>NW_026847993.1:39076016-39243516 GCF_025583915.1 Anolis sagrei ordinatus
CTCCCAGCAAGCCAGGCGGCCATCTTACGTATTTCCGAAATGGACGGAAATACAAAATTTTTGGCGCCTGCCGTTTCGATTTTTAAAAACCCTTCTGGGTTTGAAAATATGTTTTGTTATCGTTTCGTATATGCAAAAATTAACGAATGTTTAACGAATTAACGAATTAACGAACGAAACCGCACAGGCCTATTGTATATTTCAATGGCTTCTCTGTGTAGGCTTCTCTAAAATTGCAACAGCACAACAACAGAGAGGAAGCAGGCAGGGACATCTAATTACCTCTCAACAAAGGTACAGTCAGGCCATTGTATGCTAATCAAAGTGGTCAATTGAAACATTCACACCTAGCCCCAGCAGACAAGAGTCCTTTGTCCCACGCTGGTCTTTCCACAGATATATAAACCCATTTTCCTAGTTCCAACAGACCTCGCTACCTCTGGGAATGCTTGCCATAGATGCCTCTAGAACATGGCCATATAGCCCGAAAAAACCTACAACAACCCAGTGATTCCGGCCATGAAAGCCTTTGACAATATTATCAGAAAACACAATATTTTCTGTTGCTCATGGGGGGTCTCTGTGTGGGAAGTTCCTAATTCTTTCATTGGTGGAGTTCAGAATGCCCTTTGATTGTAGATGAACTATAAATCCCAGCAACTACAATTCCCAAATATCAAGGTCTATTTTCTATGTGGGAAGTTCCCAATTCTATCATTGGTGGAGTTCAGAATGCCCTTTGATTGTAGGTGAACTATAAATCCCAGCAACTACAACTACCAAATATCAAGGTCTGTTTTTTCCAAACTCCACCAGTGTTCACATTTGGGCATATTGAATATCCGTGCTAAGTTTGGTACAGATTCATCATTGTTTGAGTCCACAGTGCTCTCTGAATGTAGGTGAACTACAACTCCGAATTCAAAGTCAATGCCGTCCAAACCCTTCCAGTATTTTCTGTTGGTCATGGGAGTTCTGTGTGCCAACTTTGCTTCAATTCCATCGTTGGTGGAGTTCACAATGGTCTTTGATTGTAGGTGAACTATAAATCCCAGCAACTACAACTCCCAGATATCAAGTCTATTTTCCCCAAACTCCGCCAGTGTTCGCATTTGGGCATATGGAGTATTTGTGCCATGATCCATCATTGTTTGAATCCACAGTGCTCTCTGGATGAAGGTGAACCGCAACTCCAAAACTCAAGGTCAATGCAGATCAAACCCTTCCAGTAATTTCTGTTGGTCATGGGAGTTCTGTGTGCCAAATTTGGTTCAATGTCATCATTGGTGGAGTTCAGAATGCTCTTTGATTGTAGGGGAACCATAAATCCCAGCAGCAACAACTCTCACATGACAAAATCAACCCCCCTCAACCCCACCAGGATTCAAATTTGGGCATACAGGTATTTGTGCCAAATTTGGTCCAGTGAATGAAAATACATGCTGCGTATGAGATATTTTTAGATGTAAGACTTGTTGATAGGGTAGGTAAAGGTTTGCCCCTGACATTAAGTCCAGTTGTGTCCGACTCTGGGGGGTGGTGCGCATTTCCATTTCTAAGCTGAAGAGCCAGCGTTGTACATAGACACCTCCAAGGTCATGTGGTCGGCATGACTGCATGGAGCGCTGTTACCTTCCCGCTGGAGCGGTACCTATTGATCTACTCAAATTTGCATGTTTTTTGAACTGTTCGGTTGGCAGAAGCTGCGGCTAATAGCGGGAGCTCTCCCCGCTCCTCACATTCGAACATGCAACCTTTCGATCAACAAATTCAGCAGCTCAGTGGTTTAACCCACCGCGCCACCGAGGGCTCCTAGCGAAGGGGCCTCAGAGAGGAAATAATCCAGTGATAGACAGGTGGGGACCCCTCCCCCCAGCACCACCTGCCGCTCTGGGCCAGAGTGAAGGGGGGGGCAGGGGACAGTTCCACCTTGTCTCCTGTGCTATGCTAATAATATAATATAATGTAATATATATATATATATATATATATATATATATATATACACACACACACACACACATAAAATATTTATAATATTTTAATGAAATGCAATACAATACTACTAATAATATGATATTTGTTATTATTCATTCGTTGAGTTGTTTCCGACTCTTCGTGACCTCATGGACCAGCCCACGCCAGAGCTCCCTGTCGGCCGTCACCACCCCCAGCTCCGTCAAGGTCAATCCAGTCACTTTAAGGATGCCATTATATATTACATTACATTACATTACATTACATTACATTACATTATATTATATTTTTATATTGCATGTAATATTACTAATAATATTACAATATAATAGTATAGTACAATATAGTAATATTTAATACTGATATTGTACTATGCTAATAACATAATCTATACATAATCTTTCTGTGTATATTTCAGATTTCAATATTAATGGCAAAAAAACGAAGTATGATTTTACATAGGATTTGTGTTACATTAGAACAGTAAAGACAAATAGCACTTAAGTAAAATAAACATTAAAGATTAAATAACCAGAAAAATAAAATAAAATATGGTGCTCTGCGTCCCGTTCGGGATGAGAAGGGTGGCATATAAATGTCATAAACTCGCTCCCCAAGGACATCAGGCATGCCTCAACTCTGGCAGTCTTTAAGAGGACCCTAAGCAACATGTCCTTAATCGCACTTTACTAATGATCTAGGATTGTCTGCTCGCTCCATCTCTCTCTAAATACCTATCCTAGTTACATGTCACCTTGTCATGCCCAGCATTTTTTTTAAAAAAATCATTATTACATTTGGCCCTGCCATAGGTTTTTAATGCGTAGTGGTGTTATTGTTACTGTTTATTACTTTGTTTATGAGTTTATTTGTTGTTTGTATTGTTGTTGTTGCTTTTTATTGATGTACTAGCGGTCCCCTGCCACGCGTTGCTGTGGCCCAGTCTGGTGATCTGGAAAATAAAGTAATTAGAAAGTATTGGTTTCTAATATATGTAATTTCTTTCTGCTTGTGGGTAAACAGCATTTCTTGCTGTTTCTTTGTCAGTGTTGATGTGGAGAGTGTCTGGTTTGCCTACTCTGGAACATGCAACATATCATTGCCCTTCTTCAGGGGTCCCTTTCAAATTTATAATACTTTATCTCTGTGTGTGTGAATCATATAGATCTATATCTATGGCTGGATGGCTCTCTGTCAAAGGAAGGCTTTGATTACGTTTTCTTGCCCTGGTGAAGGGAGTTAGATTGGATGGCCTTAAGTGTTTTCTGTTGGTCATGGGGGTTCTGTGGGGGAAGTTTGCCCCAATTCTGTCATTCGTGGGGTTCATTCAGAATGGTCTTTGATTGGAGGTGAACTATAACTACAGCTCCCAAATGCCAAGGTCTATTTTCCCCAAACTCCAAATGTGTTCATTGTTGTTCATTCGTTCAGTCGTCTCCGACTCTTCGTGACCTCATGGACCAGCCTACGCCAGAGCTCCCTGTCGGCCGTTACCACCCCCAGCTCCTCAACGTCAGTCCAGTCACTTCAAGGATGCCATCCATCCATCTTGCCCTTGGTCGGCCCCTCTTCCTTTTTCCTTCCATTTTCCCCAGCATAATTGTCTTCTCCAAGCTTTCCTGTCTTCTCATGATGTGGCCAAAGTACTTCAACTTTGTCTCTAGTATCTTTCCCTCCAGTGAGCAGTCGGGCTTTATTTCCTGGAGGATGGACTGGTTGGATCTTCTCGCAGTCCAAGGCGCTCTCAGCACTTTCCTCCAACACCACAGCTCAAAAGCATCGATCTTCCTTCGCTCAGCCTTCCCTAAGGTCCAGCTCTCACATCCGTAGGTTACTACAGGGAATACCATGGCTTTGACTAGGCGGATCTTTGTTGCCAGTCTGATGTCTCTACTCTTTACTATTTTATCGAGACTGGACATTGCTCTCCTCCCAATAAGTAAGCGTCTTCTGATTTCCTGGCCACAGTCTGCATCTGCAGTAATCTTTGCACCTAGAAATACAAAGTCTGTCACGGCCTCCACGGTTTCTCCCTCTATTTTCCAGTTGTCAATCATTCTTGTTGCCATAATCTTGGTTTTTTGATGTTTAGCTGCAACCCGGCTTTTGCGCTTTCTTCTTTCACCTTGATTAGAAGGCTCCTCAGCTCCTCCTCGCTTTCGGCCATCAGAGTGGTGTCATCTGCATCTCTGAGGTTGTTAATGTTTCTTCCAGCAATTTTCACCCCAGCTTTGCATTCATCCAGCCCCGCACATCGCATGATGTGTTCTGCATACAAGTTAAAAAGGTTGGGTGAGAGGATGCAGCCTTGCCGTAGGCCTTTCCCAATCTTGAACCAGTCTGTTGTTCCGTGGTCAGTTCTGACTGTTGCTACTTGGTCCTTGTACAGATTCCTCAGGAGAGAGACAAGGTGGCTTGGTATGCCCATCCCACCAAGAACTTGCCACAATTTATTATGATCCGCACAGTCAAAGGCTTTAGAATAGTCAATGAAGCAGAAATAGATGTTTTTCTGAAACTCCCTGCATTTCTCCATTATCCAGCGGATATTGGCAATCTGGTCTCTCGTTCCTCTGCCTTTTCTAAACCCAGCTTGAACATCTGGCAACTCTCGCTCCATGTATTGCTGGAGTCTTCCTTGCAGGATCTTGAGCATTACCTTACTGGCATGAGAAATAGGGGCCACTGTACGAAAGTTTGAGCAGTCTTTAGCATTTCCCTTTTTTGGTATGGGGATATAGTTGATTTTTTCCAGTCTGATGGCCATTCTTGTGTTTTCCATATTTGCTGGCATATGGCATGCATCACCTTGACAGCATCATCTTTTAAGATTTTAAACAGTTCAGCTGGGATCCCGTCGTCTCCTGCTGCCTTGTTGTTAGCAATGCTTCTTAAGGCCCATTCAACCCCACTCCTCAGGATGTCTGGTTCTAATTCATTCACCACACCGTCATAACTATCCTCAATATTATTATCCTTCCTATACAGATCTTCTGTATAGTCTCGCCACCTTCTCTTGATCTCTTCAGCTTCTGTGTTCATATTTGGGCATATATTATATTCGTGCCAAGTTTGGTCCAGATCCATCATTATTTGAGTCCACAGTGCCCTCTGGATGTAGGTGAACTACAACTCCCAAACTCAAGGTCAATGCTGTGTTCATATTTGGGCATATATAATATTCGTGCCAAGTTTGGTCCAGATCCATCATTATTTGAGTCCACAGTGCCCTCTGGATGTAGGTGAACTACAACTCCCAAACTCAAGGTCAATGCCCACCAAACGCTGCTAGTATTTTTTGTTGGTCATGAGAGTCCTGTCTGCCAAGTTTGGTTCAATTCCATCATTGTTGGACTTCAGAATGCTCTTTGATTGTAGGTAAACTATAAATCCCAACAACTACAACTCCCAAATGACAAAATCATATTTTTTCTGAGTGATGGTCACTTCTTGTGTTGTGAGATGGTATGTTGCCAAATTTGGTGTGATTTCGTTCATTGGTTCTTTTGTTTTTAAGGTACTCATTATGCACAGAGCATTTATATATATATAGATTTGGGCTCGGCCTCTTGTAAGCCGCACCATCCTTCAGGTTGTTGTTGTTGTTCACTCGTTCAGTCGTCTCAGACTCTTCGTGACCTCATGGACCAGCCCACGCCAGAGCTCCCTGTCGGCCGTTACCACCCCCAGCTCCCTCAAGGTCAGTCCAGTCACTTCAAGGATGCCATCCATCCATCTTGCCCTTGGTCGGCCCCTCTTCCTTTTGCCTTCCACTTTCCCCAGCATCATTGTCTTCTCTAGGCTTTGCTGTCTCCTCATGATGTGGCCAAAGTACTTCAACTTTGTCTCTAGTATCCTTCCCTCCAGTGAGCAGTCAGGCTTTATTTCCTGGAGGATGGACTGGTTGGATCTTCTCGCAGTCCAAGGCACTCTCAGCACTTTCCTCCAACACCACAGCTCAAAAGCATCGATCTTCCTTCGCTCAGCCTTCCCTAAGGTCCAGCTCTCACATCCGTAGGTGACTACAGGGAATACCATGGCTTTGACTAGGCGGATCTTTGTTGCCAGTCTGATGTCTCTACTCTTCACTATTTTATTGAGACTGGACATTGCTCTCCTCCCAAGAAGTAAGCGTCTTCTGATTTCCTGGCTCAGGAAATGGTAGCAGGGTATAAATAAAGGATTATTATTATTATTATTATTATTATTATTATTATTATTATTATAAATAGACAGGACTGAATGGCAGAGCAGAGTTCAAACAACCTCTTTGCTTATTCCATTTGGAACTTCCCTTGGAGCAAAACTGCAAAACCTGGACACAAAAAGCGCAACCCACCCTATTCTGCAAACACAATGCAGCTCTAATATGCTTAACAATGAGGAAAAATTAGCCATCTTCTCTATGATATAAAGATCGTGTCTCGCAGACGCAACCAAAAGATACTCGTGTTAAGTCAGTATACGCTTGCAATAGAGAAACATGTGAGTCAGGATTCCAAGAACTCTTGCCTGAGCACAATCCGTGCTCAAGTGGAAAGATCAGAAATGTCTTTTGCGGGGTCATCTCACTCAATTTCCTCTACATATGAAATAACAACAAGAAATAAATCAATAAGGCAAGACTTGTACCCAGGACTGATGCATTAGAGTATGGATTGAAGACAGGAACCGGCAGACCCCCTGCCAGTGCTCACATTTGGCTCCCAATTGGGACCACTCAGATGCGTCACCAATCAAGGACAGGCTGCCCTGGACAATAAAAGCTCTTGATAGTTGACCTTGCTTACAAAGAGCTTCCCAGTCTCAGATGGTTACTTATCCACAGGAGGAAACACAACACAGAGGGGGAAATGGGTACAAGACCATGCCACGAAGCCATATGCCAACTATGCCCACACATCGACTTGGGAAATGTCATTACAAGACCTAATTGCATCCCCCACAGTATCACTGTGACTTGCTCATCTGCCAACACAATATGTGCCATTCGCAACAATGTCCTTCAGCACTCAACATTGGGCAAGCAAGACAGGATGAGTGGACATAAAGCAGGCTTTAGGTCAACACTGCCCTATATACCAGAATCTGATCTCAGATCTGCTTTGAACTGGATTATAAGAGTCTACACTGCCAGATAATCCGGGATAAGCAGATAATCTGAGATCAGATCCTTGTTGGAACATGCAAGAAATCAGTGTGTGTGTGTATGAACTGTAAAATAAGATGCATGAAGCTGATTGGTCGGGCAATGCCCGTGGAGCAGGCTGAACCTGGGACTTTTGTATACTGTTTTGTTCAGGCTTGAGCTACTCAGGTGTAGAGAGAGAAGTATCATAGAATCAAAGAGTTGATTTCCAAACGTTGCCTGATCTAACAGGCTTTCTCTTGAGACAAACCTTATATCCCAAAGCCCAAAAATTGCTTTCGTTTTCACCCACTCTTGCCTCTTATGTCCTCCAGGTGCAGATTTTAATGAAGCCTTGAACAGATGAAGAGCTTTTAGCCAGCAGAGACAAACAAATCAGAAACTACAGCGGTCAACCAGATTAGAGCAGAAGCTAGTAGAGAAACCAAAACTAAGGAAAAATCAGTTCCTAGCTGTTTGGGAAACAAAGTAGATATATAGTGCTAAGTACGGAGTCTAGCTTCAGACAAAGCAACATTGGCTTCACGTTAAGTTCTTCATGCCAAGTTCCTGGATCTTTGTCTTTGTTTGGTTCCTGTTTCAAGTGCCTTTGCTATTTGCCTTTGAAATCAAGTCTCTCATTTCATGGACTTCTTTGGACTATCTCTTTTTGGATTTATTGCTTTTTTTTTACTTCCTAATCAATTGGATTTACCTTTTACTGTGGATTACTCTTTATTTCTTTGGATGTTATTATCCTCAATAAACTGCTTGCTATTTTAACTCACTGTGCGGTGTTTAAAGTCAGAGGGAATCCTGGTCTGGAGTGCAACAGGGAACTCCAGACAAGAAACAATCAGGGACAGCTAATCACCTCCCAACAAAGGATTCCCCCAAGCAATATTTATTTATCGTGTCAGGGGCAACCCGATTGTATTACATTTCTAACAGAGCAAAAACAAACAAACAGACAAACAAACAAACAGACCCCAAGCAGTAAGAAGCCACACCTTGAAAACTGCTAGGCCATTAAATGCAAATCAAGGTAGCCAATTGAAACATTCACACCTACCCCCAACAGACAAGAGTTATTTCTCCCACACTGGACATTTCACAGATATATAACCCCAATTTTCCTAGTTTCCAACAGGCATCACAACCTCTGAGGATGCCTCCCATAGATGCAGGTGAAATGTCAGGAGAGAATGCTTCTGGAACATGGCCATACAGCCTGAAAAACTTACAGCAACCCAAACATGAAGTAGTTGGGATTTGTTTGACCAGATGTTGCAAATTTTTAGGATGAGTGTAAGGTCACTCCAAAGTGAGGCTTGCATTGTGGTCACCTGCTGTGCACTAATAAAAAAAAAATCTATAAATGTCCTTGGAGAAAGCATCATTCCAGGCCTTCTGAAAAGAGATGTATCTAAGGATTTATCAGCCAGCTAAATTAAAAGCTTTTATTAGAGAAGTCGAAATTTAATTAAGTGGCTGGAGAGAAAAAAATCTATGACACTCATTTCCTATCGGGTTACTTTGCTGCATTGGATGAATTAACATTTCTCTTCCATCTGGGTTTATTTGTGGTTACAGCATCTCCGCTGCTCTCCAGCCATTTCCAGGCACACCGCATGATCTCCGATTGTTTGCAAAGGGGTTGCTTTTTTTCTTCCTCTTTGCACTAATGGCATTTTGATGGCTGTGGATGATTGAACTGTATGCTTTCGAAAGAATACAGCAGGTGAAGAAACAGGTGCAGTGTCACAACAAGGGTCCAGAATATCACCATTCTTCATTGATTTCATTCATCCCCTGTTTGGGTATCAGCCAGCACGTCAACGACTTAAATCTAGAAATAGTTTTCTAAGATCTACAGAGACACTCGCTGGAACATCTCAGCAAGTGAGAGTCCAAAAGTGGCAGGCTCAAACCCAGAACCTCAACCACTGGCTGTTACCAAATGAGAGACTCCCCCCTGGGCACACAGAAGACTACTACTGGGCGACTTGGAAGGCGCTGAACAGACTGCGCTCTGGCACCACGAGATGCAGAGCCAATCTCTAGAAATGGGGCTACAAAGTGGAATCCTCGACATGCGAGTGTGGGGAAGAGCAAACCTCTGACCACCTGCTGCAATGCAACCTGAGCCCCGCCACATGCACAATGGGGGACCTTCTTGCAGCAACACCAGAAGCACTCCAAGTGGCCAGATACTGGTCAAAGGACATTTAATCAACTACCAAACTCACAAATTTTGTATTTTGTCTGTTTGTTTGCTTTGTTCTGTTAGAAATGTAATATAATTTGTCTGGTTGTCCTGGCACGACAAATAAATTGATTTCTAGTGATGTTGTTGAACACGAGAGGTAGAGCAATGGGGAAGTAACAATAAATTAATAAGATCAGTTACCCCAGTGTGATGTCCTATGCCTCTTTCAGACACTGGTATCCATCATCTTCCAACTTCTCAGTGACTGGGGATCATGGGACATAGAAGATGCCAGAGGCTGCAGATGGAAGATGAGATTGTCAAAGATGATTAGTCAACATTTATATATTTCAATAGTTGGGATTGACTTGAAAACAAGTCATGCCAGACTAATCTGATCTCTTTTTTCGATGGAGTTACAAGCTGGGTAGATGCGGGGAATGCCGTGGATGTAGCGTACCAGGAAGGCCTTCAACAAGGTCCCCCATGACCTTCGGGCAAGGAAACGAGTCCAATGTGGGCTAGGCAAAACTATGGTGAGGTAGATCTGGAATTGGTTAAATAGACGAACCCAGAGGGTGCTCACCAATGCTTCCTCTTTGTCCTGGAAAGAAGTGACGAGTGGAGTGCCACAAACCTCTGCTGAACAAATCTTGTCAATCAATCCCGATAACAGGGCGACCATAAGTCAGAAGTGATTAGAAGTCAAACAACAACAGCAACAGCAAAGCTTGTTGAAACTCAACGTGTTTTCAACTGTTGCTTCTACAGCTACATCTACCTTTTGCTCCCTCTTTCGGTCTCAATCAATAAATATTTGAGTGGAGTAGCATTTGAGTCTCCGTGCTTCCTTTGAAGCTGCTTCTACCTCCCTTTTTGGAATAATATCTTTTGCTCCCTCTCCGATTGGCATTGACGAATGCAAATGCAGCTTCTTCCTCTTGCAGAGGATGTGAGCAGAGAGGAGCTTTCATTCATATTGCAAAATAAGATTTTGCTTTGCAGAATAGGCGCTGAACGCAATCGGTAAAAGCACATCTTATTACATTAACCATGACGGTAAGTTTACCATTATGATCTATTTTTACAAACAGCAAATGAACACTTGCGTCATAAAAGTTAATGAAGAGTATTATCGTATATTATTATCAGTGGTCAACATGGTTTTAGTGATTCTCAGCCTTCCTAATATCATGACCCCTTAATGCAGTTCCTCATGTTGTGGTGACCCCCAACCATCAAATTATTTTATTGCTACTTCATAGCTGCAATTTTGCTCCTGTTATGCATCATAATGCAAATATTTGATATGCAGGGTGTATTTTTGTTCACTGGACCAAATACAAATACACAATATGCCCAAATTTGAATACTGGTGGGCTTTTTTTGGGGGGGGGATTAATTTTGTCATTTGGGAGTTGTAGTTGCTGGGATGTATAGTTCATCTACAATCAAAGAGCATTCTGAACTCCACCACCTATAACTGAGCCAAATTTGGCACACAGAACTCCCATGACCAACATGTTTTAATGAATGTTTTACTTATTGTTTTAATTGTTATTATATTAATGTGTTAATGTAGTGGCATCAAATTGCTGCCAAATGTAAGCCGTCCTGAGCCCCTCTTCGGGAGTTGAAAAGGTACGGGATAGAAATACCAGAAATAAATAAATAAATAAATAAATAAATAAAATACTGGAAGGGTTTGGTGGGCATTGACGTTGAGTTTGGGAGTTGTAGTTCGCCAACATCCAGAGAACACTGTGGACTCAAACAATGATGGATCTGGGCCAAACTTGACACAAATACTCATCATGCCCAAATGTAAACACTAGGGGAGTTTGGGGGAAAATAGACTTGACATCTGAGAGTTGTTGTTACTGGGATGTATAGTTCACCTAAAATCAAAGAGCATTCTGAACTCCACCAACGATGGAATTGAGCCAAACTTGACACACAGAACTCCCATGTCCAACAAAAAATATTGGAAGGGTTTGGTGGGCATTAACCTTGAGTTTGGGAGTTGTAGTTCACCTACATCCAGAGAGCACTGTGGACTCAATCAATGGAGAATCTAGACCAAACTGGGCACAAATACTTCAGTATGCCCAAATGCGAACACTTTTTTGTGTTTTTATCTATGTAATGTATTGTATATACACACACACACACACAAACATCAGCTGTCCCCTGCCATGCGTTGCTGTGGCCCAGTCTGTATAGATGTGTTTTGAGTGTGTATATATTTGTGTGTATGTGTCTATATGTGTGTTTGTGTATATATATATATGTGTGTGGTTTTAAGTCTGGTGGTCATAGGGGTTCCGTGTGGGAGGTTTGGCCCAAAATAGAATCTTGACATTTGGGAGTTGTAGTTCCTGGGATTTGCAGTTCACCTACAAATCAGAATGCTCTGTGATTGTAGGTGAACTGCAAATCCCAGGAACTACAACTCCCAAATGTCAAGATTCTATTTTCCCCAAACTCCACCAGTGTTCACATTTGGGCATATTGAGTATTCGTGTAGAGTTTGGTCCAGATCCATCATTGTTTGAGTCTACAGTGATCTCTGGGTGTAGGTGAGCTACAACCCCAAAACCAAAGGACACTGCCCACCAAACTCTTCCAGTATTTTGTGTTGGTCATGGGAGAACTGTGTGCCAAGTTTGGTTCAATTCAATCATTGGTGGGGTTCACAATGCTCTTTGATTGTTGGTGAACTATAAATCCCAGCAACTACAACTCCCAAATGACAAAATCATTATTTTTTTTTAGTGAAGGACATACATTGGGTTGTTAGGTGTCTTGTGTCTAAATTTGGTGTCAATTTGTCCAGTGGTTTTTGAGTTCTGTTAATCCCACAAATGAACATTACATTTTTATTTAGATACACACACACACACACATACATACACACACAATAATATATTATGTTCATATGTTTTTGACTTTGTTGTGCCATACCTCAAGCCATCAGGAAAGCCAGGTAATAAATAAAATGTGTTGTTATTTAAATTAGAGTCAACATCGAATTTAGTTCTCTTGTTGACATTGTGTTTGGCTTCACATAAACTCTCAGCCTTGGGAAAAGATACTGAAATGCCAACTCCTCTCTAGTGTCAGTGGTAGTTATCTGTTACAGAACCTGCTCTTTTTGAGCTGAACAGGAGTGTCTTCTCTCTCCATAACAGCATGTTCAAAGGCAACACTATGGCAGGAATGTTGCCCTTCAATTGCTGCAATTTCACCTCCGCCTGCCAGCTTGGTTCCCTGGCATGCTTATGTTCCAGTACATATGTTCCAGCTCATTTGGAAGCCAAGGCAGGTGTGCATTTCCAATAGAAGCTGGATTCGGAGGAGTTGTACTGCGGGATGTCAAGCTGTAGCAGCATGAAGGTCTTGGGATGCTGTCAAAGCAATGTTCCAAACAGCTTCATCTGGGATGTGCTGCCATAGACTTTTGGGAATACTGTTCTGTTCCCAGACATATTCATGCCATGTCCCCTTTTCCAGGTGCTTTGTACAAGATAAACACATGAGACATAAAGCAAGAAAAAGTGCCTAGTAACAGTTAATCAAGGATGGGAATTTTGTGAAACTTCTAGTAGTCCAAACCAACATAGTCCATGAGTGGCAGTTCAACAGTAACTGGAGGCCACATCATGCTCATTTCTGGATTACAAGGGTTGAATGAAAAGTAATGCCTCCACCTTCATTACTTGGGTTTGGATGGGAATATTTTAATAAATCAAACGCAAAAATAATCCTTAGAATGTGCTCTTTAACTACCACTATTCACTTTAGGAGGAGCTTGAAAACGTAGTTGTTCTAGTGTGCCTTCCCAGAATAAGGATACTCCTAGCATTATGTCCCATCACACTTTATCAGAGATCTAGGATATCTGCATGCCCATCCCCCTCCAAACACTCTACCTGGTCACGCCCAGCACTTTTTAATATTAATTTATTACATTTGGCCCTGCCATTGATTTTAATTGTGTCATTGTGTGTTGTTAATGTTATTGCTTTGGTTTTTTTTAGTTATTTTGCTGTTGTAGTTGCTATTGTTTTTACTATTGTATTTGGGCTCTCCTCTTGTAAGCTGCACCGAGTCCTTCGGGAGATGGTAGCGGGGTACAAATAAAGGATTATTATTATTATCATCATCATCATCATCAGACAATTGGATACATTTCTACCAACAATGAACAAGTTTTCTGAAGCCGTCACCGAAGAAGTCGACACTCTGTTTCCGCAACCATCATCTCACAGTTCTCTCAACGTCTTCATCAGAAGCATCATGATGTCCCCGCAGATCTTCTTTCATTATCGGGAACAGATGGAAGTCAGATGGTGCTGAATCTGGACTGTATGGAGGATGCCATACGGTGGTGAGTTTCAAGTTTGTGCGCTTTCATTTCAGGCGTCAGCATCCTGGTTACTCATCGTGCACAGATCTTCCAATAGCCAAGCAAAGCAATATTGTGACCCACATGTTCTTGTGAAATGCCGATTATGCTTGAAATTTCTCTCTGAGTGATACGACGATCGTCCTGAATCAATCTGTCAACCTTTTGCTTGTGAAACTAGGTGGTTGCTGTCACAGGACGTCCAACTCTTTGTTTATCACACAAGTCAGATGTTCCTACCCCAACGTCTTTAAACTTTTTTGCCCAATGACGCAGAGTACTCACATCAACACAATTACCATAAACAGCTTGCAGGGGTGACACCTTCTGCTGTCAAGAAGTCAATGACTGCACATTGCTAAAGTCACATTGACCAACCGTCTGTGCAGGGTTCCATACTTTGCACTTTAACAATGCAACTGTTCAATGCTAAGGCTTCCTGGCAAAAAGGAACTCTAGAGGAGAGTCTACTGAGCAAGCCAGTACCTGCCGCATACCAGTACTGCCATCTGTTGAGGAGTTACGAAGATGAAGGCATTACTTTTCATTCAACCCTCATATATACAGAAACACTGTGGGTGGAATCCTGTTGGAGACATTTTGCATTATGTCTCTCTCCACATTTGACTATCAATCCCAGAAACGACAACTCTCAGATGTCTGCCCAAACTCCACCAGTGGTCACATTTGGGCATATTGAGTATTTATGCCAAGTTTGGTCCAGATCTATCATTGTTTGTGTCCACAGTGCTCTCTGGATGTAGGAGAACTACAACTCCCAAACTCAAGGTCAATGCCCCCCAAACCCTTCCAGTATTTTCTGTTGGCCATGGGAATTTGTGTGCCAAGTTTGGTTCAATTCCATCATTGGTGGAGTCCAGAGCGCTCTTGGATTGAACTATCAATCCCAACAACTACAACTCCCAAGTGACAAAATCAATCCCCACCCAACCCCACCAGTTTTCAAATTTGGGCATATCGGGTATTTGTGCCAAATGTGGTCCAGTGAATGAAAATACATCCTGCATGTCAGACATTTACATGACGATTCATAACAGTAGCAAAACTACAGTTATGAAGTAGCAACGAAAATAATGTTATGGTTGGGGGTCACCACAACATGAGGAGCTGTATTAAGGAGTTGTGACATTTGGAAGGTTGAGAACCACTGGTGTAGGCCGTGGGGAGATGTCAGCTATTGTTAAAATAGAATTTATTACAAAGAGATGAGCATATCGCTGAATCTTTAATTCTTTTTTTTTTTTACAAAACACCAACAGCATCCTTCTTGTTTTCTCTTTGGAAATACATGATCAGTGTGTTCTTGAGTACTTCACTCTCTCCGTTGTCCACAGTGTCCAAATTAGCAGCCAGTGGGATTAGCAGTGGGATATGTCTTCTTTTCCCTTTTAAAGAAGAGTCTTCTGAGTACGAGTCTTGTGCCTTCCAATTTCCCTGCACCCTCAGGATTAATTAGCACTTGTTCATTGAACCACATCAGATTGGCATAGGTTTTGCCCTCTTTCTCAGATTACATAATGAGTTGGAATCTTCAAAGAAATCATCTAAACTTCTCTTTTAAACTTCTTTCCGTTCATCGGTTTTTAAAAGTCTGTTGTGTCTTTTATTGAAGTGATTTTCAACCAAGGCAATGGTTTAGATGTCATGAAGTCCACCTTGATTTATGTGAACCAGTGAATGAGAAGTGTCTTAGGGCCCTTCCACACAGCCATATAACCCAGAATATTTATTTTTAAAAAAATATTTTTAAAAATTAATTATTTATTAAGATTATTATTTTTAAAATTAATTATTTATTAAGATTATTAATTTTTAAAAAGAAAAGAATAGAAATAAATAAATAAAAAGTTTCAAAAGAACAATATAGTTTCCCCTATAAGTGTGAGAACAATATATTTGACAAGAAAGGAATAGTGTAGTGAATTTTATGACCTATGTTGTATTTTTGGTGTGTAGCTCTAGGTTACAATATGGCTGATAGGGAAGAATTGGCTCAAATAGGGTAGCAACAGTGAAGGCAGGATTAATTTGCATATGTGAAGCCGATTGGTCGTATGCAGATGAGAGTACGCCAGGATTTGAAAAGGCCACTGATCCAGAATGGCAGTTACAGAACTGAACATTCTAAAGGGGCGGAGTCAAGTTTGAAAGAAGCAGTTAGAGTTTGTCAGTTGAAAAAGAGAAGTGGGGAGAGTTAGAAACCTTGATTAGAGAGAAGCAGTTGGGAAAATAGAGCTCAAGGTTTAAGGAATTTTTTAAAAAAATTTAAAAAATGTGAGATAGCGAGGGTTTCATAAGAAAAGTTAACCGAGTGAATGATACTGAATGTAAGACTTGAGACTGTAACAAAACACAAATGTAACCATAAAGCATTGGAACCAGAAGCTATAAATAAACTTTGTTACTTCGTTGCTTCCCGGAGTGTCTCAAGCATGTGATATAAAGTGCAAAGGTTTAAGAGCTCAAAAGAGAGCCCCAGACAATATAAACTGCAGCAGTACAAGGCAGTAAAGGGATTTAGAAAGGAAATTCTTTTTCCCCTCACTGAGTCAAGAAGAAAGGCACTTGTAACAGGACAGAAACAGAGTACGTCCCAGGTATTAAAGTGACGACATATGTGGTGTGGCATTACGTATTCAGTTATGTGCAATGTTACGCCCCACAAATAGGAAACAAAACATATTTATTTATTTATTTATTTATTTATTTATTTATCGTGTCAGGGGCAACCAGACAATTGTATTACATTTCTAACAGAACAAAACAAAAAACAGATAAAAAAACCCCACAAAGTTTGCAAGCTTGGTAGTTGATTAAATGTCCTTTGACCAGTACCTGGCTACTTGGAGTGCCTTTGGTGTTGCCACAAGGAGGTTCCCCATTGTGCATGTGGCAGGGTTCAGGTTGCATTGCAGCAGGTGGTCTGTGATTTGCTCTTCTCCACACTCGCATGTCGTGGATTCCACTTTGTCGCCCCATTTCTGAAGGCTGGCTCTGCATCTCATGGTGCCAGAGTGCAGTCTGTTCAGCACCTTCCAAGTCGCCCAGTCTTCTGTGTGCCCAGGGGGGAGTCTCTCATTTGGTATCAGCCATTGGTTGGGGTTCTGGGTTTGAACCTGCCACTTTTGGACTCTCGCTTGCTGGGGTGTTCCACCAAGTGTCTCTGTAGATCTTAGAAAACTATTTCTTGATTTAAGTCGTTGATGTGCTGGCTGATACCCAAACAAGGGATGAGCTGGAGATGTCTCTGCCTTGGTCCTTTCACTATTGGCTGCTACTTCCTGGTGGATGTCAGGTGGTGCAATACTGGCTAGACAGTGTAATTTCTCTAGTGGTGTAGGGCACAGACACCCCGTGATAATGCGGCATGTCTTGAGAATATACTTCACGTTGCTTCTGGTGTGAGACAATTGGCTGTCTGCAAGGACACCCGGAAGTGTTATCGTTCTGTGGGAGGCCTCTCTCATGTCTCATATGGGAAGTTGGGGCTGACAGACAGGAGCTCACTCCGGATTCGAACCACCTACTTTCAAGTCTTCAGGTCAACAGTTCAGATGGTACAAGGGTTTAACCCACAGCTGCATTTTTAACGTGATGATGATGATGATTATTATGTATAATTCTCTATATATGTAAATTTTACATAAAGTGTTCAAAGGTGAACTAATTGTACATTTGTCATAACCTTGCTCTTCTTTCTGACATTGTGTTTTTAATAACTCAGTACTATTATGGACCAGTTTTTAAATGTTCAACCTATATATTCTGAAAAAGGCTTCCAATTATTTGCTTTGTTTCCTGGGAGCCATTTGGTCAGTAAAGCCCAAGGAAATCCAAATTTGTCCACTGTCTTTGCATTTGTATCACAGTGCTGGCTTTAATGTAGGTTTATATGCTGGAATGCTGGGCTTTAGCACAGCTGGTTAATCACCAGCAGCAATATATCTTACCAATCGAAAGGCTGGCAGTTCGAAGCCCGGGTCGGGGTGAACACCCAACCTTCAGCCCAGTTTACTGGCCACCTAAGCAGTTTGAAAACAGCTGTGAGCTGTGAGTAGAGAAATTAGGCAGTGCTTAAGCAGGGAGGTATTTTACGACACCATAAAAAATGCCAGAAAAATGCCATAGATCAAAGGAAGTAAGTCTGTGATCAAGGGCTCTTCGTCATAGAGAATGGAACAACAGAACCCTCTCGTGGCTGGAATCAAGCACAACCTCCAGGATGCCGAAGTTGGGGAAAATGCCTCTATCTGTTGTTTGTCCTGTCTGTTTAACGGCATTGAATGTTTGCCGTTGTTCTGTCGCCTCTGGGCCTGTAATTGGTTGGCTTCAAAAATAGGATGTGTAACCTTTGCCCAGCGGGAAGCCAGGGTCCTAAGGAGAAGTTCGCAGAGGTTTCCACTACAAAGAATCTTCAGATGGCTTGAGAAGTACAACAAAGTCTTTTATTAATGAACAATCAAACAGGAACTTCTCTTATCTTTAGCAAAGTAAAGCAAATAATTCCAAGCTTCTAGGGAACTGGTGAATTCCTAAACTTGCCCACGAAGGACAGGCAACTATCTTCAGTAACTTCTTCTTTAAAGGAAAAACCCTTTTTTAACTTCTCCCAGGCTGACTGAAATCCAACCCTCACTGGTCTGGGCTCCGCTACCGGGCCGAACTGCTTCTCGGACGCCGAGTGGACCTACCAGCAAGGCAGTGGATATTCTCCAGCTGGAGTTCTTTAGTCTTTAGGGCTGTTTCCTGGAAATTCCCAAAGCTGTGGGAATGCTGCCATAAGTAATTTTCAAAGGTAAGCATACAGTATTTTGGTGCCCTCCCCTAACCAATCATTGATATATATTTTCTGTTCATCGTGGGAGTTCTGTGTGCCATATTTGGTTCAATTCCATCATTGGTGGAGTTCAGAATGCTCTTTGATTGTAGGTGAACTATACATCCCAGTAACTACACTTGCTCACTTGCTCCCTTGCCTGGCCCGCTTTGGGTCCAGAGGTGTGCCTGAAAACCCCGGCGTGTGCACCAAAAGTCAACTCTTCTTCTGACTTTCTCCTCAGCTATTGGGACCAAGAGAGAGAGAGAGAGAGAGAGAGAGAGAGAGAGGTGGAGATGCTCACTTTTCCTGAAGGTTGGGCGCAAAAACAAAGGAGGGAGCGGAGGTGGGAGATACCTCTAGCTGGAGGGTCTCTCTCTCTCTCTCTCTCTGTCCCAATGGCTGAAGAGAAAGTCAGGAGAAGAGGCGACTTTTGGTGCGCATGCTGGGGTCTTCAGACACGCCCCCGGACCCGAAGCGGGCCAGAAGTGGTGGCTCCGCCCCTTGGCCCACCCATGGATTGGGGAGAGGAGAGGAGGCGGGTGGAGCGCCGGGGGATCGGGAAAGGGAGCCGGTCATGGGGAAGGGATCTGCTCGCGTACCCGGTGGCCGGGTGAAGCAGGAAAGAGAGGGGCTAGGTGAGGCTCAAGGGCCCGGCCCCTTTGGGAAGAGGCTCCCCCCGGACTGCTAGGGCTGTTGTGAGTTGAGGGGGCACTCTTCAAGGGGCATTTACAGAGGCGCCTCGGCGCCCCTGGCAAAAAAAAGGTGTTCTGCGACCGCTTACTTCGTGTAATGGACGAGCCGCCCCTGGCTGCGGGAATGCTTCCCTGGAGTTCTTAGGAGACTCTTAAAGCTGTTCTCTGGATTTCTTTCCCTTCTGTTTCTGTTGGAATTTCTGTGACCCTGTAATTCTTAAAGCTTGAAGCCTTTGTACAGGGGAAGTTACACACATCCTATACAAAAGCTAACCTGGCTGAGACTGACTAACAAAATGGCTCACTTCCCTTCCAAAGCCCAAAAAGGGGGCGGGACTAGGGAACCTAATGATAATTGACAGGTGACCTGCCCTGTAACTGCAAACTTTAACAGGAAGCCACCTTCTGCAAAATCCCAAGCCTTGGGCTGCAAACAAACACTTGATACAAAGCAAATAAAGTGGGAGCTTCTGGTACAGCGGTACCTGCACAGCCGTGTATGTGTTCCCTGATCCATCTTGAGTCCCCTTTGAGGTGAGAAGGGCGGGATATAAATGCTGTAAATAAATAAATTATCAGTCACTGAAAGTTATCTCGGGTCTACTCATTTGTTTTATTTCATTTTTTTTACCAGACTAAAGTTATCTCAGAGAACTCTGAATAGCGAGTGGGTTGATAGTGCAATAATAAATGTCATAACGAAATGGTGGGTGTTCTCGAACATAAATGGGGTAGAATGGCAAGATAATTATTATTCCAAACAATAGAAAGTGCAGCCCAGCGCAATTTGACACTGGCCTTTGTTGTAAGAGCCAGTAAGTGTTAATATCAGCTTTGAAATGGACTATTGCAAGGAAGCGAGGTCTCTGCCAGGCACATTCTGAATATCCATTAGACATTAATATTCCACTCTTCCATTGTCCCTCTAAATTCAGCACATTCAGATTTAGATTGAAATTAAACCTTTTACAGTATAGCTCCACTTGCAGAGGAATTGAATTTTCTTGCAAAATAATGGTCCTTCCTCCAGAAACTTCAGTTTTAGGGCCATTTGATTGCTTGGAAAAACCAGGGGTAGATTTTGACTGTGAACCAAATGCAAACATCATAAACCCTAACTCAAATCAAAATAAAATTCAGTTTCAGTGGGTGGTCCACAGATTATTATTGGAAAGAATAATAAAAAGCACTGCTTGAATATCAGGAAAAAAGTGGGTGCTAGAAATAATATCATACGAAAGCTGACTGGCACAACCTGGGGATCACAACCAGACACAGTGAAGACATCTGCCCTTGAGCTTTGCCACTCTGATGCTGAATATGCATGCCCATTGTGGATTACATCTCATCACATGAAAACAGTGGATGTGGCTCTTAATGAGACATGCTGCAATATCACAGGATGTCTACACCCAAAACCACTGGAGAAATTATACTGTTTAGCCAGTATCGCACCACCTGACTTCGGTCAGGGAGTGGAAGCCTGTAATGAAAGGAACAAGGCATTGATATCTCTGCCCCAACCTCCTTCCAGATATCAATCAACTGTTGCCCTCCAGGACAGGAATAACCCTCTGACTTTAAAACACCACATGTTGAATAGGAAAACAATCCTTTTATTGAAGATAAGTAAAAACAGCAAAGTAAAAAAACACTTTAAAGGAATGGGTAAATCCAATTAAGTAGAAAGATAAGCAGGAACAAATTAGTCCAAGGTAGAGTTTGGTAATGCTCAAAAACAAAGTAAACAATTCTCTAACAAAATCCAAAGAACCAGGAAATGTTGATCCAAGGCATGAGCAGATAATCACAAAAGACAAAAAAAGCAAACAAACGAACCAAGAAACAAGAAATCCTTAAGCAAGAATCTTCAAAGCATATCTTCTCTAAGATGAGGACAAGAACTTGGCATGATTCTAAATGATGCTTCACCTGACTGTATTTTCCATGCTTGGAACTTTTAAGCCTTTCCAAGCACCCAGAAACTGGTTTCGCTTTCCTTGAGCAGCCCTTATCTTTTTCTGTTGAAGCCTGGCAGAACGCCGAAGGCATTGCTCGGCCTGTCTGTTTTGACTAATTTCCACCCGCCTATCTATGTGCTCATTAGTTTCTGCAGGTGCTGAGCTGTTTTCAAGCCTCACATCCTGGGAACTCTCTGGGAGCAATTCAGGGAGTAAACCGTCATCCCTATACCCTGTAGGAACATTCTCATGGGAAACTACACTTGGAACAGATGTCTCTCTGTCATTCACTGCATCAATATCACTGACCAAACCATTGCCATCTTGAATCTCATTTACATTATTCCCCACATCCAAAGCACCTTGATCCTGAAACACAATCACAGGCTGAACTCCTTAAGCAATCCAACGCCTTAAGTCAAGACATAGCTTCCTAAGATTTACAGAGAAACTCACAGGAACACCTCAGCAAACGAGAGTCCAAAAGTGGCAGGCTAAAACTCAGAACCTCAATCAGTGGCTGATACTAGATGAGAGACTCTCTCCTGGGCACACAGAAGATTGGGTGACCTGGAAGGTGCTGAACAGGCCTTAAGAAATGGAGCCACAAAGTGGAGTCCACAACATGTGAGTGTAGAGAAAAGCAAACCATGGACCACCTACTATAATGCAACCTTAGCCCAATGGAGGACCTTCTCACAGCAACACCAGAGGAACTCCAAGTGACCAGCTTCTGGTCAAAGGACATTTAGCATAATGCCAAGTTTTTAACTTTGTGTTTTTAAATACATCATTACATGCCGAGACTTCCCTAGGAGGAGCGGCTCAGGACTTCATGTCATCCATGGCAACCATGGGGCTGTCCCAACAAGTATCTGGCCCCACCCACTGTGCGGGACACACATTAGATTTGGTTTTCTGTCAGGGATGGGAGCAAAGTGGCGGTGTTGAGGAGTTATCCACCTCTCCGTTGCCATGGACCGACCACTATCTGGTCAGATTTAGACTCACCACACCTTCTAACCTCTGCAGAGGTGGGGGACCCATTAAGATGGTCCGCCCCAGGAGGCTTATGGATCCGAACGGATTCCTGACGGCTCTTGGGGATTTTCCTGCCACCTCGGTTGGTGATCCTGTTGATGCCCTGGTGTCTCTCTGGAATGGGGAGATGACTAGGGCAATAGACACGATTGCTCCGGAACGTCCCCTCTCAAGTAGCCGAGCTAAACCAGCTCCTTGGTTCAACGAGGAGCTGGCAGCGATGAAGCGAAGGAAGAGGAGACTAGAGCGCGTGTGGTGTTCGGACCCGAGCGAGTTAAATCGAACACGGTTTGTTGCCCTATTAAGGGCATATGCCGTGGCAATAAAGGCGGCAAAGAAAGCCTTCTTTGCGGCCAATATTGCGTCCGCAAAGAACCGTCCGGCGGAGTTGTTTCGAGTTGTCAGAGGGCTATTGAACCCCACCATTCCGGATGGGAACCCTGACAACTCGACGGCCCGCTGTGAAGCATTTGCTCGGTTCTTTGCGGACAAAGTCGCTTTGATCCGCTCTGGCCTGGATACCATATTAACGGCAGTCTCTGAGGATGTAACACGAGCACCTGCTTGTCCGATTTTGATGGATTCATTTCAATTGGTGAAACCTGAGGATGTGGACAAGATACTTGGAGGAATGAGAGCTACCACATGCATCCTAGACCCCTGCCCATCCTGGCTTCTAAAGGAGGCCAGAGGGGGATTGGCCGAGTGGGTGGAGGTGGTGGTTAATGCCTCCCTTCGGGAAGGCAATATTCCAGCCAGCTTAAAACAAGCTGTAATAAAACCGCTGTTGAAAAAACCATCACTAGACCCCACTCAATTCGTCAACTATCGGCCTGTTTCCAATCTTCCCTTTTTGAGCAAAGTCCTGGAACGTGTGGTGGCCTCACAACTCCAGGTATTCTTGGTAGACACGGATTATCTGGATCCGGCACAGTCTGGCTTTAGGCCGGGACATGGTACCGAGACAGCCTTGGTCGCCTTAGTGGATGATCTGCGCCGGGAGCTAGACAGGGGGAGGTGTCCCTGTTGGTTCTGCTGGACCTCTCAGCGGCCTTCGATACCGTCGACCACGGTATCCTTCTGGGACGCCTCGCGGGAATGGGCCTTGGTGGCACTGTTTTACAGTGGCTCAGGTCCTTCCTAGAGGGTCGTACCCAGAAGGTGTTGATGGGGGACAGCTGCTCGTCCTCACAACCTTTGTCTTGTGGGGTCCCGCAGGGTTCAATACTGTCCCCCATGTTGTTTAACATCTACATGAAGCCGTTGGGAGAGATCATCCGGAGTTTCGGGGTGCGGTGTTATCTGTACGCAGATGATGTCCAACTCTGTCACTCCTTCCCACCTACTTCTAAGGAGGCTGTTCAGGTCCTGAACCGGTGCTTGGCTGCTGTGTCGGACTGGATGAGGGTGAACAAATTGAAGTTGAATCCAGACAAGACAGAGGCACTCCTGGTCAGTCGAAAGGCCGAACGGGGCATAGGGTTACAGCCTGTGTTGGACGGGGTTACACTCCCCCTGAAGACGCAGGTTCGCAGCTTGGGTGTGATCCTGGATTCATCGCTGAGCCTGGAACTCCAGGTTTCGGCGGTGACCAGGGGAGCATTTGCACAGCTTAGGCTCGTGCGCCAGCTGCGCCCGTACCTCGGGAAGTCGGACTTGGCCACGGTAGTCCACGCTCTGGTCACATCCCGCATAGATTACTGCAACGCGCTCTACGTGGGGCTGCCCTTGAAGACTGCCCGGAAGCTCCAGATGGTCCAGCGCTCGGCAGCCAGGTTGCTAACAGGAGCAGCTCTCAGGGAGCATACCACTCCTCTGTTGAGCCAGCTCCACTGGCTGCCAATTCCCTACCGGGCACAATTCAAGGTGCTGGCATTAGCCTACAAAGCCCTAAACGGTTCCGGCCCCACTTACCTCTCCGAACGCATCTCCTCCTATGAACCGACACGGACATTAAGATCGTCCGGGGAGGCCCTGCTCTCGATTCCGCCTGCGTCACAGGCACGGTTGGCGGGAACGAGAGACAGGGCCTTCTCGGTGGTGGCCCCTCGGTTATGGAATGCCCTACCAAGCGACATCAGACAGGCCCCTTCGTTGCTGGCATTTAGGAAGAAGCTCAAAACCTGGCTCTTTGAGCAAGCGTTTGGCTAATCGGCGCAATGGCACACAGAATGACGGTAAACTGAACATAGGAACGGTATAAGGATATGAGACTGGATCTTGTTTGCGATCGAGGCACGGTATGAATGGTTGTGTGTTTGTTACTGGGTATGCTGTGTTTTAATTGTTATTGTTGTGGTAATTAATATTGTGTAAACCGCATTGAGTCACCTATTATAGGTTGAGAAACGCGGTATAGAAATAAAGCAAATAATAATAATAATAATAATACTTTGCTTCTGACACAATAATAAATAAATTGGAAAGAAAAGGAAAAGGGAATTAAGTAGACTTTGACCTCATCGACACTGTAATATGAGACAGTTTGAAACTGCATTATATCGTCAGTGTAAACTCACATAGTGAAGATGCACTGCATTATATGTGACTGTCTACACTGACCATATAATTCAGATCAGGCTTCCAAAGCATCTTGATATGTTGGCCACAGCCCCCAGGATGGGACGTATAACCCAAAACATCTGGACGTCTCAGGGTTAGGTGAAAGCTGTTATCAGCTTCCATTTAATTCAATATTTTTATTGTCAACTGCTTTGCTGGCCGCACTGGCATATATTGCCGCTTTCTTCTTCTCCGCTGCCCGCTCCTATTATAGTGCTATCTATGGAACGGCGTTGCCTTTGTCTCATTATACACCAGTGGAGACCGCATATCCGAGTCTCCATGGAAATGTGACCCATGATTTCCTGTTTTGTGGGCCCTGCACAATCGACATAATGATGCCTGCCCACCGAAATTGCATGCCCTGTTTGTCTGTTTGTAGTTTTTAATAGCTTTGCTCTTCAAGCAGAGGCAGTGTTTTGTTTCATTTCATCTTGGTGCGCTTTAAAAGCATGGCTCTTCAAAGAGGGAAAATAAAGTTGTGCTTAGATCCTTCTAAAATGTCCCCTTAATTTTCTTTTTTTGAGAAAGCCTGCAAAACTATTAAATACAAGACTCACAATTCTTCTAAACATATTGATATCTTGGGTTGTTGTAGGTTTTTTCGGGCTATATAGCCATGGTCTAGAGGCATTCTCTCCTGACGTTTCGCCTGCATCTATGGCAAGCATCCTCATAGGTAGTGAGGTCTGTTGGAACTAGGAAAAAGGGTTTATATATCTGTGGAATGACCAGGGTGAGACAAAGGAGTCTTCTCTGCTGGGGCTAGGTGTGAATGTTTCAATTGAGCACTTTGATTAGCATACAATGGCCTGACTGTGCCTGGAGCAAACTTTTGTTGAGAGGTAATTAGATGCCCCTGCCTGCTTCCTCTCTGTTGTCATGCTGTTGCAATTTTAGAGAAGCCTACACAGAGAAGCCACTGAAATACACAAACATGTGGACAATTTTAACAGAAAGGAGGAAACCATGAAAATAAACAAAATCTGGCTAAAAAGGTAAAGGTAGTCCCCTGACATTAAGTCCAGTCATGTCTGACTCTGGGGTGTGGTGCTCATCTCCATTTCTAAGCCGAAGAGCCAGCGTTGTCGGTAGACACCTCCAAGGTCATGTGGCCGGCATGACTGCATGGAGCGCCATTACCTTCCCACCGGAGCGGCACCTATTGATCTACTCACATTTGCATGTTTTCGAACTGCTAGGTTGGCAGAAGCTAGGGCTGACAGCGGAAGCTCACGCCACCAGTATTAAAAAACTCTTTATTGAGGCAAATCTTCTCCTCAATAACTAAACACAAGCCTTTATTATGATGAACTGAACAAGAAAATGTTTATTCAAGAATTCTCAGGCATACAAATCATGCTGGCTACTCAGTATTTCTTAAATGTTGTTACACTTAGTTTATGTTGTTACAAGCATTTGAAACAGTTTCCAATAGGGCTGGGCGGTTTCGTTTCGTAATTTGTTAAAAATTCGTTATTTTTTTTATAACGAAGCGATAACGAACCATTCAGGAGCAACTAAAAAACGAAACGAATTTTTAAATTCATTTTGTAATTGTTTCGAATTCGTTTTGTATTCGTTTTGTTATTGTTTTGAAATTGTTTTGTTATTATTTCCACATGTCTGGGGCAAGTTTTATAGTTGTTGTTTGTTTAATCAGTGAAAAAAAATTATAAATATCACACCAACAGTCAACAACAGAGGGAGAGCGAAGCTTCAGAAGTTCCCCCTGTCCCATTTGGAAGTTTTTTAGCGTATTGCGCGGTCGCGTCCGCCATTAACGAATCGATTCGTAATTGTTTCGTAATTGTTTTGTATTGTTTCGTAATTTATGAAATTTCGTAAATATCAAACTTCTTAAAAGAAAAATTTCGGAATTCTTTTAAAAATCGAAACGCAAACCCCCCCAAAAAACGAATCGATTTTAGAAACAAATTTTTCCGTGGTTGCCCAGCCCTAGTTTCCAATATGACCCCAGAATGGCAAGCATTTGCAAATGAAATGTAACAGGCAAATATAGATCTATGGAGTGACTGGACGACATGAATTGGAAAATGATTTTAGTAAGGAGACGCTGAGGATTTATGTTTTTATTGGTTTTGTATGGTTTATATATTTTTTTGCTAAATGTATTTAAATTGTATTTTATGTTGTTGGGGGCATCGAATTGTGCTGACTGTAAACCGCCTTGAGTCGCCTTCAGGCTGAGAAAGGCGGTATATAAATACAGTAAATAAATAAATATTTAACTGCCAAAATTGACATAACTCTGTTTACCGAATCTTTAAAAACTGCTACAATTGTTTGCATCTCATGTTGACCTACCTTCCTTCTTTCTTCTTCTCATTCCTTCTCCTCTTCCTTCCCTTAGCTCATCCTAATCTCCCCATCATCTATCCCCCTTTCTGTCTCCCTCTTCTCTTTACCCCTTTTGCCCTAATACAGAAAGTGTTAAGAATAGTTATCATAAGATACTTCATGCTCAGGACCTTTATGATGGCAGTGACTTAACCAAAGGTTTGAAAAAAATCCAATTTTACACTTAACTTACAAAGTCCTCTAAGATGTTGGACTTCGGGGATGATAGCACAAATAAAAAACATTTCCAAGTATAGGCAGTCCTTGAGTTACAAACATCTGACTTGCAAAAGTTAAGAATAGGGGTGAGGCAACAAGAAGTGAGAAAAATAAGAAGATTTCAAACAAGAGATATTTTTTTCTTTATTTTAAAAACATTTTCCATGGTTTATAAGTTTTGAAATGTTGAAGCCGCTAGAGATTGTGGAAGGATCTAGAAGCAGCTGTACTCTGCACTATATCAAATCTAAACCTTTTAATAAATGTATAAAATGTGTAACTTGTATTGCTTGTATACTGTATCAATTTCTAAATGTATAAATGTGTATGAAATGTATCCTAAAGGTATCACCTATCCCATGCCCCCTGTTTGCATAAGTTACTGGGAACAGAGATTGCTATACAGTTAGCAAAATCTTTCTAGCAATCTCCTAAACCAGATAAAGTCAAACCCTTTGTGTGTTTATGTGAAGCAGATAATCCTTCTTGTCACCAAATATGAGCTTAAGATGTTCTCCTATTGAGACAAGGCTAGAGGCTTATCATTCCAGCTGAGCCCCTGGTCATTTGGAATTGTCACTCTTTATGCTTTGTCTCTATGGAACTGGGCACTTAAGTTAATCAAGGAATCATCTGCATATCCATGCCATCATTTCCCCCTGTTTTGTGCCTCCCAGGGAGTATCTCTGCAATGGGCTGGGTCTTTAAATTTACTTACTTACTTACTTACTTACTTACTTAGGCGATCCCTCGTTGGCCGAGGATGATGGTCCTCCAAGTTCGGTGTCCTGGGGATGGATTCGTAGGTGGCTGTGGAGCCCTATTCTTGACCCGCATCTTCTCCCGCAGTGAGGGCATTGGTTTCCAGGTGGGAGGCAGTCTCGGTTGGGGTTGGCTTGACGCGGCTTCCTCTTGGCACGTTTCTCTCTTTCACCCTCCATTCGTGCCTCTTCAAATTCTGCAGCACTGCTGATCACAGCTGACCTCCAGCTGGAGCGCTCAAGGGCCAGGGCTTCCCAGTTCTCTGTGTCTATGTCAGCGTTTTTAAGGTTGGCTTTGAGCCCATCTTTCAATCTCTTTTCCTGCCCTCTAACATTCTGTTTTCCGTTCTTGAGTTCGGAGTAGAGCAACTGCTTTGGGAGACAGTGGTCGGGCATCCGGACAACGTGGCCGGTCCAGCGGAGTTGATGGTGGAGGACCATTGCTTTGATGCTGGTGGTCTTTGCTTCTTCCAGCATGCTGACGTTTGTCCGCTTGTCTTCCCAAGAGATTTGCAGGATTTTCCGGAGGCAGCGCTGATGGAATCGTTCCAGGAGTTGCATGTGACGTCTGTAGACAGTCCACGTTTCGCAGGTGTATAGCAGGGTTGGGAGGACAATAGCTTTATAGACAAGCACTTTGGTATCCCTACGGATGTCCCGGTCCTCAAACACTCTCTGCTTCATTCGGAAAATTCTTGCACTCGCAGAGCTCAGGCGGTGTTGTATTTCGGTGTATTTCGATTTTGACTTTGGTGGAGAAGTGGTTGCCAAGGTAGCGGAAATGATCAACATTTTCCAATGTTACACCATTAAGCTGTATCGCTGGCATTGGAGAGGGGTCTTTAAACTGACCAACCATTGGCTGTTCTTCTTCCCACCATGGCAATATCCTCCTTCAATCTGTGATATCAGGGAATCCTTGTATAAGCCTTGGCCCAGCCTGTTCCAAATAGTCCAGGCCCCTTATTGAAATCTTTGACCTTGGCAGCTTACCTTGCATGAAGAAGAGAGTGGAACTGGTTTTAAATTGATTTTAATGTATATGTTGTGTTAACAGTTTATGCCTATGTTTTTGTTTTATATTGGATGTTTTTGAATTATTTTGCATATGTGGAAACTGCTCCAAGTCCCCTAGGGGGAGATAGGGTGGTATATAAATAAAGTTTTATTTTTATTATAAACCTCTGGCCAATCCCTGTGTGGATCCTAGCCAGCCCCGCATTTCAGTTTATCAGGGGACAGAGTGTGAAGTCTGAATAGTTGTCAAAACTGCATATAATACCTCGTGTTTTTTATGAAAATGTATGCTCCCAACTTCATTCTCTCAGTCTCTATGGTGCTTTAACATCCTTTTGCATACTTGTACCTTTGCAGCTTTGAAAGGGTGCTACTTGTTCTTGCATCCTTTTTGGCCAAATTGCAACAAACCTCTGTAGCTTCACCTTCAATGCAGAGTACTTGTTCTCTCTCTCTCTTTTCTCTCTCTCTCTGTTTCATAGTGTATGTAGAAAACAAAACAAATGAACAAAAGGAAAAAATGAACAAAGAAAAAATATGCATAAGATTTACAAAAGAGTCAATATTCAGTGCTCATTAGACATATCTACAATCAGATTTGGTTGTACAATTATTTATACCTTAACATTACATAACCCTCTATCCCCCACCCGTGAACCCCACCCCCTGGCCTCCAAAACCCCTCAAAACAGGATCACATTACTAAACAACAACTACCCAAATGTCTTCTTTCACTGAATCCCCTTTATGGCAATCTTCAAGTTTACCTTTGTCTTACTTTCCATTTGGAACAGAATACTTGTTCTCAATCCTGGCTGATTAGGTTTAGCAGAAGCTTGCCGGGCACAGACCTTCTTATCCACAGTCCTAGCTGAAACCTCTACATGTTGAAGCTTTATCTCCAATCGTTGTTTCTACAACAAGCCATTTCCCCCCAAATTCCAATTATCACAGGGACAGATTATCATAGGGACAGAAAGTGAGGTGAAATCTTCTGAACAGAGGCACAAACAGCAAAATGAACACCACAGGGGTGTTAATCCTTCCCCCATGCTAACCAAAGCTAATATATATTTGTGGCTGAAGTTACACTTAGAAAATGTACGTGTTCTGACTTTAAAAAATTCAACTTAAGAACAAACTTACAGAGCCTGTCTTGTTCATAACTTGAGCACTGCCTGTACTGATTTCATTGAGTTGCATTGAAGCAGCTCTGGGGCCTTTTACATTGGATTTATCCACCGTTAGCCCATGAAAATGTATGCTCCCAACTTCATTCTCTCAGTCTCTAAGGTGCTCTAACATCCTTTTGCATACTAATATCCCAGACTAACACTGTCATGCTTTTGAATTATACTCCTTTAGAAAGCCCCATTATTATCTGCAAAATGCAGGATGGTGTTATGTTTGTCAGCTTTGTATAGATGTTTTTATTATATATATAAAAGAAATACTGTCAGAGTAAAATGATCCAAATTAGTATCTTGAAATGTCCCGAGATCACATTCGAAAGCGTAGTGCTTGTGCTGTCACACCCAGACCCTATAAAAATAAAACTAAGATGTGCTTTTCTCTTTGTCTGGGTGGAAGCTTTAGAAGCTTGAGATTCCCAGCAACTGAGGCTACTACAAGTTTTGAACACCAAAACAGAATATTTATTTCTCAAAGTCCTTGCAGACTTGGCACAGCTTGTCAGAGTTACAAACGAAACAGTCAATTAGTGAAACCATAGATATGATCTTTCTTTCTTTTTTCTTCAGTTACTGAGGTAACTCTTCCCCAAAAGGTAGAAAATATCCTGGGATCCTTTCACCCTAACCCTGAGCTGCTATGGTTAGAAAAACAGGTTTTTCCCTATCTATAGCTCAAGGTTAGCTTTGGAGATGAAGTACTGCTCAATAATATTCAATAGCTTTTCCATATCTCAATTGCTATCTACAAGGGGTATTTTTTAAGTAAGGTCTGTTTTGTTGTAGACGCTAGTAGTTCACGCACATACCGCAACGAGCGCGTGCGTCGTATACCGGCATGCCTCAGGAACAAGTGTGCTCAGTTTCCGCTCTGTAGCTAACCTGTACGGTTCTGTTCTGTGCTTTAAAAATGTTTAAGACTATCAACTCCCCCTCCGCATGTGAGGTTCGCTCAGTGATACGGTTTTTGTCAGCAAGGAACCTGCCTGCTGCAGAAATTCATCGACAGATTTGTGAAGTGTACGGTGATACTGTTATGAGTGAAAGCAAAGTGTGTAAGTGGGTACGACAATTCAAAGATGGCTGTGACAACGTCCATGATGAGTACCGCTCCGGTCGCCCTTCTTTGGTTACAGACGATTTGATTTGATCGCACACTCAAATCTTTGGTTTTTGTGGTCCTCTGTTAGGAGTTTCGGGACCCAACGGGAGCACAGTTTCCTAAACTTTAGGTGTTCAGAAACAATGTTGTAAAGCACTGATCTCAACACGTCAGGAAATTCATTTGAGAGACCTGTTATTGTGAAGCACCTGTTCTCACGAATCCTCGCTTCAACTGAAGCCACCAAATCGTCTGTAATCAAAGAAGGGCGACCGGAGCGGTCCTCATCATGGACGTTGTCACGGCCATCTTTGAATTGTTGTACCCACTTATGCACTTTGCTTTCACTCATAACAGTATCATTTTTATCTAAGAACAGAGAAGCATCTCGAGCTCTGAGGATTACCTGGGAAGGAATCCCACTGGAGAATTGCAGCACACCCAAATACCTGGGAGTTACCCTGGACCGTTCTCTGACCTACAAGAAGCATTTTTTGAATATCAAGCAAAAAGTGGGCATTAGAAAAAAAATCACACGAAAGCTGACTGGCACAACCTGGGGATCACAACCAGACACAGTGAAGGCATCTGTCCTTGTGCTTTGCTATTCTGCTGCTGAATACACATGCCCAGTGTGGACTACATCTCACCACACTGGTGTGTGCTATCTCCATGGTATAACTCATAGCAAACTGACATGTTTAACCTATGAATGCAAGTGTAATTATTTGAAAAATGTTAATTTGAGAATTTGAACTGTTATATTTTATTTGAAAAAAATAATCAAATGTTTTCAATTACTTTTTTTTGGTGGTGAATGACAAGGATTTAATGAGCTTTCTGGATAAATAGTTAATGCTCCTAACCCTCCATTGTGTGCAAAGTGTAACCGTCACACGATAAAACACATTTCCTCCAGCAAAGCTTGCTTTATGGCATCAATAACACAATGAGAAAACAAAACAAGGATCTGTGTCAAAGCAGGTCATTTTGCCAAATGAATTTTACATTAGGATGAAAACCAAGAAGACGCTTGAGTGCTATCTGGAATCTCTCTGAGACTTGTTCCATCTCTTTATTCCCATTTATTGCTTTGAGTTGTCAGTGTTATTATATTATTTTTGTGTTCAGTCAAATGCACCATTTTCTAGCCTTTCTGGTTGTTTTGCTGCTTTCTGAACAGAGCTTGAGGAGTTATTTATAGACAGAGGTCATAAGCTTGCGGTACAGTTCAAAAGATTGTAAATAACCTTATACTCAGAGCATGGAGGAATTGCTTTTTGCTGTCCCCTAAAGTAACTGTTATTAATGTCTTATTTATATGTTGCAAGGATTTCTGAAATGTACTGTCGAAGGCTTTCATGGCTGGAATCACTAGGTTCTTGTGGGGTTTTTTTCGGGCTATAGGGCCATGTTCTAGAGGCATTTCTCCTGACGTTTCGCCTGCATCTATGGCAAGCATCCTCAGAGGTAGTGAGGTCTGTTGGAATTAGGACAGTGGGTTTATATATCTGTGGAATGGCTGGGGTGGGGCAAGGAGCTCTTCCCTGCTGCAGTTAGGTGTGAATGTTTAGCTGATCACCTTCATTAGCATTTGAAGGCCTGGCTGAGCCTGGGAAAATCTTTTGTTGAGAGGTGTTAAGATGTGCCTGGTTGTTTCCTCTCTGCTGTTTTGCTGTTGTAATTTTAGAGTTTTTTAAATACTGGTAGCCAGATTTTGTTCATTTTCATGGTCTCTTCCTTTCTGTTGAAATTGTCCACAGAAAAAGTGTTCCTGCCATACATCAAGGGAACCACTGACCACAGAGGGAAGCTGATGAGGAAACACAACATACAAACTATCTACAGACCCACCAAGAAAATTCAACAAATGCTACGTTCAGCAAAGGACAAGAGGGATCCTCTCGCCTCTGCAGGAGTCTATCCATGCAGTTGTGGACAAGTCTACATAGGGACCACCAAACGCAGCACCCAAACACGAATCAAGGAACATGAAAGGCACTGCAGACTTCAACCAGAGAAGTCAGCCATAGCAGAGCACCTGATGAACCAACCTGGACACAGCATATTATTTGAGAACACAGAAATGCTGGACCACACCAACAACCACCATGTCAGACTACACAGAGAAGACATTGAAATCCACAAGCATGTGGACAATTTCAACAGAAAGGAAGAGACCATGAAAATGAACAAAATCTGGCTACCAGTATTAAAAAACTCTAAAATTACAACAGCAAAACAGCAGAGAGGAAACAACCAGGCACATCTTAACACCTCTCAACAAAAGATTTTCCCAGGCTCAGCCAGGCCTTCAAATGCTAATGAAGGTGGTCAGTTGAAACATTCACACCTAGCTCCAGCAGAGAAGAGCTCTTTGCCCCACCCCAGCCATTCAACAGATATATAAACCCATTGTCCTAATTCCAACAGACCTCACTACCTCTGAGGATGCTTGCCATAGATGCAGGCGAAACGTCAGGAGAAATGCCTCTAGAACATGGCCCTATAGCCCGAAAAACCCACAAGAACCTATTTCTGAAATGCCTTTCTACCAACCAGGACAAGAACAGACCTCCACAGAGAAGTCCCTGTTTTCTATACTCATAATCAACATAGGCTGGTGAGACTTGAGGTAGGGCTACTGTTAAAAGATCTCCAATTCTGAACAAGTTCTTACAGAGTCGTTGTGCTTTCAAGGTAATGGATACAATGAAATGTTGAAGCCGTTTCCAGTGAAGTAGTGGGAAGATGACATCCTGGGAGCCCATCCATATGAAATTTTAGGACTTCATTCCACAGCTCCTAGGTTGTATTTCCATGTGCTTTGGAAAGAACCTCACGGGAGTCTCATGGAGATCATTTATAACAAACACATTGCTCACCAAAATATCACAGGAGTTCTTGTAAAGGTATGTTCAGGAGAAGAAGCCTTCAGTTGCTTCCCTCTGAGGCTGAGAAACGATGACTTGCTTAACATCTCCTGGAGGGTTTCCTTGCTTTCAGACCCAGAGTCCTAGGATGCATCTGCACTGTAGAATGAATGCAGTTTGACACCACTTTAACTGCCACTTTAACTGTAGTTTAATGCTACAGAAGCCTGGGAATCCTGTCATTTGGAAAGGCACCTGCATTCTCTTGCAGAGAAGGCGAAAGACCTTGCAAAACTACAACTTCTCATTGAGCCATGCCAATTAAAGTGGGTGTTGGAGTTCAGCCTGTGGTGGTGTTTCAGGATCAGGGTGCTTTGGATGTGGGGAATGATGTAAATGAGGTTCAAGATGGCAGTGGTTTGGTAAGTGATATTGATGCAGTGAATGACAGAGAGGCATCTGTTCCAAGTGTAGTTTCCCATGAGAACAGGGTATAGGGATGATGGTTTACTCCCTGAATTGCTCCCAGAGAGTTCCCAGGATTCAGAGCTTGAAAACAACTCGGCACCTGCGGGCAGAAATTAGTCAAAACAGACAGGCCAAGCAATGCCTTCGGCGTTGTGCCAGGTTTCAGCAGAAAAAGACAAGGGCTGCTCAAGGAAAGCGAAACCAGTTTCTGAGTGCTTGGAAAGGTTTAAAAGTTCCAAGCATGGAAAATACAGTCAGGTGAAGCATCATTCAGAATCATGCTAAGTTCTTGTCCTCATCTTAGAGAAGATATGCTTTGAAGATTCTTGCTTAAGGATTTCTTGTTTCTTGGTTTATTTGTTTGCTTTTTTTGTCTTTTGTGATTATCTGCTCATGCCTTGGATCAACATTTCCTGGTTCTTTAAATTTTGTTAGAGAATTGTTGACTTTGTTTTTGAGCATTACCGAACTCTACCTTGGACTAATTTGTTCCTGCTTATCTTTCTACTTAATTGGATTTACCCATTCCTTTAAAGTGTTTTTTTACTTTGCTGTTTTTACTTATCTTCAATAAAAGGATTGTTTTCCTATTCAACGTGTGGTGTTTCAAAGTCAGAGGGTTATTCCTGTCCTGGAGGGCAACAGTTGATTGATATCTGGACAGAGGCTGGGGCAGAGATGTCAATGCCTTGTTCCTTTCATTACAGGCTGCCACCCCCTGACTGAAGTCAGGTGGTGCGATACCGGTTAAACAGTATAATTTCTCCAGTGGTTTTGAGCATAGACATCCTGTGATGCATGTCTCATTAAGAGCCACATCCACTGTTTTCATGTGATGGGATGTAATCCACATTGGACATGCATATTTAGTAGGCCTGTGCGGTTTCGTTCGTTAATTCGTTAATTCATTATTAATTCGTTATTTTTGGCATTTCCGAAGCGATATCAAAACATATTTCCAAACCCGGAAGGGTTTTTAAATATCGAACCAGCAACCCCCATAGATTTAACGAGCTTCCGCTCGTTTCGTTAATGGGGTGGAGGCTGCTGGAGTGCTGGTGCCTGGGAGCCAATCCGGCGCTCCCAAGCAGTGCACCATGGGTCCGTGGCTGTTTGTTTTTGATTGGCCGGCGAGCCCTTTCAAAGCGGCTCCGCGCGGCCCGTAGCTTGCTGCAGAGGGCGAGGGAGTTTGCATTGGGTTGGCTTGGCTGCTAGCAACTGGGATTGGATTCATTCCTTGCTGCTGTGAGTGCTGCTTGCTTCATTTGCTGTCTCTTGCCTGTGTTTGGTCCACATTTGGGCCATTTTTTGGTTAATTTTCCATTTTAAAATATTTTTTAATATTATTTTTAATATTATTTTTAATATTATTTTTTAATATTATTTTTTAATATTATTTTTTAATATTATTTTTTAATATTATTCTTAAAAAAATATTCTAAAAAAGAAAAGACTCTTCTGTTGGTGTGTGCTCTCATTTGCTGTATCCTGCCTGTGTTTGGTCCACATTTGGGCCATTTTTTGGTTAATTTTCCATTTTAAAATATTTTTTAATATTATTTTAATATTATTTTTAATATTATTCTTAAAAAATATTCTAAAAAAGAAAAGACTCTTCTGTTGGTGTGTGCTCTCATTTGCTGTATCCTGCCTGTGTTTGGTCCACATTTGGGCCATTTTTTGGTTAATTTTCCATTTTAAAATATTTTTTAATATTATTTTAATATTATTCTTAAAAAATACAAAAAATATTCTAAAAATTCGTTAATATTTACAAAATTTCGTAAATACCAAAACTTTTTGGGGGAAAGTTTTGTAATTATTTTAAATATCGAAACAAAAAAACACCCCAATTACAAATCGATTTTAGAAACAAATTTTTTCTTGATCAAACAGGCCTAGCATCAGAGTAGCAAAATTCAAGGGCAGATGTCTTCACTTTGTCTGGTTGTGATCCCTAGGTTGTGCCAGTCAGCTTCCATATAATATTATTTCTAGCACCCACTTTTTGCCTGATATTCAAGCAGTGCTTTTTATTATTCTTTCCAATAATAATCTGTGGACCACCCAATGAAACTTAATTTTATTTTGATTTGAGTTAGGGTTTATGATGTTTACATTTGGTTCAGTCAAAATCTACCCCTGGTTTTTCCAAGCAATCAAATGGCCCTAAAACTGAAGTTTCTGGAGGAAGGACCATCATTTTGCAATGATGGTTTGGTCAGTGATATTGATGCAGAGAATGACAGAGAGACACCTGTTCCAAGTGTAGTTTCCCATGAGAATGTTCCTACAGGGTATAGGGATGATGGTTTACTCCCTGAACTCCCAGAGAGTTCCCAGGATTTGTGGCTTGAAAACAACTCGGGACCTGCAGAAACTAATGAGCATATAGATAGGCGGGTAGAAATTAGTCAAAACAGACAGGCCGAGCAACGCCTTCAGCGTTCTGCCAGGCTTCAACAGAAAAAGATAAGGGCTGCTCAAGGAAAGCGAAACCAGTTTCTGAGTGCTTGGAAAGGCTTAAAAGTTCCAAGCGTGGAAAATACAGTCAGATGAAGCATCGTTTAGAATCATGCTAAGTTCTTGTCCTCGTCTTAGAGAAGCCTTGCTTTGAAGATTCATGCTTAAAGATTTCTTGCTTCCTGCTTTGGGTTTTGTCTCTTGTGACTACCTGCTCATGCCTTGGATCAAAATTTCTTGGTTCTTTGGATTTTGTTAGAGAGTTGTGGATTTTGTTTCTGGGCATTGCTGAACTCTACCTCAGACTAATTTGTTCCTGCTTATTTTTTTTACCTAATTGGATTTACCTATTCCTTTGAAGTGCTTTTCTTTACTTTTCTCTTTTTACTTATCTTCAATAAAAGGATTGTGTTCCTATTCAACATGTGGTGTTTTAAAGTCAGAGGGCTATTCCTGTCCTGGAGTGCAACAGTGGGCCAAACTGCATTAATTCTATCCTTTAGAACAGGGTTTCTCAACCTGGGGGTCGGGACCCCTGGGGGGGTCGCAAGGGGGTGTCAGAGGGGTCGCCAAAGACCATCAGTATTTTCTGTTGTTGATTGGGGTTCTGTGTAGGAAGTTTGGCCCAATTTTATCGTTCATGGGGTTCAGAATTCTCTTTGATTCTAGGTGAACTATAAATCCCAGCAACTACAACTCCCAAATGTCAAGCTCTGTTTCCCCCAAACTACACCAGTGATCACATTTGGGCATATTGTGTATTCGTGTCAACCTTGGTCCAGATCCATCATGGTTTGAGTCCATGGTTCTCTCTGGATGTAGGTGAACTACAACTCCAAAACTCTAGGTCAATGCCCACCAAACCCTTCCAGTATTTTCTGTTGGTCATGGGAGTTCTTTGTGCCAAGTTTGGTTCTTTTGGCTCAATTTCATCATTGGTGAAGTTCAGAGTTATAGGAGTACTATAAATCCCAGCAACTACAACTCCCAAATGACAAAAACACCCCCCCCCCACCCCATCAGTATTCAAATTTGGGTGTATTGGGTATTTGTGCCAAATTTGGTCCAGTGAACGATTTATAACAGTCGCAAAATTACAGTTCTGAAGTAGGAATGAAAATAATGTTATGGTTGAGGGTCACCACAACATAAGGAACTGTGTTAAGGGGTTGCGGCATCAGGAAGGTTGAGAAACACTGCTTTAGAACTATCCTTTGTCCACTCAAGCTACTCCATGTTGCTGGCTCTCCAATTCACTGATGCAGTTAGGTGATTTTAGATTTTGTTTTTCATGATCTTTTTGGGATAAGTCGGCTCTCACCTTTTTCAAATATGTATTACTTTGCTTCTGGACTTACTTCTTCTGTGGCTCATTCTGCTGGCCTTTTGCCCCAAGGTCTTGACCTAAGGTTGAAACGGTACATTTTAATCGCTCTTTTGAGGACCCCGGCCAGTTTTACCTTTAGAATGTTAATTCAAAATACGCATATTAAGAGCTAAGAGTCTTCTATTAATGTTAAAAAGATGCACGTCTCAAATATAAATATTCAACCCCATCGAAATACATATTGTGCTCATGGACCCAATGTTTCTGATGCAATGCCTTGCATGTTGTAAAAGCTCTGTTGACTTGGGATGATAAGAGTTGTAGTCCAAAACATCTGCTGTTTATGTTAGAGAAAAATATTCTTCAACCAATTTATGATGAGAATGAGAGAAAAAAAACTGAGCTTGGAAAAGTTACTATTTGGGGTTATAATTCTTAGAATCCCCAGTTAATGTTGGCTGGGATGATTTGGGGAGTTGTAACTGTGCTGGTACAGCTGTACCAGAAGCTCCCACTTTATTTGCCTTGTATTAAGTGTTTGCTTGCAGCCCAAGGCTTGGGATTCTGTAGAAGGGTGGCTTCCTGTTAAAGTTTGCAGTTATAGGGCAGGCCCCCTGTCCATCATCGTTAAGTTTGGTTCCGCCCCCTGTTCAGGACAATTGAGAAGGGAAGGGAGCCATTTTCAGTCAGTCTCAGCAAGGAAAGTCAATGTACAGGACGTATACAGACTTCTCCTGTACAAAGGCTTCAACCCTTAAGACTCCCCAGGGGAGGACAGTCTTAAGAGCAAAAGGATTCCCAAAGATTCCCAGGGAAACAGCCCTAAAGCTCTGAGGAATTTCGGAGGGAAAAACAGCTTTGAATATCTAAGAACTCCAGCTGAAGTGACTACAGGCCTACTGGTAGGTCCACTCAGTGCTTTGAGATGCAGTTCAACCCGGTAGTGCAGTGGTTCTCAACCTTCCTAATGCCATGACCCCTTAGTACAGTTCCTCACGTTATGGTGACCCCCAACCATAAAATTTTCATTGCTATTTCGTAACTGTAATTTTGCTACTGTTATGACTCGTAATATAAATGTCTGATATGCAGGATGTATTTTTAAATCCCAAATACCCAATATGCCCAAATTTGAATACTGGTGGGGTTGGGGGGGGGGGGATTGATTTGGGAGCTGTAGTGGCTGGGATTTATAGTTCACCTACCAGCAAAGAAAATTCTGAGCACCACCAACGATGAAATTGAACCAAACTTAGCACACAGAACTCCCATGGCCAAGAGAAAATACTGGGAGGATCTGGTGGACATTGACCTTGAATTTTTGGAGTTGTAGTTCACCTACATCCAGAGAGCAATGTGGACTCAAACAATGATGGATCTGGACCAAACTTGGCACGAATACTCAATATGCTGAAATATGAACACTGGAGGAGTTTGAGAAAAATAGACCTTGACGTTTGGGAGTTGTAGTTGCTGGGATTTATTGTTCACCTACAATGAAATAACATTCTGAACCCCACCAACGATAGAATTGGACCAATCTTCCCACACAGAACCCCCATGACCAACAGAAAATACTATGTTTTTTGATGGTCTCTGGCGACCCCTCTGAGACCCCCTCGCGACCCCTACAGGGGTCCTGACCCCAACGTTGAGAAACACTGCGGTAGTAGCTCCCACATCAGTTAGGTTTAGGTTCACAGTTAGCCTGGAAGCATTTGTTTAACCTTTTGAAGACAAAAGAAGTTTCTGTTGATTGTTCACCAATAAAAGACTTTGTTATATTTCACAAGCCTTCTAAAGACTGTGAAAATCGTTACGAATTTCTCTTTGGGCCCCCTGGCTTCTCGCCGGCTAAAGTTGCACGTCCTGTTTTAAAAGCAATTTGTTTCAAGCCCAGCACGCAACAGAATAGTAACCCAAAACAGTATTCCCTCCCACAAAAATGGCTTAATTTCTTCATGGTTGTTTTAAAAATTAAAGTAATAACTACAATAGAAAAAGTGATGCAACAATATTGTAGTAAGAAGCTGATCTCTTTTTTTCGATAGAGTTACAAGCTGGGTAGATGCAGGGAACGCCGTGGATGGAGCGTATATGGATTTCAGTAAGGCCTTCCATTGACAAGGTCCCCCATGACCTTCTGGCAAGGAAACTAGTCAAACGTGGGTGAGGTAAAACTACGGTGAGGTGGATCTGTAATTGGTTAAGTGAGCGAACCCAGAGGGTGATTCTCCCCAAGGCTTCCTCTTCATCTTGGAAAGAAGTGACAAGCGGAATGCCATCAGCAGGGTTCCGTCCTGGGCCTGGTCCTGTTCAGGATCTTCATTCACGACTCAGATGAAGGGTTAAAAGGCATGATCATCAAGTTTGCAGAAGACAGCAAATTGGGAGGGCGAACCAATACTCCAGAGGACAGGAGCAGGATTCAAAACGATCCTCACAGATTAGGGAGATGATTGGCCAAAATTAACAAAATGAAGTTCAATGGTGACAAATGCAAGAGACTCAACTTAGGCAGAAAAAAAGGTAATGCAAAGATACAGAATGGGGGACGCCTGGCTCAAGAGCAGTACGTGAGAAAAAGACATTGGCGTCCTCGTGGACAACAAGTTAAACATGAGCCAACAATGTGATGTAGTGGCAAAAAGCCAATGAGATTTTGGCCTGCATCAATAGGAGTCTAGTGTCTGGAACCAAGGAAGTCATGCTCCCCATGCGCTTACTTACTTAGGCGATCCCTCGCTTTCCGAGGATGATTGTCTTCCAATATTCTTGTGGGTCCGTATGTGGCTGTGGAGCCCTATTCTTGCTCTGCATCTTCTTCCGCAGTGAGGGCATTGGTTTCCAGGTGGAAGGCGGTCTCGGCCGGGGTTGGCTTGACGTGCCTTCCTCTTGGCACGTTTCTCTTTTTCACCCTCCACTCGTGCCTCCTCAAATTCTGCAGCACTGCTGGTCACAGCTGACCTCCAGCTGGAGCGGTCAAGGGCCAGGGCTTCCCAGTTCTCAGTGTCTATGCCAGAGTTTTTAAGGTTGGCTTTGAGCCCATCTTTAAATCTCTTTTCCTGTCCACCAACATTCCATTTTCCGTTCTTGAGTTCGAGTAGAGCAGCTGCTTTGGGAGACGGTGGTCGGGCATCCGGACAACATGGCCGGTCCAGCGGAGTTGGTGGCGGAGGACCATCGCTTCAATGCTGTTGGTCTTTGCTTCTTCCAGCACGCTAACGTTTGTCCGCTTGTCTTCCCAAGAGATTTGCAGGATTTTCCAGAGGCAGTGCTGATGGAATCGTTCCAGGAGTTGCATGTGACGTCTGTAGACAGTCCACGTCTCGCAGGCATATAGCAGGGTTGGGAGGACAATAGCTTTATAAACAAGCACCTTGGTCTCCCTACGGATGTCCCGGTCCTCAAACACTCTCTGCTTCATTCGGAAAAAAGGTGCACTCACAGAGCTCAGGCGGTGTTGTATTTCGGTGTCGTTGTTGACTTTGGTGGAGAGGTGGCTGCCAAGGTAGCGGAAATGATCAACATTTTCTAATGTTACACCATTAAGCTGTATCTCTGGCATTGGAGAGGGGTTGGCTGGTGCCTGCTGGAAAAGCACCTTGGTTTTTTCAATGTTCAATGACAAGCCGAGCTTCTCGTATGCTTCTGCAAAGGTGTTTATAGTGGCTTGTAGGTCTTCTTCTGAATGCACACAGACGACGTTGTCATCAGCATACTGGAGTTCTATAACAGATGTTGTTGTAACCTTGGTTTTGGCTTTCAGTCTGCTGAGGTTGAATAGCTTGCCATCTGCCTTGGTCAGAACACACCTGGAATACTGTGTTCAGTTCTGGGCACCACAACTGAAAGGAGATGTTGACAAGCTGGAATGTGTCCAGAGGAGGGCCACTAAAATGATCAAGGGTCTGGAGAACAAGCCCTATGAGGAGCGGCTTAAGGAGCTGGGCATGTTTAGCATGCAGAGGAGAAGGCTGAGAGGAGACATGATAGCCATGTATAAGTATGTGAGAGGAAGTCATAGGGAGGAGGGAGCAAGCTTGGTTGTTGCTGCCCTGGAGACTAGGATGCAGAACAATGGCTTCAAATTACAGGAAAGGAGATCCCACCTGAACATGAGGAAGAACTTCCTAACTGTAAGGAGAGCTGTTCAGCAGTGGAACCCTTTGCCCTGGAGTGTGGTGGAGGCTCCTTCTTTGGAGGCTTTTAAGCAGAGGCTGGATGGCTATCTGTCGGGGTGCTTTAAATGTGATTTTCCTGCTTCTTTGCAGAATGGGGATGGACTGGATGGCCCACGAGTCCTCTTCCAACTCTAAAGAGAAGCCATTACAAAACCATGGGGTGTTTATTCTATCTTTCTGTGAGTGAGAGTTTGAATGTTTGTGGAACATTGCATTAATGACAATTCGGAGGCCTAGAGATCCCCACTTTCCAATGTTTGGCTCTTTCTTGTCTAGACACTAGACCGTGATAAGATCTTTCTTGAACAATTCATAAGTGTTCTTGAAAAATACTTGGAAGAGTACGAACTAGTTTCAAGTTAATTGTTTGGTTGATCTGGGTATCTCTTTTTGTTTTTGACAAAGACTGGAAAACATGAAAATAAAATCAATATTGGAGAAACGTATTAGTTTATGATGTGTCTGAGGTTGGCTCAGGAATCTGCAGGCGTTGAGATGATGGTTGACATTAAACAGCGAAAAAAGATGAAGAAGTTCCACAAAGGAGGTTGAGATGTCAGTTCTGATGCATTGTGCGACAGACTCAGAAGTTAATGGGAACATAGTGACTTTCCCATTATATTGAAGGACCTGGTTTGCTGTTGAATGGAAGCAGTGTCTGTCTGCCAAGAACTTCCTTTATCCGGCCATAATAAGACAGAGCTCCGTGGCAAAGTGCAAAAAATTATATGTCAAAGTAAGAAGAACTCTACTAATTTAGAGCTACTACAACGGGCTCAGAGGCAATTGTTCTGCCCGAAGAACCCTCAGGAAGTTGCACAGACTTCAAATCAAAAGAAATGATTTGGAAAAAGGACATTGTTGAGTGTTACAAACTGCAAAGAGGTCCCGCATAAAAGGTCAATTATTTCTCCTAAAGCTTTCCAAGAACCTTACCGGAAAGGCAATTGCTTTAAGCAGTTCAGGGAGTCCTCAAGAGGTTACGGGCAGCCAGATCCTACAATTATAGGGCCAAAACCTGACTCTTAGGGACAATGACTTCTTGGAATGTCAGAGGAAGCAAGGATAATGTTACAATCTGCTCTCTGGATTCGAACCTGAGACCTTTTGATCAGGTAGTTCAGCAGCTCAGCGCTTTAACCCACTGTGCCACCGGGGGCTCCTATTATATTTATTGTGTCATCAGCAACCATACCATTGTGTTACAATTCTAACAGAACAAAACAAACACACAGATTAAAAAAAAACAAAAAAAAAACACAGATTTTGCAAACTTGGTAGTTGGTTAAATGTCCTTTGACCAGTATCTGGCCACTTGGAGTGCCTCTGGTGTTGCCGCAAGAAGGTCCTCCATTGTGCATGTGGCAGGGCTCAGGGTGCATTGCAGCAGGTGGTCAGTGGTTTGTTCTTCTCCACACTCGCATGCCGATGGATTCCACCCTGTAGCCCCATTTCTTAAGATTGGCTCTGCATCTCGTGGTGCCAGAGCGCAGTCTGTTCAGCGCCTTCCAAGTCGCCCAGTCTTCTGTGTGCCCAGGGGGGAGTCTCTCATCTGGTATCACCCATGGATTGAGGTGCTGGGTTTGGGCCTGCCACTTTTGGACTCTCGCTTGCTGGGGGTTCCAGCGAGTGTCTCTGTAGATCTAAGAAAACTATGTCTTGATTTAAGTCGTTGACGTGCTGGCTGATACCCAAACAGGGGATGAGCTGGAGATGTCTCTGCCTTGGTCCTTTCACTATTGGCTGCCACTTCCCGGCGGATGTCAGGTGGTGCAATATCGGCTAAGCAGTGTAATTTCTCCAGTGGTGTGGGGGGCAGACACACTGTGATAATGCGGCATGTCTCACTAAGAGCCACATCTACTGTTTTAGCATGGTGAGATGTGTTCCACACTGGGCATGCATACTCAGCAGCAGAGTAGCATAGCGCAAGGGCAGATGTCTTCACTGTGTCTGGTTGTGATCCCCAGGTTCTGCCAGTCAGCTTTCGTATGATATTGTTTCTAGTGCCCACTTTTTGCTTGATGTTCAGGCAGTGCTTCTTGTAGGTCAGAGCACGGTCCAAAGTGACTCCCAGGGCATTGGGTGCGCTGCAATGCCCCAGTGGGATTCCTTCCCAGGTAATCCTCAGAGCTCGGGATGCTTGTCTGTTCTTAAGGTGAAAGGAGGGACATGAAAGAAGCCTCCTCGCAGGATTGCAAGACATCCGGGCGTCCCCTGGGCAACGTCTTCATAGACGGCCGATTCTCTCGATCCAGAAGCAACCAGAGACGATTTGCAGCATGCAAACAAGAAAGCAAAACAACCAACGGCCCTTTTCAGGACCAACCATGACAATAATCTCAATCAACATCAAAGGCATGTCAGCTGCCAAAGAACAACTGCTCTATGAACTGTGCCGAGATAAGAAATGTGACGTGCTGTGTGTCCAAGAAACACACAGGGATGAACGACAGAAACTGGGGGCTCCTAAGACAGATAAATGATAGATATATATATATAAGATACTGGTCAACATTTATAAATCAAGGCAAATTTATCTATCTGTTTGTTTCACTATCACAGTGTATCTCAACCTGGGGGTTGGGACCACTGAGGGGGTCATGAGGGGGTGTCAAAGGGGTTGCCAAAGACCATCAGAAAACACAGTATTTTTTGTTGGTCATGTGGATTCTGTGTGGGAAGTTTGACCCAATTGTATTGTTGGTCGAGTTCAGAATGCTCTTTGATTGTAGGTGAACTATAAATCCCAACAACTACAACTCCCAAATGACAAATCAATCCCCCCTCCCAACCCCACCAGTATGCCGTTTCTTAATACATTTAACATGCTGAATTCAAATATAATAATTAAATGTGTTAATTGGCTCTGGTTTTTATGCAACAGCTATTTCAATTTTCTCCACAATAGGTAATTCGTTAATATTATGATAATGCGCCTAACCTTACTGCATGTATATAAACCGTGAATATTTACTAAATTTTAGTCAAATTATATTGCCAATAGTTTATACATGAGAAATATTTATTTAATTAGTCTATTGTTTATGTTTGTGCAGCAAGAAACTATTAGTAGGCCTAATGCAGTTGAAAAGTCTGAAAGTGTAAATGTTGCTTTAATAGTGACTTTAGTTTTTATCCTGTTTGCTTCTCTTGACTGTTCTTTTGTATTCAAGGAAAGGATTGTCTCTTACAATGCTCCAGCAGTAGTCTGACAGCATTGACGGAGTCCATTGGCCTTGATATCTTTTTTCCATAGTGCTTTATTTACACACGTGCGAGGCATCACTACAGTCAAAAGAACAATGTAAAACGATGTTTAACGATACTGTCTCAGTCTTCAACTGACTGACCCTCACCGTTCAAAAGTCTGGCCTTATAGAGGGCTTTCTGGCTTTTTCACACGGCACTAATACTGCGTCATCAAACTTTCTAGAATATTCTAGAATCTTCCATAGTGTAAGTCACAACATGCATTTTTTCAACCATACGAGATCACGTGATTGCTTATATCATAAAAACTAGAGCCAATATACATTTTTAAATGTCATTTTCGTTTTCAGCACCCCAAAATCATAAAAGAACAACTATTTTCAGGCCCGAAACTTTTTCTCCGTTGAACAGTGTAAATCAAACATAGAGTTTTTGTTATGGTAAGTCCTTGCAGGACACAAGTATATGTGTGAAGAAAAACCTTATTGTTTGTAATTATCTTGTTCAGCTGACTAAGTAGGTCAAGCAGCAATCTTCTGCCACGCCCAAGGGGCTATAACTGTCTGAGTTTTTTGAATACATTGTTGTTGGTGCTGGACTTCTGGTGAGCTGCTGCTGGAATTCTGTTTCACCAGCGTGGAGTTTCAGCAGGGAATGCTGATGGTGAAATCGTTTTTTTTACTTCAGGTTTATTTCTCATTTGCTGTGAAGATGCTTTATTTTATGCTTCTAACAAAGACTGTGTAAATATGTTGCACTGCTGATTTTCATATGCAACAATGCCAGTTTTGTTTCATCTCTGCAAAGTAAAGAGAGTGAAATCATGGAGGAATTTAAAAGGGTCTGGCCCTGAAGGAGAGACCCTGCGGACCCACCAAAGAGGGCTCGCTACAATGGTGAGCAAAGAGAAGCCCTATTTAAAAGGTTTTTCCTAAGTTCCCAAAAGAAATCTCACCAAAGTTGAAAGAAGCACCACCGAGATTATTTTATTGCGATTCAGCTGAAATATTTCACCAAGCTGAGCATACAATGTACAAAAATAAAGGCCTTTTTATACATAAAACAGACCTGCCAGATTTAAATCTCCCATTCCCTGCCCCTCTGCCGGCTCAATGATGATTGGCTGGCGTTCTTCAGCAGGGAGGAGGCTTGGCTGGGCTTCTACCACCTCGGTGTCTGGACGAATCAGGAAAGAGGGAGGTGGGACGAGAGGGAAACAATGGATTCTTGAGAGGGTTATGGAGATTTTAAGATGTCCAAGTGACCAGCGAATTCCAAGAGCCTGTGAGCCAGTCTGGCTATTGTCACTGAGTGGCTGCAATAAACATTGATGTTTGGCAATCCTGCCAAAATCCGAATTTTTCCAGTGCTGAGAGATAGGAACAATGGGGGAATTTTGGCTGTGGTTTCAGTGGATAAAAGTTGAATCAGTAACAGATTAGGACGAAGTATGGCTTTCCGAAGGCTTCCTTTGTCCTTATTGAGATATGATCATAAATGCCAAGTGACCGCTTCCTCTGGGGGGCCAACTCCGAGGCCAGAGGTCACGATCCTTTGTTATTGTCCGTGCAAATAGTGACCTTTGATAAGGGTCTTTTCCAACTGAGGATTTCCTCCTTTCCAGGGTCAAAGGGGTGGCTTCTTATATTTTTATACATTTTTTCAATAAAGGGGAGTTGGGCAAAAGGGTCAGGAAAAGGTCAGGCACACAGGGAGAAATATAGAAATATAGAAATCACGATATAGAAAACATACCCACTTATCCCTCCCACCAGAGTCCCATAGAAGTTCAAGAGAGCACATAAGTGTAAAGGGAGGTGGTTTCTCAGTAATAAATGTGGTACTGAAAGGGTCTTTGAGCGAAATTTGCAAATACTAATGAATGAAATTAACAAAAGAGAGATATACCCTTTCTCTGTAGAGCACCACGGAAGAAACAAGATGTGACATTTAGAAGATACTTCTTAAACAGGATGTTTGTGGTTAACTTCAAATGTTGTTTTTGAAGCGCAGAGGCCGCATGTACAGAAGGTACTTTTCCATCAAAAAGGTCAGAATTATTATTCATAAAAGGTGTTTTCCCTGAGCTCTCTGTTTGTAAAGGGCTATAAAAGTTTGCAGATTTCAAGGGAGGGGACGGCAGCCACTTAAGGATAGCATCTGCGTAATGCTATCAGGCTGTTCGTCTTTCTTTATGAAGAAACTAAAATAAAACCTTGTTTTTTTGATCTTTCATTGGGACTGTCTCCATCCTTCCGTGCTCCCGCGACTGGACCTAAAAAGACCTAATCTAGGGTCTCTAACACTTCTGCTATATATGAAACATAGGGCATAAAACCTTGATTAAATGTACACCCTATCTAACATGGGAAGGGTCCTTGTTGTTGTTAGTGCCTTGGCAAATTGACCAAGGCTTAACCCTTATTATCCAGTCTGGTGTCCTTGTCCTTAGCAAAACTATAAGTTACTATCTTTTATGGGGGGGAGAGGGGTCATGTTCTACTTCAAGAGAAAAGATTTTCTGTTCACTTTGACTATTGGTCTGAGAGTATTTTGCATCTGGGTTTTTTGGGCATTAGGACGCTGGAATAAAACATGCGCTGCGTAACAGCCTTCTCTGCCAGAGTGCTGCTTGCCTCACCAAACTACAAATCCCAGGATTCCATATCTTTATCAAATCCTCAAAAGTGAAATCCGCAAATGTGGATGGCTTTTTATGCTGTCCCTTTTCCCCCCAAAGTTTCCACAGTCTTTTGCTCTTAGCCTAAGAAAAATAGCCTACATAAATGCGCATATTTACAAAGGAAAATAATCTACTGTGAATATTAAGCTTGCTCTGTCCAGGTGCCTGTTTTTGCATCAAAACTGGCCTTATTCCAAAAATCTCTCTCTCTCCCTTCCTTCCTTTTCATTTCCTTCTCAAAGCAGGCAATTTCATACGGTCGCTCTCCTCCGGTATGCGATGCGAAGCCTAGGCAACTCAAATTTGGGAACGAAAAGTCGCCACACAAGGCAGTCCCACAAACCACAGTGCTGATTCTGTAACGCAGCTACAATGCTCTCGGTTGTCATTATATGTGGGTGTTAAATCAATGTCTGAGGATCCAAGCAGCATCTGAGGACATCCGACTAATGTCTCGATGTGTCAGCTCCATTTCGTTGGGTCATGCCAGCTCATTCTTCAATGAGGATGATTAGGTGGATCTCAGAGTATTGACATCTTAAGTGCCAAATGAATTCTAAAAGGCAATTGCAAGGCACTCAGGAGGATGAGATGTTTATTGCTTGCTTGTTTGCTTGTAGAATCATAGAATCCTAGAGTTGGAAGAGACCTCATGGGCCATCCAGTCCAACCCCATTCTGCCAAGAAGCAGGAATATTGCATTCAAAGCACCCCTGACAGATGGCCACCCAGCCTCTGTTTAAAAGCTTCCAAAGAAGGGGCCTCCACCACACTCCGGGGCAGAGAGTTCCACTGCTGAACGGCTCTCACAGTCAGGAAGTTCTTCCTCATGTTCAGATGGAATCTCCTCTCTTATAGTTTGAAGCCATTGTTCCCTTGCGTCCTAGTCTCCAAGGAAGCAGAAAACAAGCTTGCTCCCTCCTCCCTGTGACTTCCTCTCACGTATTTATACATGGCTATCATGTCTCCTCTCAGCCTTCTCTTCTTCAGGCTAGACATGCCCAGCTCTTTAAGCCGCTCCTCATAGGGCTTGTTCTCCAGACCCTTGATCATTTGAGTCACCCTCCTCTGGACACATTCCAGTTTGTCAATATCTCTCTTCAATTGTGGTGCCCAGAACACCTCACTTGGGAGTGTGTTCCATAGTCAGGGAGCCACTGCCAAGAAGGCCCTGTCTCTCATCCCCAGTTTAGAAATGGAGATGAGCACCAACCCCCAGAGTTGGAAATGTCTGGACTTAGTCTCAGGGGAAAAACTTTGCCTTTACTATCTATCATCTATCTTTTTCTCTGTCTGTCATGACAGACAGTTCTATCGTCCATCTATCTACCCCCCCCTCTCTTTGTATGTCTATCATGATAGACAAATAGATAGATGATAGATAGATCTGCCTTCTATTTATATATAAATGCTCTGTGCATAATGAGTACCTTAAAAACAAAAGGACCAATGAACGAAATCACACCAAATTTGGCAACAAAACGTCTCACAACACAAGGAGTGACCATCACTCAAAAAATTATGATTTTGTCATTTGGGAGTTGTAGTTGCTGGGATTTATAGTTCACCTACAGTCAAAGAGCATTCTGAACTCCAACAACGATGGAATTGAACCAAACTTGGCACACAGAACTCCCATGTCCAACACAAAATATTGGAAGGGTTTGGTGGGCATTGACCTTGAGTTTTGGAGTTGTAGTTCACCTAAATCCAGAGAGCACTGTGGACTCAAACAATGATGGATCTGGACCAAACTTGACACAAGCACTCAATAAGCCCAAATATGAACACAGATGGAGTTTGGGGGAAATAGACCTTGACATTTGGGAGTTGTAGTCACTGGGATTAACAGTTCACCTACAATCAAAGAGCATTTTGAACCCCACGAACGACAAAATCGGGGCAAACTTCCCACACAGAACCCCCGTGACCAACAGAAAATATTTAAGGCCATCCAATCCAACTCGCTTCATCGGGGCAAGAAAACGTAATCAAAGTCCTACTGACAAAGAGCCATCCAGCCATAGATATATATAGATATGATTCACACACACACAGATATAGTATAGATTTGAAAGGGACCCCTAAAGAAGGACAATGATATGTTGCATGTTATAGAGTGGGCAAACCAGACATTTCCCACATCAACACTGACAAAGAAACAGCAAGAAATAATGTTTGCCCACAAGCAGAAAGAAATAACATATATTAGAAACCAAAACTTTCCCATTACTTTATTTTCCAGATCAACAGACTGGGCCACAGCAATGCGTGGCAGGGGACAGCTAGTTACTTATAAATGTCAATGAAAACCCTATATTGCCCACTTAATGCAGTTTGACACCACTTTACTGCTATGACTAAGTATCTATCTCTTACCTATCAGTTATCTCTAAAGCTGTGTTCATCCTTGTGTTTTTATTCCAGAAGAAAACATAGTTTTCACAGCTTTTGTAGGACACTAAAAAAGATGAATAGAGATTTGCAGCTATCAGAAGTCAGGGTTTAATATCAATTTCACTCCTTTCTTTCCTTCTTTCTTCGTGACACCTCTGGGGAAATGCTAGAGATGACTGCCCTTTGAAAATCAAAGCAACAACAAATGCCCGTCTCGAAACGACTGCATGGTGGGTGGTTGCTTCTTGTTCCAATGACAGCTCTTGGCTTGCAGGGAAGTGTGATCATATCCTCCCTCGCCATGCCATCGGCAGCAAAGGCTTGGGGTCACCTAGGGAGAATGAAAGCTTTCGCTGCTGTTCGGTGGGCAATTTTGCAGTAAATCAACAACGGCAGTGAGCTCTGGTTTGTCTTGCCGAGAAGTAGCCTGTATCAGAGAACCAAGGCAGGATCCAAATGGTGACATATAGTTTTGGGTGTCCATAGGAGCCTGGAGCTTGTGATTCCTGTTACATGAAGAAATGCTTCTGTTGAGGCGTGCTGCCTTGTCCCTCTTTTCTCAGATGGACGCAAAACCTCCAGGGACTCTTTATCCAATCAAACAAGGAAGCAAGGAGATGGTTCAAAAGGTTTATTTGAGCAAAGCACCCTGCGAGGTGAACAGGAGAAAGTGCCAGACAAAACAGAGACGCAGCTGAGTATTATGGTCAAAACCTTGTGCTTGCGCATAGGCTATTTTCAGGCTATTTTCTTCTATTCGTGTCTCATCTCTGTCTCCTCCTTTTGTCCCTTTCTGGAGCCAGCTCTTTTCAATATATACCTGACGGAACGCCTCACCCCCTACCAACCCCAGAGATCCCTCCGTTCTGAGGACCAAGATCTATTGGAAATTCCCAGTGTCAAGACCTTGCGTCTAACAGCAATCAGACGCAGAGCCTTCACAGCAGTGGCACCATCACTCTGGAATACTCTGCCACCTGAAGTCCGTGCCTTACGGGACTTATCAGCTTTCCGCAGGGCATGTAAGACATATCTGTTCGACGGGCATTTGATCTCTGATATTGCTGTTTGTAAATTTTTTTAAAATTGTGTTCAATTTTAGCCTGTTCTTGTAAGCCGCTCCGAGCCCCAGGGGAGTGGCGGCATATAAGTTCGAATAATAAATAAATAATCAGTAGGCATGTGCAATCGATTAAAAAAATGGTTCAAAAGTATTTACAAAACTGGCGGTTGCTGGCATCAGCTTCCGAGCACAATTCAAAGTGCGGCTTTGGCCTATAAATCCCTGAACGGTTCTGGCCCAGTTTACTTGTCCGAACGTATCTCCTGCTATAATCCACCTAGGGCCCTAAGATCATCTGGGGAGACCCTGCTCGTTGTTCCCCCATTGTCGCAATTGCGACTGGTGAGGACAAAGGACAGGGCCTTTTCTGTGGTGGCCCCTGGGCCACTTATTTATTTATTTATTTATTTAAATCATTTATATTCCGCCCTTCTCACCCCGAAGAATGGCAAACATTAAATGCCAAAATATATTAGACCATACATATACAATGGAACTATGGAACTCCCTCCCGAGTGAAATTAGATCTGCTGCATCCCTCTTGACCTTCCGGAAACAAATAAAATCCTGGCTATGGGATCAGGCTTTCGTAGATTAGGCTGACATGTTGACTTATATAGAACTGATGGACTGCCCTTGGATGATGATTTAAAACAATGACCACTGATTGATTGATTGTTTTTAGACTGTTTTATATTGTTTTATACTGTTTATACTGTTTATATTGTTATTATTATATTGCCATTAAAGTGTGTATCTATGTTTTTGATGTGGGCGCCATGGGGTGCCGATTTGTTAGCCGTCCTGAGTTCCTCTGCGAAGGTTGAGATAGGACGGGATATAAAAGCCCAAAATAAATAATAAATAAAGTGTTTCTAAAATATACTTGGTGAAACTTTTGTTACTATAATGAGACTAATGAAATGTCGTGCAGAAGGGCACCATGTTCTGTCGCGTGCTGGGCCTGTAAATAATTGTCTTTAGAACAGGACGTGCAACCTTTGCCCAGCGGGAAGCCAGGGGGCCCAAAGAGAAGTTCTCAGAGGGTTTTCACCACAAATAGTCTTTAGATGGCTTGTGAAGTACAACAAAGTCCTTTATTAATGATATTAATGAACAATCAAACAAAACTTCTCTTGTCTTCAGTAAAATTAAGCAAATAATTCCAAGCTTTTAGGCAACTGGTGATTTCCTAATCTTGCCCACGAAGGACAGGCAACTGTCTTCAATAACTTCTTCTTTAAAGGAAAATCCCCTTTTAAACTTCTCCCAGGCTGACTGTAATCTAACCCTTACTGATGTGGGCTCTGCTACCAGGTCGAACTGCATATCGAACGCCAAGTGGACCTACCAGTAAGGCATTAGATGTTCTCCAGCTGGAGTTCTTTGGTATTTAGGGCTGTTTTCCTGGAAATTCTTAGGAGACTTTTGAAACTGTTCTCCCCTGGAAATTCTTTAAGGTGGAAGCTTTTGTACAGGGGAAGCTTACACACATCCTGTACATAGCTTTCCTTGCTGAGACTAACTAAAAAATGGCTCCCTTCCCTTCCCAATTGCCCTGAGCAAGGGGCAGGACCAAAACTTAATGATGATGGAAAGGTGACTTGCCCTATGACTGCAGCCAAAAGAAGCCACCTATCTGCAGAGTCCCTGAAACCCAGGATTGCAACCAAACATTCAATGCAAAGCAAACAAAATTGGAGCTCCTGGTACAGCTGTACCAGAACACACCATCAAAACTCTCCTGAAAAATGGCCACCCAGCCTATAAATTAAGGAATTATTTTTTATTAGATATGTTTTATTAGTAAGATTAAAAACTTAAGAGGAAAGACTTTTACATTGAAAGTGGGATAACATATTTATTTTGAATAGGAAAGTGGGAAGAAGAAAAACAGGATGTGAAAAGGAGGAAATTACCAAAAAAAGGGGAAGGAGCAGCGACAAAAATGGGCCCTTCCTCCAAAAATAAATAAATAAATAAATAAAAGAAATAAAAAAAAAAGAAAGAGAAAGAGAGAAAGAAAAAAAATGTAAAGATGTTGACTTCCATAGTCTTTGGTGGTTTCTGAAGCATTTTTTCTTCAAATTTATTTATAGTCGAAAGTTATCTGCTTCCCCTCTGTTTTCTCCTTGTTTATGATTTACTCATTTTCGTTAATAATTTCTATTTTCCGTTGTTTACAATAGTCCTTTACTGGGTCCCAGTTTGTTTGTTTCTTTTGAATCCCTTGGTTTGGAGATAGCCAGTAGGTTAATTTATCCATATTCATTATCTCCAGGATCTTGTTCTACCATTCTTCTTTTTTGGGTATCTCTTTTGATCACCAATTCTTTGCAAATACAATTCTGGCTGCTGTAGTCAAATAGTTAAACAGTACCTCTTTATTTTTGTCTCCTTCAAGGTCCAACATTCCTAGAAGAAGAAAAAAATTCCGGCTCTCTTTGAATTTGCATTTTTAAAATCTTTTGTATATCTTCTTGAATTATGTTCCAGAATCCTTTAGCTTTAAGGAATTATTAATATGCTGCTCAGTTAAGTAATTGGATCAAGCCAACAGAAACGTGATGGTATTACTCAGATCTCTTATGATTGAAGCTTACTACAAACAGCAATATGATCTAGTCTTGACTGACCTAAATCAACCCATGATTGTGAGCCAGCTGAAAATGAAGGGCATTTTTGGTTTGGTAATGGCTTGCTTGACTTTGAAACCAGCCAATCTGCAATAATATTATTAACAATAATCAATAACTTTTGGGTTTGGCAGGGGCTTGCTTGACTTTGAGACCAAACATTAAGAAATTCAGCCTGTGATTGGAGTTGGAGTTCAGCCTGTGATTGTGTTTCAGGATCAGGGTGCTTTGGATGTGGGAAGTGATGCCAATGAATTTCAAGATGGCAATGGTTTGGTCAATGATACTGATGCAGAGAAGGACCAGGAGACCCCTGTGCAAAGTGTAGTTTCCCATGAGAATGTCCCTGAAGGGTGTGGGGATGATAGTGTACTCCCTTCTGGTTGCTTTTTGTCTGTTTGTTAAAAATTTGTTTAAAATGTAATACAATTGTCTGGTTTATACTGACACAATAAATAAATAGTGTACTCCCTGAGTTGTTACCAGAGAGTTCCCAGGATTTGGGGCTTGAACACAACTGGGCACCTGGCTCAGCTGTGAGACTTAATGAGCAAATAGAAAGGTGAGAGAAAATTAATCAAAACAGACAGGTTGAACAGTGCCTTCGGTGTTCTGCCAGGCTCCGACAGAAAAAGATAAGGGGATCTCAAGTAAAGCAAAACCAATTCCTGAGTGTGTGGAATAGCTTGACAAGGGGATAAAAGTTCAAAGTATGGGAAATATAGTCAGATGAAGCATCATTAGAATCAAGTGTAGTTCTCGTCCTTGCTTTATGGAAGCCTTGCTTGGAAGATTGTTGTCTAAGTATTTCTTGTTTCATGGTTTGGATTCTTGGATTGTATGAATACCTACTCATACCTTGGATTAATGTTTCATGTTCTCCTGAATTATATTTAGAGAAGTGTGGACTTTTTTTTTATGGACTTTGCTGAACTTTACCCTGGACTATTTTTTTGCTCCTGCTTATCTTCTTACCTAATTGGATTTACCTATTTCTTTAAAGTGCTTTTTTACTTGCTGCTTTTTAATTATCTTCAATAAAAGGATTGTTTTCCAATCAACGGTGTGATGTTGACAATCAGAGGGCTTTTCCCGTCCTGGAGTGCAACAACCGCGCAGGTACACTGGAATATGTGTTGTGAGTCAGAAACATCAGAAAAGGATCTGAGTTACGACGACTTCCAATTGTTTTGAACACCTCTAGTAATCAGTATCCTTGTTCCTGCGGCTGTGAAAAGCTGATTCCCTCTCCTGTATCCCCCCCCCTCCTGTGTCTGCTTGTTACTAGGCATTTCCTTTTCAAACTTTTTCCTTGTCTGAACTCTCTGCTTTGGCTGGTGATTTCCCACTCCTAGCTTATCCCTTCACTTCTGAAGTTTCAGGCCCTCCAAGATAGAAGAGCCAAGGTTGCAAAGTTAGCTGGAAAAAGTGATGAGGGAGAGATTCATTCATTGCCATTACTCACTTATAAATGTTCTGTTCTTCTTGTCATGTTTCATCAAGTTGGCCTGACCTATGGGATTTCTAAAGCAAGGTTGACTCAGAGGAGACTTGCTATTGTTTTGCTCTTCATCAGAGAGAAAATGTGACTTGCTCAAGGTCAACCAACCCTAGTTGGGATTCAATGCTGGTCTCCCATTAGGATCGTCAGATTGAAAACGAGAGATGTCTCTTTGATGGTTGTATCAGAGACAAAATTTCAGTAGATGTTGCCTGTCATATACCCTAGTAATACAGCCATTTAATATACTGGAGAGTATGTGTGCTTTTATGGCCATCCCATGAATTTTCATGAATTTCAAGTTTTTAAAGGCAGGGAGTGCTCAGAGGTGGTTTGGCCAGTTCTTTAATCTGAAATACAGTCTATTGTATTTGTTGGTCTCCCATTGACATACTAACCAGATAATGGCATTGCTTAGCTTCAAAGATCAGAGAGATTTAGTTCTTTTAGAGTACTTTAAAGTATAACACTCTTCAACCCTTTCAGAATCTCCCTATACATACCTATTTCTATATTTTATCATCTCCTCCATGTATACATGTAGAAATATATATTTTAGATTGTATGCCACTGTTTTGGTTTACTGCCTTATATAGTAAGTGTAGACTCATATAATGATGGTTAACTGTATTGAATTGCAATATAAGAGTTACACATCACTTTGTATGGCAGTGTATATGGGAACAAACCTGATATGTTCCTGGGAGCTGTAGTTTGGTGAGGAACTAGTAGAGAAGTGTTGTCAATAGCAGTCTTCCAAGTCTTCACTATTTGTTTGTTTATATATATATATATATATATATATATATATATATATATATATATATATATGCTAACCTGCACTGTATGTATAGATTGATTTGCCAGTTTAACTTACCTCTTTGGTGTGGGAGGGGTGTTGGGGATTCCTCATCTTTGGAAGAAGAGCAGGGAAGGAATTGGAGGGAGAAGAAGAATCAAACGATGAGGGTTTGAACGTGCCCACATTTCTCGAGAGACGAAAAGAGACAGAGCACAGACGGCGTTTAGCCAGAATAGCTGCTAAAAACACTGAGCTAATTGGGAGACACCCTAGCACCTCTTGCGTGGGGAAGTCAGGAGCAGTCAGCTTTTGCTGGTAACAATGACCCTGATACTGATGTTTTCACTCCAATTGAATCTGCTTTGTGTCTGCTGCTAAGGACTTAGTTCATTGTCCATTGTCTGATGGAAGACTGATGATTCTTTTGAGGACCTTGTAAGAGATTTTAATTTGAAAAACTAGTAGTTTTCTCGATCTGCCAACAAGGGACAGGCAACTGCTTGATGAACTGTTCCTATCTTCTTTAGGGAAACCTTCCGACCCCTCCTTGGGCAATCTTTCTTTACCCTGCTAGCGTGAGGCCCCAACTCCTGGCTCCAAGCTGCGTTATGGATAGCCCGAGTGGTCCCTTACCAGGCAATGGTTGCTGTAGATTTGCCAAGCTGGTGTCCTGTAGATTTGCCCCACGAAGGCCGTGGAACCATTCCTTTATTTTCCAGCAAAGCTGGTGTTGCAACTCAGAGTAAGCTTCACCTTGCTGCCAAACACCACCACACAAGAGCTGTAGTTTTGTAGTTTATTGAGGAGAAAATCCAAGTCAAAATAAAGAATATGCATTGTAAAATTCCAAGGATTAAGGTTAAAAGCAGAATATAGTTCCAAAAATCTTCAGGTAAAAACAGGAGACATAATCCTATTGGCAAAGTTCAAACCAGAGTCCCAGGTACAAGCAACGAAACAATTGCCCCATGAATCACAATGCAAGAAATCCCAAGCGTACTGCTTTCCAGGCTAAGATTATTCCATGAAGCTGTCAGGCTAGTAAGCTACGTTGAACTGATGCTTTCCCAGAGTTTCCAAGAGGCCTAAATACCTTTCTAACACCAAAACATTATGCTCTCAGCATCATAAAAGCATTGCGATGACCTTTCACGGAGCTGCCTTTTCGTCTGCTTGCCAGATGCGAACTCCGTCTGACCCGGAGATCAAGGCGAGCTTCCTGGGTCAAGTCACTATCTATACTTTTGGTATCAGCGTGGGAAGGCACCTGCTCGCTATCTCTTTCATTAAAATTCCTTTCCGGTGAAAACAGCTGTGTTGACACTGCACTGTCTGTGAGAACCTCAGAAGCAGGCTCAGACATTTGAGGCACAGACAAAGAGCCAGGAAGCTGAAACCCAGCAGGAAACTGAATCCCATCATTCTCATCATCGGAAAATAGCTCAGCCACAACAGCTGGCTATATTCCCCCAGCAAAGCTATGGAACTGTAACTTTACTCCCCAGCAAAGCTGTAGAGGTTTTCTTTTCCCCCCAGCAAAAGCTGTGGAAGTGAAGCTTTTTACAGGTGGGACAGAGAAAGCCCACACGTCCTGCTGTAAGGCTCCAAACTGTGAGACTGAACTAAAAGTCCCCTTTCCCCTCCAAACCTGGGGAAAGGGGCGGCTCTAAAGGCTCTAACGATGATTGATAGGTCATTGGCCCTATGACTGCAACCTGGGGAAAGCTACCCAATTGCAAAATGCATGGCCCAAATGAATTCAAACAAACTAACAGTGCAAGAAAAGGAATCAAATCTCTTGGCACAGCCGTGCCAGCACACTAAGTATATGTTTTTGTGTGTGCAATGGCATGTCTTTGTCCCTTTGTCCCTGTGTGCCATTAAATGAATATTTGTGAACATCACTTTTTCAAAGGGGTGACTTCTACAAGGTCATGTCTTTCCTTGACTAGTGGTTTCCAAAGATGGTCTCCAGATGTTCCTGGAGATTAACATTTGCCACAAAGATATGGCATCATTTTTCCTTTTCAAAAGCGTTCTTTTCCAAAAAGAAGGGTCAAGGTCTTGTCCAACTACAACTCCCAGCCTTCCGTAACCTTGAGCCATGGCAGTTAAAGTGGCATCGAAGTCTATTTATTCTTTAGTGTAGATGCGCCCCGTATCCTTTTTTTTGAAGAATGTCTGAATATAATGTTCTGAATATGATATTATTTTCAAAAACAACACCAGTGTTTTTTCCCCCTCCTTTTTTAAATGGGCAGCTTTTTGTAGACAACTAATCAAACAAGCCATCCAGTTTTTCGGCCACAAGCCATTAACCTTTTCAGTCTATGTACAACCACTCCAGGTTTAATTGGTCCTTCCTGGTTGTTATGGGTCTGAAATGCTTTTTTTAATAATCCAATTTAATGGCCAATTTAAACTATATCGGAGGATGTTCTCTGGAATAATGGCAATTAAATATTACCTGTCTAGAAAGCAGGCTTCCCAATGCCACCGTACATTCACTCACAACGGAGTCCTATCAAAACAGCTCCACTGATTGCCAATATTTTTCCGGTCCCAATTCAAAGTGCAGGTCACTACCTATAAAGCCCTAAATGGTTTGGACCCTGCCTATCTTTGTGACCGCCCCCCCCCCCCCCAAGCTCCTGTGTGAGTGTTAAGATCTGCTAGGGAGGTCCTCCTCACGGTCCTGCCACTGTCACAAGTGTGGTTGGTGGGGACGAGGAAGAGAGCCTTCTCAGTGGTGGCCCCTCAGCTTTGGAATGCCCTCCCCAGGGGTATTAGGCAAGCCTTTGGGAATGAGTAACCCTAAGGTAAAGGTAAAGGTTTTCCCCTGACATTAAGTCCAGTTGTGTCATTCTGAAAGGCTTGCCTAATATCCCTGGGGAGGGCATTCCAAAGCTGAGGGGCCACCACTGAGAAGGCCCTCTCCCTCGTCCCCACCAACCACACTTGTGACTCTGGGGGTTGGTGCTCATCTCCATGTCTAAGCTGAAGAGCTGGCGTTGTCCATAGACACCTTCAAGGTCATGTTGGCCAGCATGGAGCGCTGTTACCTTAATGGTCTGCAATTAATGACAGAGCACTTCACTTTCATCCCATGCCCTAGTTCACGAGCTACACTGTCCTATTCCCGTTCCTGGTTACGGTTGGACATGTTTTACAACATCATAGGTTTTTGGGCACTGTTTGGAGTTTAAACCATTGTTTTATATGCTAGTGGTCTTATCTTTTATTGGATTGTGTATTTATTTTATGCATTGTTCCAGGCACATTGTGCCATATGTAATAAGCTGCCCTGAATCCCTTTGAGGAGATGGAGGCGGGGTACAATAAAGTTATTATTATTATTATTATTATTATTATTATTATTATTATTATTATTATAAACACAATAAGATGAGTCCACAGCAGATACTCTGCTGGTTGTTGTATTGGATCACACGTCAGACACTTCCCAAGTGTCTATTATTATTATTATTATTATTATTATTATTATTATTACTATTATTAGAAGCACAAGATGAGTCCACAGCAGACATTCTGCTGGCTGTTGTATTGGATCACACGTCGGACATTATTATTATTATTATTATTATTATTATTATTATTATTATTATTATTTGAAACACAACAAAATGAGTCCACAGCAGACACTCTGCTGGCTGTTGTATTGGATCACATGTCGGACACTTCCCAAGTCTATTATTATTATTATTATTATTATTATTATTATTATTATTATTATTTGAAACACAACAAGATGAGTCCACAGCAGACACTCTGCTGGCTGTTGTATTGGATCACACGTTGGACACTTCCCAAGTGTCTAGGACTGTGTGATGTATCGACGAATAATGCATGCAGATCCCAGTAAGGTGGCCTTTTGCAGCTGGCAGATGGTAATTTTGTCAGTGCCGATTGTGTTAAAGTGCAGGCCAAGGTCTTTAGGCAATGCACCCAGTGTGCCGATCACCACTGGGACCACATTGAGTGGCTTGTGCCAGAGTCTTTGCAGTTAGATCTTTAAATCTTCATATTGTATTTATTATTATTATTATTATTATTATTATTATTATTATTATTATTATTATTATTATTATTATTATTATTATTATTATTTGAAACACAACAATATGAGTCCACAGCAGAAACTCTGCTGGCTGTTGTATTTGATCACATGTCAGACACTTCCCAAGTGTCTAGGACTGTGTGATGTATGGGTGAATAATGTGTGCAGATCCCAGTAAGGTGGCCTTCTGCAGCTGCCAGATGGTAATCTTGTCAGCGCTGATTGTGTTTAAGTGCAGGCCAAGGTCTTTAGGCACTGCACCCAGTGTGCCGATCATCACTGGGACCACTTATTATTATTATTTGAAACACAACTAGATGAGTTCACAACAGACAACATCACTCTGCTGGCTGTTGTATTGGATCACACATCGGACACTTCCCAAGTGTCTATTATTATTATTATTATTATTATTATTATTACTATTATTTGAAACACAACAAGATGAGTCCACAGCAGATACTTGGCTACGGTAGTCCACGCTCTTGTCACATCCCGTATAGATTACTGCAACGCGCTCTACGTGGGGTTGCCCTTGAAGACTGCCCGGAAGCTTCAGATGGTCCAGCGCTCGGCAGCCAGGTTGCTAACGGGAGCGGCTCTCAGGGAGCATACCACCCCCCTGTTGAACCAGCTCCACTGGCTGCCAATTTGCTACCGAGCACAATTTAAGGTGCTGGCTTTAGCCTATAAAGCCCTACACGGTTCCGGCCCCACTTACCTCTCCGAACGCATCTCCACCTATGAACCGGGAAGAGCGTTAAGATCTTCCGGGGAGGCCCTGCTCTCGGTTCCGCCGGCATCACAAGTGCGGCTGGCGGGCACGAGAGACAGGGCCTTCTCGGTGGTGGCCCCTCGGCTATGGAATGCGTTACCGGTGGACATCAGGCAGGCCCCTTCGTTGCTGGTGTTTCGGAGGAAGGTGAAGACGTGGCTCTACGAGCAGGCATTTGGATAACTGTGTAGTAACAACTAACTCAATAATGACGGCATCAGACAAGGAATGGAAAAGGACTTAGAGATCGGAATCTGATTCTAAGTATGGCGTTGATGATTATGTGTGTTGTTTGTATTGTGCGTCTCATATATTGTTTAGTGTTGCTTTTACTGTAAACCGCATTGAGTCGCCGCCTCAGGCTGATATATGCGGTATACAAATAGAGTAAATAAATAAATAAATAAATAATACTCTGCTAGCTGTTGTATTGGATCACACATCGGACACTTCCCAAGTGTCTAGGACTGTGTGATGTATTGGTAAATAATGTGCGCAGATCCCAGTAAGGTGGCCTTCTGCAGCTGCCAGATGGTCATTTTGTCAGCACTGATTGTGTTTAAGTGCAGGCCAAGGTCCTTGGGCACTGCACCCAGTGTGCCGATCACCACTGGGTCTACCTATTATTATTAATTGAAACACAACTAGATGAGTTCACAACAGAGAAGATCACTCTGCTGGCTGTTGTATTGGATCACTCATCATCATCATCATCATCATCATTACAAGATGAATCCACAACAGACAAGATCACTCTGCTGGCTGTATGGGAAAACTGAAACTGAAATCCAGTCTCTAACTAACACTGTCCAAATCTTTAGCACGGATATCAACATGGAGTTTGGTTTGGACGAATGTTCAACAGTGGCACTGAAGAGGGGAAAAATTGATGCGTCTAGATCCCAGTAAGGTGGCCTTCTGCAGCTGGCAGGTGGGAATTTTGTCAGTGCCGATTGTGCTTAAATGCAGGCCAAGGTCTTTAGGCACGGCACACATTATTATTATTGTTATTATTATTATTATTAAATTGAGTTTGTCATTTGGGATTTATAGTTCACCTACAATTGGAGAGCACTCTGAACTCCACCAGCGATGGAATTGAACCAAACGTGGCACACAGAATTCCCATGATCAACAGAAAATATTAGAAGGGTTTGGTGGGCATTGACGTTGAGTTTGGGAGTTGTAGTTCATCTACACCCAGAGAGCACTGTGGACTCAAACAATGATGGATCTGGACCAAACTTGGCACGGATACTCCATAGGCCCAACTAGAAACACAGATGGAACTTGAGAAAATAGACCTTGACATTTGGGAGTTGTAGTTACTTGGATTTATAATTCACCTACAATCAAAGAGCATTCTGAACCCCACCAATGATAGAATTGGAGTAAACTTCCCACACAGAACCCCCATGACCAACAGAAAATCCTTAAGGCCATCCAGTCTAACTACCTTCGCCAGAGCAAGAAAATGTAATCAAATGCAGTTGACCCACAAACACAAAGAAATGGCATATATTAGAAACCAACACTTTCTCATTACTTTATTTTCCAGATCACCAGACTGGGCCAAGCAATGCGTGGCAAGGGACAGATAGTATTTTCAATAAAAGTGCCAACATGTTTTACAAATCCCAATGATGTCTAGGCACTTGATGATCCAACTGTGTAGGAGTGAGTCAAAAGCTTTTTTTGGAGTTAATCCACCTCATGTGAAGATTGGTTTTTTGGCTTTTGCAGTTCTCCAGAATCATTTTGTCAGTTAATGACTGATCTTTTGTTGTTGTTGTTGTTGTTGTTATTATTATTATTGTGATGCTCAAATATAATGGTAAAACAAAACACTTGATAATTCTAAGCCAATAGTAATAATAATAATAATAATAATAATAATAATAATAATCATAATCATCATCATCATCATCATCATCATCTTTATTTAATACCCCTCCACCATCTCCCCAATGGGGACTCGGGGTTGCTTACATGAGACCTAGCCCAACAGCATATTACAATAAAGTACAACAAAAACACAATAACAACACAGTAAAATACATACAACATATTAATTAATTAATTAATTAATTATTAACTTTATTTATACCCCGCTAACATCTCCCGAAGGACTCGATGCAGCTTACAAAGGCCAAGGCCACAACAAAACAACAGCATAACAAATACAACAGTAAAACTCATAAAGCAAATAATAAAACATCAAGCAAAACAATAAAACACTAAAAACATGACACTATGATGCATTTAAAACCTAAGGCCGGGCCAAATGTAATGGACAAAATTTAAAAAGTGCTGGACATGACAAGTGAAATGTAGAGGTTTTTTGGAGGTAGGTGCAATCTGCAGACAATCCTAAATCTCTAACAAAGTGCATTTGGGACATGATGCTAGGAGTTCCTATTCTGGAAAGGCACACTGGAACAGCCAGGTCTTCAGGCTCTTCCTAAAGACTGCCAATGTTGGGGGCTTGTCTGATGTCCTTGGGGAGAGAGTTCCAGAGTCGGGGGGCCACCACAGAGAAGGCCCTGTCCCTCGTCCCCACCAAACGCGCTTGCGACGCAGGTGGGATCGTGAGCAGGGCCTCTCCTGATGATCGAAGGGATCGTGTGAGTTCATATATGGAGATGCGGTCACGCAGGTAGGCGGGTCCCAAACTGTTTAGGGCTTTGTATGTAAGCACCTGCACCTTAAATTGGGACTGGAAGATGAACGGCAGCCAATGGAGCTCCTTAAACAGGAGGGTTGACCTCTCTCTGTAAGGTTATATGAGTACAAAAATGATAAAGCAAAGTCATACAAAATAAAATAACATAACATAATAATGAGCAGGCCGCATGCGCAAGATAAAAACTAAGATACCAAAAATACTAAAATCAGGATGAGATAGGGGTGGAGCAGATTGTTTGTGGGGGGGGGGGGAACTCATAAAGGAATGGGGTCATAAATATAGACCTTCATACAGGTGGGGAAATATACTTTGAGGACAAAAACCGTTGAGGGGGAGCAACTATGTATGATAATATGGCTACTCTCCAAAAGCACATAGGAAAAACCAGGTTTTGAGACCCCTCTTGAAAATTTCTAAGGTGGGGGCCTTCCTAATCTCACCAGGCAATGAGTTCCAGAGTCGGGGGGCCACAGAGGAGAAGGCTCTGTTCCGTCTCACAGGAGCCTGATTTGCCTTACTTTACACTTGCTTGTGGTTGCTTCCTCTTGCATTTTCTCCCAGGGCTGCTGCAGCTTTTCAAGAGCCCTAAAGGTTAATAGTATCAGAGTCTGCAAAGCCAGTCTGCAACCTCCTTTGCAGCTATTGGTTCAGAAAGGTATCTTTTTGGGTCTAGGGACCGCCTTTTCTCCCAGGGAAGAGATCTCCATTTTGGAATCTCCCCTGCCTTTTCAGTTTAGAGGAAAGACTTCAGACGTGCTGATGGTTAGGCAGTTAGCTCTGGGAAAATCATTGCAAAAACTACATTATAGGTAAGTATTAAGCTATATTGAGTTAATATAGATAGTATATTGTGTATTGAGCTAAATTGAACTATCATAGATAGATAAGCTTAATTGAGCCTGTGATAATGGCAAGGGTGAAAGGCATGTTTAGCCTGAAGAAGAGAAGGCTGAGAGGGGATATGATAGCCATGATAGCCATGTATAAATAAATGAGAGGAAGCCACAGGGAGGAGGGAGCGTCAATAGGAGCATAGTGTCTAGATCCAGGAAAGTCATGCTCCCCATGCTCTATTCTGCTTTGGTTAGACCACATCTGGAATATTGTGTCCAGTTCTGGGCACCACAAGTCAAGAGAGATGTTGACAAGCTGGGATGTGTCCTGAGGAGGGCAACTAAAATGATCAAGGATTTGGAGAACAAGCCCTGTGAGGAGCGGCTTAAGGAGCAGGGCATGTTTAGCCTGAAGAAAAAAAGGCTGAGAGGAGATACGATAGCCATGTATAAATATGTGAGAGGAAGCCACAGGGAGGAGGGAGCAAGCTTGTTTACTGCTTCCATGGAGAATAGGACAACGAAACAATGGCTTCAAACTACGAGAGGAGATTCCATCTGAACATGAGGAAGAACTTCCTGACTGTGAGAGCCGTTCAGCAGTGGAACTCTTTGCCCCAGAGTGTGGTGGGGGCTCCTTCTTTGGAAGCTTTTAAGCAGAGGCTGGATGGCCATCTGTCAGGGGTGATTTGAATGCAATATTCCTGCTTCTTGGCAGAATGGGGTTGGACTGGATGGCCCATGAGGTCTCTTCCAACTCTTTGATTCTATGATTCTATGAGAGCCTCCCCCGAGGATCTAAGAGCTCGGGCCAATGTGTCATCACTTCTAAACTGCATTACATGACACTGACCACAGTTTCCAACAATGTACGGTGGGACAAAAATGCCTCCTTTAAAAGCGCTGAAACTAAGTCCTTATATGGGAGAATATCTTCAGCTGATATTCAGATAGGTTGATCCCAAGCCATCAAACCAGAACTAAATCACATCCAGTTTAATAGCATTTATCCACAGAAAATTCAATATTGGAATCTAGCCAAAACCAGATTTATTGTTGTGAAGGAATATCTCCCAAAAGAGAGGACAAAACCTTAGCGGATCCAAAGAGAAACCAATAAGGTCTCAATTACTTCCATCGCAGGAAAGATGTGCAGTTTAATTGGCTTGAATGGGATGACTTCTGGCATCTGTTTAATGAGACACTCCATCTATTCTGCAAATTGTGGGTCTTGGCTTTTATTTTTTTTATATATTGCCAATGAAGATAATAAGGCTGTTCACTGAAAAACATATCAGCAGGCAAGGATTTGACCAGTCATTAATCTATCTGTTTATCTACCTACCTTCCTCCCTCTCCCTCTCTGGACAGATAGAAAAAATATGAACCTGTTCAGCATCACAATTATGCACACTGGACTTCGACATTTCTATTTCTTTGGCCCCATTTACACTACTATATAATGCAGTTTGAAAATGCATTATTTACTTAGGCAATCCCCCGTAGCCCATCTCCCCAAGGGGACTCAGAGCGGCTTATAACAACAGCCAATATACTGTCAATAACAATAAATAAGCACATAGCAAACAATAACAACAAATAAGCACATAGCAAACAGCAGAAGTGAACATATCAATTACATAGAAAGTAAATAACAGTAAACAAATTAAGTATAACTCACAAATATTATAGAATCATAGAATCCCAGAGTTGGACTGGGTTGTAGTGCAGCTGCATTAAATCACTACTGACCAAAAGGTCATGTGTTCGAAGCCAGCCTGGGTTGGAGTGAGCTTCCGGCCATTTGTCTAGCTTGCTGTCGATCTTTGCAGCCTGAAAGACAGTTGCATCTGTCAAGTAGGAAATTTAGGTACCGCTTATGCGGGGAGGTTAATTTAACTAATTTACGACGCCATAAAACTCCAGCAGCGTGCAAAAGAATGAGGAATTACTCCATCAGTGTCACAAGTGGATGGTGAAGCGACAGCTCCACCGGTGGTCAGAATTCAAAAAGCATATTCTCATGAAACTGGAAAGTTAAATAGCCTCTGTGTCTCTGTCTATATATGTTGAATGTCTATGGCATTGAATGTTTGCCATGTATACGTGCATTGTGATCCGCCCTGAGTCCCCTGCGTGGTGAGAAGGGTGGAATATAAATACTGTAAATAAATAAACAAACAAACAAATAAATAATAGAGTCGGAAGAGACCTCATGGGCCATCCAGTCCAACCCTCTGGAAATCACATTAAAAGCACCCCCGACAGATGGCCTCCAGTCTCTGTTTAAAAGCTTCCAAAGAAGGAGCCTCCACCACACCCTGGGGCAGAGAGTTCCACTGCTGAACGGCACTCACAGTCAGGAAGTTCTTCCTCATGTTCAGATGGAATCTCCTCTCTTGTAGTTTGAAGCCATTGTTCCACTGCGTCCTAGTCTCCAAGGAAGCAGAAAACAAGCTTGCTCCCTCCTCCCTAGGACTTCCTTTCACATATTTATACATGGCCCTCATCATGTCTCCTCTCAGCCTTCTCTTCTTCAGGCTAAACATGCCCAGCTCTTTAAGCCGCTCTTCATAGGGCTTGTTCTCCAGACCCTTTATCATTTTAGTCGCCCTCCTCTGGACACATTCCAGCTTGTCAATATCTCCCTTCAATTGTGGTGCCCAGAATTGGACACAGTATTCCAGGTGTGGTCTAACCAAGGCAGAATAGAGCATGGGGAGCATGACTTCCCTAGACACTAGACTCCTATTGATGCAGGCCAAAATCCCATTGGCTTTTTTTGCCACCACATCACATTGTCCCTGGATCTAAGCACTATATTCCTATTGCTCATAGCTATTATTTATTTATTTACTGTATATGTATACTGTTTTTCTCATCCCTAGATTTACTGGAAACATATAACATGTTAAAAACATTATAAAACTTGCTGTTGTTGCATCTACAAATCAACCATATACAGAATGATGCACTGCTTTAGTCTGTGAGACAAAGGGATGCATACATGGACACTTGCCTGCACTGAGCAAAATTGAAATGTTGTGTTGCCCCCCTGTGGCAACAGGAGTGAAGCCATATTCCAAATCTTTCCACAGAGCCATTCTTTTTGGATAAGAGACAACAATCAGCAGGACTTCAGTTCCCATTACAACAACAACAAAAACAACAACAACAAAAACAACAACAACAACAACAAAAATGGACAAGCCATCAAGTGCAATCAGCCTGAAGCCTACAAATTTCTGGACATACTACAGCTGGACAATATCAAACATGGGCATAGTACAATATCAGCATTATATGTTACTATATTGTATTATACCATTATATTGCATACACATACACTCATATACATATACACATGCACACATTCATACACAAACGTATATATATATATATATATATATATATATGCACAAACACACACAAATGTACACACATACACATATACATATACACATATACATGTACACATGCACACATACATGCACACAGATATACATATACACATACATACACACATATACACACAAACATGCATATAGACAAGCACACACATATACACAATCTGCATGTACACATATAAACACACAAATACACAAATATATACACACATATATATACACACCCATATACATATACACACACACACACAAACACACATATATACACAAATATATACACACATAAACATATATATATATATATACACACACAAAACACATATACACAAACTGGGCCACAGCAACGCGTGGCAGGCGATGGCTAATCACTCATAAAAACACTGAAAAACAGAGTGGAAGACTTAAAAAGCCAATAATAATAATAAAAAAATACATTACAGCATATGCACAGAACCACATATATATATATATATATACACTTATACACAAATATGTACACAAATATATACACACACAAAGCACATATACACAGACTGGACCACAGCAACATGTGGCAGAGGATGGCTAGTCTATATAAATAAAAATGTAATGTTCGTTTGTGGGATTAACAGAACTCAAAAACCACTGGACGAATTGACACCAAATTTGGACACAAGGCACCTATCAGGCCAATGAGTGTCCATCACTCATAAAAACACTGAAAAACACAGCAGACTTAAAATGCCAAAAAACAAAAATACATTACAACGCATGTGCAAAACCACATATATAAACAAACACACATTTATTTATTTCGGGCACTTCTACCCCGCCCTTCTCAACCCCCGAGGGGGGACTCAGGGTGGCTTACAACCGGCACAACTCGATGCCAACAATTCAACAGATAAAATGCATAACAACAATAACCACAATAGTTAAAACATTCAATTAATACAATAACAACTAAAAAAAAGCCAATCTAGTGGCCAACGTTCACCGAGTTCTAAAATCCATAAGTCCATTCAGCATTACCATAGTCCTTTCCAAATTGTGGTCGTCATTACCTTGTCAATCTGCCAGATTACCCAAAAGCCTGGTCCCATATCCATGTTTTCAGCTTCCTTCTGAAGGAGAGGAGGGATGTTGATGACCTAATTTCCCTGGGGAGTGAGTTCCACAGGTGGAGGGCCACCACTGAGAAGGCCCTGTCCCTCGTCCCTACCAGCCTCACTTGTGATAGAGGTGGGGCCGAGAGCAGGGCCTCCCCAGAGGATCTTAAACTCCAAGGCGGGACGTAGGAGATACGTTTGGACAGGTACACTGGGCCAGAGACGTATAGGGTTTTGTAGGTCAATACCAGCCCTTTGAATTGTGCTTGGAACTGGATCGGCAGCCAGTGGAGCTGACACAACAGAGGGGTGGTATGTTCCCTGTATGACGCTCCGGTGATTAATCTAGCTGCTGCCTGTTGGACTAACTGAAGTTTCTGAACAGTTTTCAAAGGCAACCCTATGTAGAGCGCGTTGTAGTAATCTATATACACAAACATATACACACACAGAACACATCTACACAGACTGGGCCACAGTAACACATGGCAGGTGACGGCTAGTTTAAAATAAAACTATATTATATTAAAGGTAAAAGTTTCCCCTTGACATTATGTACGCAAACACACATATACACAGACATAAAACACATATATACAGACCGGGCCACAGCAACACCTGGCAGGGGATGGCTAGTTTGAAATAAAACTATATTATATTAAAGGTAAAGGTTTCCCCGTGACATTATGTATGCAAACACATATACACACACAAAACACATATACACAGAGTGGGCCACAGCAACACATGGCAGGGGACGGCTAGTTCAAAATAAAACTATATTGTAGTAATGGTAAAAGTTTCCCCTTGACATTATGAACACAAACACACATATACACACACACACAAAACACATATACACAGACTGGGCCACAGCAACACATGGCAGGGGATGGCTAGTTTAAAATAAAACTATATTGTAATAATGGTAAAAGTTTCCCCTTGACATTATGTACGCAAACACACATATACACAGACATAAAACACATATATACAGACCGGGCCACAGCAACATGTGCCAGGTGACGGCTAGTTTAAAATAAAACTATATTATATTAAAGGTAAAAATTTCCCCTTGACATTATGTACGCAAACACACATATACACAGACATAAAACATATATATACAGACCGGGCCACAGCAACACCTGGCAGGGGACGGCTAGTTTGAAATAAAACTATATTATATTAAAGGTAAAGGTTTCCCCGTGACATTATGTATGCAAACACACATATACACACACAAAACACATATACACAGAGTGGGCCACAGCAACACATGGCAGGGGACGGCTAGTTCAAAATAAAACTATATTGTAGTAATGGTAAAAGTTTCCCCTTGACATTATGAACACAAACACACATATACACACACACAAAACACATATACACAGACTGGGCCACAGCAACACATGGCAGGGGATGGCTAGTTTAAAATAAAACTATATTGTAGTAATGGTAAAAGTTTCCCCTTGACATTATGTACACAAACACACATACACACACACATACATATGTATATACACACACACATATATACACACACACACACACATATACACAGACTGGGCCACAGCAACACCTGGCAGGGGATGGCTAGTAAATCAATAAACAGATTAGAGTAGGCGTCTTCCGGTATAGAACTTTAAAGCCACGCCCACATTTCCCCAACGTTCCAGAACCCCCCTTTCCATCTTCTCCCATTGGCTGCGTTGCAGCAGGAGTTTCCCCCGCGCGGACCAATGGCAGCGCTCGTGGCCTGACGTCACGCGGGAGAGGCTGTCCGCCCGGGAAGGTTTGAAATCAGGAGCCGAAGCAGCGCGTTGGGAGGAAGGAGGTCAACCGAAGGAAGGCCTGGTCATGGCTGAGCCCGAGCCGAGGAGGAGGCCTTCGCCCGGGGAGGAAGGGAAGGGGAACCCGGACAGAAGCGAGGCCAAGGAGAAGGAAGAAGAACAGCCTCAAGAAGGAGGAGAAGGAGAAGGAGACCCTTTGCCGCCCGCTTCGGATGGCAGCAGCTCCGAGCAGGAAGGAAGCCGCCGCGCCTTGAAACCTGGCAAGTCCCTTGTCCCGCTTTCGCCCTTCTCCAAAACCTCAGGGGGCATCTAGACTAACGAATTAACGCGGTTTGGTACCGCTTTGAGTAATGCTATGGAAGCAGGGGAGTTAGATAACATGCATTGTCATGTGCTTTACTAATAATATAATATTATTAGTAATATTTATAATATTATAATGTAATACAATATTATATCACTAATAATAGAATATGATAATGATATATTTTATATTACAAGGAATATTACTAATAATATTACAATATAATGGTATAGTACAAAATAGTAATATTTAATATTGAAACTGTACTATGCTAATAATATAATATATTGTACATATTTATAATATTATAAAGTAATACAATATAATATATTGTATATACATATAATATTTATAATATTATAATATAATACAATATATTACTAACATAATATATATTGTATATATAATATTTATAATATTACAATGTAATACCATATAATACCAACAATACAATACAATATTATAATTATATATTTTATAATACATGTAATATTTCTAATAATATTACAATATAATGCTATAGTGCAGTATAGTAATATATAATGCTGATACTGTACTATGCTAATAATATAATACGTTGTACATATTTATAATATTATAATGTAATATAATATAATACTAATAATATAATATAATATGTTGTATATACATATAATATTTATAATACCATATATATAATACCATATATTACTAATAACATAATATATATTGTATATATAATATTTATAATATTATAATGTAATATATGCATTGTTTATACATATAATATTTATAATATTATAATGTAAAACTATATAATACTTACAATACAATATTATAATTATGTATTTTATAATACATGTAATATTTCTAACAATATTACAATATAATCTTATAGTACAGTATAGTAATATTTAATATTGATACTGTACTATGCTAATAATATAATATATTGTACATATTTATAATATTTATAATGTTATAATGTAATACAATATCATATTAATAATATAATACATTGTATATAACTATAATATTTATATTATAATATAATACAATATATTACTAATAACATAATATATATTGTATCTATAATATTTATAATATTATAATGTAATACCATATAATACTTATAATACAATATTATAATTATATATTTTATAATACATGTAATATTTCTAATAATATTACAATATAATCTTATAGTACAGTATACTAATATTTAATATGGATACTCTACTACACTAACAATATAATATATTGTACATATATATAATATTTATAATATTATAATGTAATACAATATAATTATTTATCGTATCATCAGCACAATAAATAAATAAAGTATTATATTGTACTACATTATAATATTATAAATATTATAATATGTATATTTATGTATATACATAAATATTTATAATATTATAATGTAATACCATATAATTCTAATAATTCAATATTATAATTATATATTTTATAATACATGTAATATTTCTAATATTACAATATAATTTTATAGTACAATATAGTAATACATAATGCTGATACTGTACTATGCTAATAATATAATGTAGTGTAATACAATATAATACTACTAATAATAATGCAATATTATAATTATATATTTTATATTACATGTAATATTACTAATAATATTACAATGTAATCGTATAGTACAATATAGTAATATTTAATGCTGATATTGTACTATGCTAATAATATAATAGATTGGATATTCATATAATATTTATATTATCATGTAATACAATATAAACTAATACTAATAATATGATATTATAATTATATATTTTATATTACTTGTAATGTTAGTGATAATATTACAACATAATCATAGAATCATAGAATCAAAGAGTTGGAAGAGACCTCATGGGCCATCCAGTCCAACCCCATCCAGTCCGACCCCTATATTGTACTAATGGTATAGTACAATATTTATTATTTATTTATTTATTTATTAATGCGCTTGTATACCGCTAATATCTCAGCCTAAATCGGCGACTCATTGCGGTTTACAACACTTAAAAAACAACAATATTCAATTTAAAAGCATAAAAACACATAAACCATACAAAATTATTGGGCCACCAATAACAATCCAAATGCATCTCGTAACTGGAATCGCAATCCAAATTCATCGTCTATGGTTACCAATCCTTAATCATCAAGATTCGTTTCGTCGGGTTATCCGAATGCTTGTTCAAACATCCATGTCTTCAGTCTTTTCCGAAATACCATCAGCGAGGGGGCTGATCTTACCTCTATAGGGAGGGTGTTCCAAAGCCGAGGGGCCACCACAGAAAAGGCCCTGTCTCTCGTTCCCGCCAGCCGCACCTGTGAAGCCGGCGGGATAGAGAGCAGGGCCTCCCCAGAAGATCTTAGGGTCCTGGTGGGCTGATAGGCTGAGATACGTTCGGATAGATAAGTTGGGCCAGAACCGTTTAGGGCTTTAAAGGCCAACGCCAGCACTTTGAATTGAATATAGTAATATATAATACTGATATTGTGCTATGCTAATAATATAATATATTGTATATTTATTTATTTATCTCCTATATTTATACCCTACCCTTCTCTCCCTGAAAGAGGACTCATTATAATGTAATGCAATATAATACTACTACTAATAATATGATATAATTATATATTTATATTACATGTAATATTACTTATAATATTACAATATAATGGTATAGTACAATATAGTAATATTTAATACTGATATTGTCCTATGCTAATAATGTAATATATTGTATATACATATGAGATTTATAATATTATAATGTAATACAATATAATATATTACTACTACTATTCATATAATATTTATATTATAATGTAATACAATACAAACTAATACTAACAATATGATATTATAATTATATGTCTATATTACATGTAATATTACTGATAATATTACAACATAATGATATAGTACAACATAGTAATATACAATATTGATATTGTACTATGCTAATAATAAAATATATTGTATGTCTATATATCTATCTATCTTATAAGCCGCTCTGAGAAGGGTGGCATATAAATGTCATAAATAAATAAATATTATTGTAATATCAAATTTTTGATAAATATATGTCATCTATCTACTATCAATGCCATCATTATCTGACATGGATTATAAGGCCCCTTCTACACTGCCATATAAAATCCAGATTATCTGCTCTGAACTGGATTATATGGCCATGTGGACTCAAATAATCCGGTTCAAAGAAGATAATCTGGATTATATGGCAGTGTAGAAGGGGCCTTAGATGGATACATAGAAAATAGATCAATGGCAGAGTGATGACGCATGATAGATATCTATATCAATCATCTATCTGTTGACATGATGTAATCAATGGGTTAGCAAATTGATTTACTCACTGTAAAGTTGATTAAAATCCTCCATTAACTACTTTGGGTGTGTCTACACTGCAGAATTAATGCGGTTTGATTTAATCAACTACCAAGCTTGCAAACTCTGTGTTTTGTCTGTCTGTTTGTTTTGTTAAAAATGTAATACAAATGCCTGGTTGCTCCTGACACGATAAATAAATAATGTGGTTTGATACGGCTTTGAGTAATGTTATGGAACCATGGGAGTTAGATAGTATGTGTTATTATAATATTGTTTTGATATACTTATAGCAGATAGATGACATGATATTGTCATTTGGGAGTTGTAGTTGCTGGGATTTATAGTGAACCTACAATCAAAGAGCATTCTGAACTCCACCAACGATGGATGGCACATACAACTTCCACAACAAAGGGAAAATAATGGAAAGATTTGGTGGGCATTGACCTTGAGTTTTGGAGTTGTAGTTCATCTACATCCAGAGAGCATTGTGGACTCAAACAGTGATGGATCTGGACCAAACTTGGCATAGATACTCAATATGCCCAAATGTGAACACTGATGGAGTTTGGGGAAAACAGGCCTTGACATTTGGGAGTTGTGGTCGCTGGGATTTATAGTTCACCTACAATCAAAGAGCATTGTGAATTCCACCAATGATAGAATTGGACCAAACTTCCCACACAGGACCCCCCGAACAACAGAAAATACTAGAAGGGTTTGGTGGCCATTGACCTTGAGTTTTGGAGTTGTAGTTCATCTATACCCAGAGAGTAGCAGGAGGGCGGAGAGATCTTCGGTCTTCTCTGCCAAAAGGGTTCCTCAAACCATCTATATAAATAAAAACGTCATGTTCGTTTGTGGGATTAACATAACTCAAAAACTACTGGACAAATTGACACCAAATTTGGACACAAGACACCTATCAGACCAACGAGTGACCATCACTCAAAAAAAATTGATTTTGTCATTTGGGAGTTGTAGTTGCTGGGATTTATAGTTCATCTACAATCAAAGAGCATTCTGAACTCCGCCAATGATGGAATTGAACCAAACATAGCATACAGGACTCTCATGACCAACAGAAAACACAAGAAGGGTTTGGTGGGCATTGAACTTGTGTTTGGGAGTTGTAGTTCACCTACATCCAGAGCACACTGTGGACTCAATAATGGATCTGGACCAAACTTGGCACGAATATTCCATATGCCCAAATGTGAACACAGATGGAGTTTGGGGGAAATAGACCTCGACATTTGGAAGTTGTAGTTACTGGGATTTATAGTTCACCTACAATCAAAGAGCATTCTGAACCCCACCAATGATAGAATGGGGACAAACTTTCTACACAGAACCCCCATGCCCAACAGAAAATAATGTGTTTTCTGGTGGTCTTTGATGACCCTTCTGACACCCCCTTATAAACCCCTCCCCAGGGGTCCCGACCCCCAGGTTGAGAAATGCTGCCTTAAGGCCATCCAGTCCAAATCCCTTCATCAGGGCAAGAAAACGTAATCAAAGCCCTCCTGACAAAGAGCCATCCAGCCATAGATATAGATAGGGAGATATGATTCACACACACAGATATAGTATCACGGATTTGAAAGGGACTCCTAAAGAAGGACAATGACATGTTGCATGTTCCAGAGAAGGCAAACCAGACAATCTCCAAATCAACACTGGCAAAGAAACACCAAGAAATACTGTTTACTCACAAGCATCAACACATTACATATATTAGAAATCAACACTTTCTCATTACTTTATTTTCCAGATCAACAGACTGGGCCACAGCAATGCCTGGCAGGGGACCGCTAGTCAGAAATATGTGTTACCGATAGTCTTTGGTGACCCCTCTGAAACCCCCACCCCCAGGTTGAGAAACTGATCTAGAGCAAACTTGCACAACATGACAAACTTTAACTACTGATGGAATTGCAGTCGGTTAACCTGGGATGATGTGAGTTGTAGTTCACCCAGTGCCTTATGCATTTGGTAAAATAACAAACCCGGGCAACACCGGGTACTCAAGCTAGTGTCTAGTAAAAAGAAAGTTGAAAAAAAAATTGCCATAGTGGAAGGAGTGCAAGGAGGGGGACATTTTAGCCTCCCTAATTAGTATTTTATGACTGATAATAAAAGTAATTAAACAACTCTCCTCTTTGATCCAAGATGAAGACGGTGAGGACAGTGAATGCGGCAGCTGCAGTGATCACGAGAGTCGGGACCAGCCAAGGACGACTTTGCAGAGGCACTCCTTGCAGAGCAATGCTCTCTTTCCAGACACCTTTCAGACCAACAACCTCCTCTTTTACGAGCGGTTCAAAGCCTACCAAGACTACATGCTGGGTAAGAAAATACTAATAAGAATATATTATCTATATAAATAAAAAAATGTAATGTTCGTTTGTGGGATTAACATAACTCAAAAACCACTGGACGAATTGACACCAAATTTGGACACAAGACACCTGTCAGGCCAATGAATGACCATCACTCATAAAAACACTGAAAAACACAGCGGAGGAGACTTAAAAAGCCAAAAAACAAAAAACACATTACAATGGATGTGCAAAACCACATATATAAACATACATATACACATATATACACACACAAAACACATATACACAGACTGAACCAAAGCAACACATGGCTAGTCTTCTATATAAATAAAAATGTAATGTTAGTTTGTGGGATTAACATAACGCAAAAACCACTGGACGAATTGACACCAAATTTGGACACAAGACACTCAGTCTTGTGTGAGTGACCATCACTCATAAAAACACTGAAAAACACAGCGGAGGAGACTTAAAAATCCAAAAAATAAAAAAACACATTACAATGCATGTGCAAAACCACATATACATATACGCAAATATATAAACATACATATACACATATATACACACACAAAATACATATACACAAACTGAACCACAGCAACGCATGGCAGGGGACGGCTAGTCTTCTATATAAAAAAAATGTAATGTTCATTTGTGGGGTTAACATAACTCAAAAACCACTGGACGAATTGACACCAAATTTGGACACAATGCACTTCTCAGGCCAGTTAGTGACCATCACTCATAAAAACACTGAAAAACACAGCAGAAGGGACTTAAAAAGCAAAAAACCACAAATTACATTACAATGCATGCACAAAAACACACATATATATGCAAACACATATACACATATATATACAAATATATATACACACATACACACAAAACACATATACACAGACTGGACGAAAGCAACGCGTGGCAGGGGACGGCTAGTCTTCTATATAAATAAAATTGTAATGTTTGTTTCTGGGATTAACATAACTCAAAAAACCACTGGACGAATTGACACAAAATTTGGACACAAGACACCTCTTAGGCCAACAAGTGACCATCACTCATAAAAACACTGAAAAACACAGCAGAAGGGACTTAAAAAGCCAAAAAACAAAAATTACATTACAACACATTTATTTATTATTTATTTATTTAGAGCTTTTATAACCTGGACTTCTCGACCTCTGAAGAGGGGCATGCGCAAAATGACATATATACACAAACACACTTATATACACATATACTCAAATATATACAAACACATATATGCTTATATACACACACAAACACATATACACAGACTGTTCCACAGCAACGCGTGGCAGGGGACGGCAAGTCTATATAAATAAAAATGTAATGTTTCTTTCTGGGATTAACATAACTCAAAAACCACTGGGCGAATTGACACCAAATTTGGACACAAGACACCTCTCAGGCCAACGAGTGACCATCACTCATAAAAACACTGAAAAACACAGCAGAAGAGACTTAAAACGCCAAAAAACAAAAATTGCATTACAGCACGTGCAAAACCACACACACATATCTATACATAAACACACATATACACAAATATATAAACATAGAAAACACATATACACAGACTGGGCCACAGTAACGTGTGGCAGGGGATGGCTAGTATAATATATAATATAATAATATATAATAAGATACAATAACAATATGATATAGTAATATAATATATATATATATATATATATATATATATATATATATATATATAGTATACTAATATTAAGGAGCCCCCGGTGGCGCAGTGGGTTAAAGCACTGAGCTGCTGAGCTTGTTGATCGAAAGGTCGTAGGTTCGATTCCGGGGAGCGGCGTGAGCTTCCACTGTCAGCCCTAGCTTCTGCCAACCTAGCAGTTCGAAAACATGCAAATGTGCGTAGATCAATAGGTACCGCTCCGGTGGGAAGGTAATGGCGTTCCATGCAGTCATGCCGGCCACGTGATCTTGGAGGTGTCTACGGACAACGCTGGCTCTTCGGCTTAGAAATGGAGATGAGCACCACACCCCAGAGACAGACATGACTGGACTTAATGACAGGGGACTACCTTTACCTTTATACTAATATTGCGCTATGGTAATAATATATTGTATTCACATATTACTTGCAAGCTGCTCTGAGTCCCTATTGGAGTGAGAAGGGCAACATATAAATGTCATAAATAATGTTCTTGATGGTAGCTCAGATTTACTTAGGATTCATGTGCAACCGATTGCATTCATGTGCTATGTTTTGTTACGGCAGGCCATCCGACTTTGGTACAGGCTGTCTCCAAATTGCAAACATCCATAATTCTACAGTGTAGATCAGGCATGGACAAACTTTGACCCACTGGGGCAGAAATTGGGACTTTTGCATTAATTATCTCTCATTTCATTCTATTTTCTACCCATCGTGGTATTGATATATGTGACAATCATGTGTTGTTTCTTTTTTATCTGTCCTTCCATTCACTTCTAAAATTTGGTTCCTAGCTGACTGCAAAGTCTCAGAAGTGAAAGAATTCACCGCAGAGTATTTGGAGAAGCTCTTGGAGCCATCCGGATGGCGAGCAGTTTGGCAAACCAACGTGTTTGAGGTGCTGGTGGAGGTAAGTGTTGCCTCCTCTACTGTCATATCATCTAGGGGCAGATCCTGGGATTTAAAGACCTTGTAGACAGGCCCTTAGGCACAGATGCAGGACAGGTGATGGCTGGCTCGAGAACAGAGTCACATGTGAAAGAGGCCTTGGAATCTTTGTGGACCACAAGTTGAACTGACCCAACAGAGTGATGCAGGGGCTAAAAAGGCCAGTAGGATTTTGGTTTGCATCAGAAGTAAGGTGTCTAGATTGAGGGAAGTCATGGTCCCTCTCTATTCTGCTTTGGTTAGACCTCATCTGGAATCACACTGTGTCCAATTCAGGGCAAAGCAAGTTATGCCAGATATTGACTCTAAGCTGCGTGACAAATTAAGACCATGAATCCCTCTGAGGAGCATCTGAAAGAGCTGGGTGTGTTTGGCCTGTAGAAGAAAAGACATGATAGCCTTGTTTAAATATGTGAAAGGATGTCATATGGAGGAGGGAGCGGGCTTGTTTTCTGATGCCCTGGAGACTCGGTGGAGCGATGGGTTCAAATTACAGAGAAGGAGGTTCCACCCGAATGTTAGGTAGAACATCCAGAGTTGCTCTACAGTAGACACTGCCTTGGGGTTTAGTGGAGGCTCGTTTGGAGGCTTTTAAATGGAGGTTGGATGGCCATCTGTTGGGCTAGACTTACTTACTTAGGCGATCCTTCGTTGTCCTAGTAGGATTGTTCTCCAAGTTTGATGTTCTGGTGGTGGGTTCGTAGGTGACTGTGGAGCTCTATTCTTGACCTGCATCTTCTCCTGCAGTGAGGGCATCGGTTTCCAGGTAGAAGGCGGTCCTGGTCGGGGTTGGCTTCACACGCCTTCCTCTTGGCACGTTTCTCTCTTTTGCCCTCTATTCTTGACTCTTCAAATTCTTCACCACAACTGGTCACAGCTGACCTCCAGCTGGAGCGCTCAAAGTCCAGGGCTTCCCAGTTCTCGGTGTCGATGTCACAGTTTTTAAGGTTGGCTTTGAGCTCATCTTTAAATCTCTTTTCCTGCCCACCATCATTCCGTTTTCCATTCTTGAGTTCAGAGTAGAGTAACTGCTTTGGGACATGGTGGTCGGGCATCTGGACAATGTGGCCAGTCCAGCGGAGTTGATGGTGGAGGACCATTGCTTCAATGCTGGTGGTCTTTGCTTCTTCCAGCACACTGACATTTGTCTGCTTGTCTTCCCAAGAGATTTGCAGAATTTTTCAGAGGGAAAGCTGATGGCATCATTCGAGGAGTTGCATGTGATGACTGTAGACAGTCCATGTCTTGCAGGCATATAGCAGGGTTGGGAGGACAATAGCTTTATAAACAAGCACCTTGGTCTCCCTACGGATGTCCTGGTCCTCAAACACTCTCTGCTTCATGTGGAAAAACGCTGCATTCACAGAGCTCAGGTGGTGTTGTATTTCAGTGTCAATGTTGACTTTTGTGGAGAGGTGGCTGCCAAAGGAGCGGAAATTTTCAACATTTTCTAATGTTACACCATTAACTGTATCTCTGACATTGGAGGGGGATTGGTTGGTGACTGCTGGAAAAGCACTTTGGTTTCCTCAATGTTCAATGACAGACCGAGTTTCTCGTATGCTTCTGTGAGGGTGTTTAGAGTGGCTTGTAGGTTTTCTTCTGAATGTGCACAGATGACATTGTCATCAGCATATTGGAGTTCTATAACAGATGTTGTGACCTTGGTTTTGGCTTTCAGTCAGCTGAGGTTAAATAGCTTGCCATCTGTCCGATGTTGGCTAGATGGCCCATGCAGTCTCTCCCATTTCTATGCTTCTAATGCTATGGAACGGTGAGAGTTGATTCTGGAGGATCTCTAGAACTTCACAGACAGTGGGCTCACTGGTAATGCTGACTGATAGTGTTAGTAAAGTAAACTTTTCCAAGCTGTAGGCTTTCGTAGAGTGCAGAAAGCTATGCTCTTCATGCATCTTTTGCAACACACAGGTTGTCGATGTGGAGTATTCTGCCCTCAAAGCTGTGGTGCGCCTCTGTGAGCCCTTCCTGTGTGTGACCCGTGAGAGCGCCTTCACCCAGGAGCGCATGCAAGAGCTGCTTGAGCTGAAGGAGCATCAGCTGCCAGTGCAGGAGCTGTGGGTTGTTTTCGATGAATCGGGAGAGTTTGATCAGACGGCTCTGGCTATTGAGCATGTCAGGTATGTTTTGAAGTTATGAAAATCTACAAGACTGATGGTAAACCGATCCCATCAGTTCAAAGTGGGACTGATAGGAGGGCCTCCTCCACTGACTACAGTGCATGCATGGTCTGTATAAGACAGTGTTTCTCAACCTTCCTAATGGCGCGACCCCTTAATACAGTTCCTCATGTTGTTGTGACCCCCAATTATAACATTATTTTTGTTGCTACTTCATAATTTTGCTACTGTTGTGAATTGGAATGTAAATACCTGATATGCAGGATGTATTTTCATTCACTGGACCAAATTTGGCACAAATACCTGATACACTCAAATTTGAATACTGGTAGGGTTGGGAGGGATTGATTTTGTCATTTGGGAGTTGTAGTTGCTGGGATTTCTAGTTCACCTACAATCAAAGAGCACTCTGAACTTCACCAACGATGGCATTGAACCAAACTTGGCACACACAGAACTCCCATGACCAACAGAAAATACTGGAAGGGTTTGGTGGGCATTGACCTTGAGTTTTGGAGTTGTAGTTCACCTACATCCAGATAGCACTGTGGACTCAATGATGGATCTGGACCAAAACATGGCATGATTACCCAATGTACCCAAATGTGTACAATTGTGGAGTTTGGGGAAAATACACCTTGACATTTGGGAGCTGTAGTTTCTGGGATTTATAGTTCACCTACAATCAAAGAGCATTCTGAACTCCCCAATGATGACATTGAACCAAATTTGGCACACAGAACTCCCATGACCAACTGAATATACTGGAAGGTTTTGGTGGGCATTGACCTTGAGTTTTGGAGTTGTAGTTCATCTCCGACATCTCCAAAGCAAACAAGGATGGATCTGAACCAAAACTTGGCACAGATACTCAATATGCCCAAATGTGAACACTGGTGGTGTTTGGGGAAATTAGACCTTGACATTTGGGAGTTGTAGTTGCTGGGATTTATAGTTCACCTACAAAGAGCATTCTGAACCCGACCAATGAGAGAATTGGGCCAAACTTCCCACACAGAACCCCCATGACCAACAGAAAATACTGTTTCCTGATGGTCTTTGGTGACCCCTCTGACACCCCCTTGTGACCCTCCTCCATTGTGATGCTTTTCCTTTGTGTGCCGAGACCACATTGGTCGATGGACTTCCTCTCCTATTTTCCAGGTTTTTCTATAAACACATTTGGCGGAGCTGGGATGAAGAGGATGACGATGACTTCGATTACTTCATCAGATGCGTGGAACCTCGGCTGAGATTGTAAGGACCTTTTTTGGAGGATACAATAGCCCTTCAGTGTCTGTGGAACCCGTCACCATGATTTCATTTGTCTTTTCTTGTTATTTTCTACAAAACTCGTGGAGATTCTAGTCTTGGATATATATATATATATTTTCCCAGTGCATGGCACCAGTTTACCACTAGATGACACTACAGAACTGCTTATTTTTACAATTTTTAATGCTTTTGTGGCCAGAATCACTGGGTTATTGTGAGCTTTCCGAGCTCTATCGCCATATTCCATTATTATTATTATTATTATTATTATTATTATTATTATTATTATTATTATTATTATTATTATTTTGTTTTATTTTATTTTATTTTATTTTATTTTTTATTTTCATGTATTGAATTTATTCAATTTAACATAAACACATTAAGTAAACATACCTTTATCACTAAATTATTCCTATACTCTATAACTACTACAAATTCCAGCTAACTATAAATCAATTCAGATGAATTGATTTATGGCCATGTTCCAGAAGCATTCTCTCCTGACATTTTGCCCACATCTATGGCAGGCATCCCCAGAGGTTGAGGGAAACTAGGAAAATTGGGTTTATATATCTGTGGAATAATGTTCAAGGAGGGAGAAAGAACTCTTTACTGCTGGAGACAAGTGTGAATGTTGTAATTGGACACCTTGATTATCATTGAATGGGCTTCAAAGCTTGGCTGCTTCCTGCCTGGGGGAATCCTTTGTTGGGAGATGATTAGCTGGCTCTGATTGTTTTTTGTCTGGATTTCCCCTGTTTTTTGAGTGTTGCTTTTTATTTACTGTCCTGATTTTAGAGGGTTTTTTTTTAAAATACCAGTAGCCAGATTTTGTTCATTTTCATGGTTTCCTCCTTTCCGTTGAAATTGTCCAAATGCCTGTGGATTTCAATTACTAGTCTGTGCCTGGTAGGGTAGTTGTTATGGTATGGTAGTCCAGCATTTCCATGTTCTCAAATAATATTTCTGTGAAATGACCAGGGTGGGACAAAGAACTCTTGTCTGCTGGAGCTAGGGGTGAATGTTTCAACTGACCACCTTGATTAGCATTTGATGGCGTGGCAGTGCCTGCAGCAATCTTTTGTTGAGAGGTGATTAGATGTCCCTGATTGTTTTCCCTGTTGTTTTGCTGTTTTAATTTTAGAGTTTTTTTTAATACTGGTAGCCAGATTGTGTTCATTTTCATGGTTTGTTCCTTTCTGTTGAAATTGTCCACATGCTTCTTGTGGATTTCAGTAGCTTCTCTGTGTACTCTGACATGGTGGTTGTGAGAGTGGTCCAGCATTTCTGTGTTCTCAAATAATATGCTGTGTTTAGGTTGGTTCATCAGGTGCTCTGCTATGGCTGACGTCTCAGGTTGCAGTGCCATTCATGTTCTTTGATTTGTGTTTGGGCATTGCTGTGTTTGGTGGTCCCTATGTGGACTTGTCCACAACTGCATGGTATATAGAAGCCTAGAGTTGGAAGAGACTTCATGGGCCATCCAGTCCAACCCCATTCTGCCAAGAAGCAGGAAAATTGCATTCAAAGCACCCCTGACAGATAGCCATCCAGCCTCTGTTTAAAAGCTTCCAAAGAAGGAGCCTCCACCACACTCCGGGGCAGAGAGTTCCACTGCTGAACGGCTCTCACAGTCAGGAAGTTCTTCCTTATGTTCAGATGGAATCTCCTCTCTTGTAGTTTGAAGCCATTGTTCTTGTCCTAGTCTCCAAGGAAGCAGAAAACAAGCTGGCTCCCTCCTCCCTGTGGCTTCCTCTCACATATTTATACACATGGCTATCATATCTCCTCTCAGCCTTCTCTTCTTCAGGCTAAACATGCCCAGCTCCTTAAGCCGCTCCTCATAGGGCTTGTTCTCCAGACCCTTGATCATTTTAGTCGCCCACCTCTGGACACATTCCAGCTTGTCAATATCTCTCTTGAATTGTGGTGCCCAGAATTGGACACAATATTCCAGGTGTGGTCTAACCAAAGCAGAATAGAGGGGTAGCATTACTTCCCTAGATCTAGACACTATGCTCCTATTGATGCAGGCCAAAATCCCATTGGCTTTTTTTGCCGCACATCACATCCTTGGCTCATGTTTAACTTCTTGTCCCCGAGGACTCCTGCAGAGGTGAGAGGATCCCTCTTGTCCTTTGCTGAATGTAGCATTTGTTGAATTTTCTTAGTGGGTCTTTAAATTATGTTTCGTCATCAGCTTCCCTCTGTGGTCAGTGGTTCCCGGCAAGAACACTTTCCCTCTGGGTGGGTCTTTGTTTTGACTCTCGTAGCTTCTCCTGGGTCTTGCAGCTCTTCTGATGTCTGAGGTGGAGTCTCCATTGGCCTGTAAAGCCCTGTTTAGGTTCATTTCATCTTGGAGGAGGTGGGCTTCGCAGATTATTTTTGCGCGGTCTGACAGGGCTTTCCCTTTTTTGACTTGGGTGAAGGTTGGAGTTTTTGTGCTGGTATTGTAGGTTTTCCGTAAACTGTGTGGCGCAATTCTTGATTGGGTTTTCAGATGACTAGGACATCTAGAAATGACAGATTTCCTTCATTTTATTTTCCCTGCTGAACTGGATGTTTGGGTGGATGCAGTTGAGGTGGTCCAGGAACTTGTTTAGTTCTTCTCCATGGCTCCAAGTGGTGAAGGTGTCACAATTTATTTATTTATTTAATTATTTACGACATTTATATGCCGCCCTTCTCACCCTGAAGGGGACTAAAAGCGGCTTATAAGATATACTTATACATAAAATTTATTATATTATTAGCATAGTACAATATCAATATTAAATATTACTATATTGTACTATACCTCTATATTGTAATATTATTAGTAATATTACATGTAATATAAATATATAACTATAATATCATATTAATATTATATTGCATTACATATTTCTGATAATGGAAGATGCGCCCGTACCTTGGGAAGTCTGACTTGGCCATGGTGGTACACGCTCTGGTCACATCCCGCCTTGACTACTGCAACGCTCTCTACGTGGGGCTGCCCTTAAAGACGGCCCGGAAGCTTCAGCTAGTCCAGCGCGCGGCAGCCATGTTACTAACAGGAGCGGGACGCAGGGAGCATACAACGCCCTTGCTGTTCCAGCTCCACTGGCTGCCGATTTGCTACCGGGCCCAATTTAAGGTGCTGGTGCTATCCTACAAAGCCCTAAACGGTTCCGGCCCAAAATACCTTTCGGACCGCATCTTGGCCTATGAGCCCACGAGGACCTTGAGATCGTCTGGGGAGGCCCTTCTCTCGATCCCGCCTGCTTCACAGGCACGTCTGGCGGGGACGAGAGAAAGGGCCTTCTCGGTGGTGGCCCCCCGGCTGTGGAACGACCTCCCTGCTGACATCAGACAGGCGCCCTCCCTTCTGTCCTTCCGAAAGAGCCTGAAGACCTGGCTATTTGAGAAGGCATTCAACTGAGTGCTACGGCAACTGGTAATTGACAACTGGAACGGAATACGGATTACGATATTGGTTATGATTCTATGATGTGACGGAGCGGATTATTTAGTGTAACTAGATTATAGTGTATTATTGTTGTATTGATTCCCTGTTTTGCCCTTTTTGTAAACTGTTTTTATATGTTGTGCACCGCCGCGAGTCGCCCTAGGGCTGAGAGCGGCGGTCAATAAATGCAGTAAATAAAATAAATAAATAAAATTTCATTGAATGATGCTCCCTCAGGTCATTTCATTGGTTGCGGAAACAAAGTGTCGACTTCTTCCGTAATGGCTTCAGAAAACTAGTTCATCGTTGGCAGAAATGTATCCAATTGTCTGGTGATTATGTGGAGAAGTGAACAGTGGTAGTTAAAGAGCACATTCTAAGGATTATTTCTGCATTTGATGTATTAAAATATTCCCATCCAAACCCAAGTAACGAAGGTGGAGGCATTACTTTTCATTCAACCCTCATAAGATTGTACATAAGGAAGAGGAAGAGGGAAGGTCAGCAGAGAAAGGACCAAATTCATCAGGCGTTGGCTGCTCTTCTCTCCATCAGAGGCCAGAGCAATGGATCGGTGATGGGCACTTTTGGAAGTCCTTAAGCTTCTGCAAACCTTTCCGCAACCACTTTCTCCCAACTTTGAATTGCAGGTACTACGACATCCTTGAAGACCGCGTCCCATCTGCGCTGGTGGCTGAGTACCAGAGCCGCCTTTCCCAATGCGAGGAGCTCTATCGCATGTTCCTAGACTTCAGGAACAGCATCTCCGGGGCCGATTCGGACTCCGAAGCAGAAAACGTCTCTGTGGTGGAAGGGATGAAACTCTACGAAAGGATGGAGCAGCAGAAACAGAAGCTGAAGCTCATCGAAAACCCTCTGCTGCGGTACTTTCAGCATTACACATTTTGTTTAAAGCTATAATAATAAGATGACAAGATCTAATCGTTGTTGATGGACTTTCAGAGTTTGGAACAGTTGCTTACATTAATTGGGGCATCAGGAGGTCAAATCGTTTTGAAGATTTGCATAAAACTGTCATTTAAAAGACTATCCAACTCTGATTTTAACCATTATTCTAATTTTCTTAAATGTAAATGTGCTTATGTATCCTTCTAATAATAATGAAAATATAAATATAATAATAATAATAGAGTAAAATAATGGAAATGTAATAATAACAGTAATAATCGAGTAGAATAATAAATGTAATAATAATAGAGTAAAGTAATGGAAATGTAATAATAACAATAATAAAAGAGTAAAATAATAAATGTAATTATAATAGAGTAAAATATTGTAAATGTAATAATAATAATAATAATAATAATAATAATAACAACAATAGAGTAAAATAATGGAAATTTAATAATAGGAGTAACAGGGTAAAATAATAAATGTAATCATAATAATAGAGTAAAATAATGGAAATGAAATAATAATAATAACAGAGTAAAATAATAAATGTAATAATAGAGTAAAATAATGGAAATGTAATAATGGAGTAAAATAATAAATGTAATAAAATAATAGAATAAAATAAGAAATATAATAATAGAGTAAAATAATGGAAATGTAATAATAGTAATTATAGAGTAAAATAGTGGAAATGTAATAATAATAATAATAATAATAATAATAATAATAAATAGAGTAAAATAATGGAAATGTAATAATAGAAATAATAGAGGAAAATAAATGTAATAATAATAATAGAGTAAAATAATGAAAATGTAATAATAGTAATAACAGAGTAAAATAATGGAAATGTAATAATAGTAATAATGGAGTAAAATGTAATAATAACAGTAATAATAGAGTAAAATAATGGAAATGTAATAATAATAATAATAAATAGAGTAAAATAATAAATGTAATAATAATAATAGAGTAAAATAATGGAAATGTAATAATAGAAATAATAGAGGAAAATAAATGTAATAATAATAATAGAGTAAAATAATGGAAATGTAATAATAATAATAATAGAGTAAAATAATAAATGTAATAATAATAATAGAGTAAAATAATGGAAATGTAATAATAGTGATAATAGAGTAAAATAATGGAAATGTAATGTAATAATAGAGTAAAATGTAATAATAACAGTAATAATAGAGTAAAATAATAAATGTAATAAAATAATAGAATAAAATAATAAATGTCATAATAATAGAGTAAAATATTGAAAATGTAATAATAACAGTAATAATAGAATAAAATTAATAATAACAGTAAATTAATAATAACAGTAATAATAGAATAAAATTAATATACTAATAACAGAGTAAAATAATGGAAATGTAATAATAATAATAAATAGAGTAAAATAATAAATGTAATCAAAATAATAGTAGTAACAGAGTAAAATAATAAATAACCTTGACTCAAATATAAGGCGAGGGGAGCTTTTTCAGCCTAAAAAGGGGGCTAAAAAACTAGGCTTATACTCGAGTATATACAGTAGGTCTCCATCATCTCTCATTATTAGCTATTCTAGGTAGGGTTAATGGGAGTTGTATTCCAGATATACTTGGAGGGCCACAAGCAATCCACTCCAATTGACGAATCAGTCAGAAACACCCTTAACTATCTTTCTCTTTTTGAAGGTATGTATTTGGATATCAGAAACACAGCAGGCTCAAGGCGAAGGGAGCGCGTCCGTCTGGCACCGTAGTGACCCACGTTGTGTCTTCTGCCATGATGTCAAGCCTCTTGCAGTGCCTCTTCCGGGACAAACTTTCTCCGGATGCCTTCAATGAAGAAATAGAAATCCAGGTAACCACGTCTTTTCTTTCTTTGCCTGATTGTGTTTTCATCCCAAATAATAGCAAAATTATCTACATGGGTGGCTGGGAGAGTGACACCTTACCTTTATTTATTTATTTATTTATTTATTTGCTAGCCGCCCCCTGCCACTTGTTGCTGTGGCCCAGTCTGTGTATACGTATATGTGTGTGTATATATTTATGTATATGTGTTTTTGCATATATATATATATATATATATATATATATATATATATATGTCTCTGTGTGTGGTTTTGTGCAACCATTGTATGTAATTTTTGGTTTTTTGCTTTTTATGTCCCTTCTCCTGTGATTTTCAGTATTTTTATGAGTGATGGTCACTTGTTGGCCTGATAGGTGTTTTATGTTCAAATCTGGTGTCAATTCATCCAGTGGTTTTTGAGTTATGTTAATTCCACAAACGAACATTTGCATTTTTATTTATATAGACTAGCCGTCCCCTGCCATGCGTTGCTGTGCCCACATGGGGGTTCTGTGTGGGAGGTTTGGCCCAATTCTATCGTTGGTGGGGTTCAGAATGCTCTGTGATTGTAGGTGAACTATAAATCCCAGCAACTACAACTCCCAAATGTCAAGATTCTATTTTCCCCAAACTCCACCAGTGTTCACATTGGGGCATATTGAGTATTCGTGTAGAGTTTGGTCCAGATCCATCATTGTTTGAGTCCACAGTGATCTCTGGATGTAGGTGAACTACAACTCCAAAACCAAAGGACACTGCCCACCAAACCCTTCCAGTATTTTCTGTTGGTCATGGGAGAACTGTGTGCCAAGTTTGGTTCAATTCCATTGTTGGTGGGGTTCAGAATGCTCTGTGATTGTAGGTGAACTATAAATCCCAGCAACTACAACTCCCAAATGTCAAGATTCTATTTTCCCCAAACTCCACCAGTGTTCACATTTGGGCATATTGTGTATTCGTGTAGAGTTTGGTCCAGATCCATCATTGTTTGAGTCCACAGTGCTCTTTGGATGTAGGTGAACTACAACTCCAAAACCAAAGGACACTGCCCACCAAACCTTCCAGTATTTTCTGTTGGTCATGGGAGTTCTGTGTGCCAAGTTTGGTTCAATTCCATTGTTGGTGGAGTTCAGAATGCTCTTTGATTGTAGGTGAACTATAAATCCCAGAAACTACAACTCCCAAATGACAAAATCAATTTTTTGAGTGAAGGACATACATTGGGTTGTTAGGTGTCTTGTGTCCACATTTGGTGTCAATTCGTCCAGTGGTTTTTGAGTTCTGTTAATCCCACAAACGAACATTACATTTTTATTTATATAGAATTACGATATTTATAGCCCGCCTTTCTCAACCCTATGGCGACTCAAGGCGGGTTACAAGTTGGCACAATTTGATGCCATGCATTCATAAAGTGCAGTTAAAACAATCAACACAACAATATGAAACATATATATAAAACCATTAAAACATATAGTCATCGGTGTCATCCTGTTAAAACGTTTTCCAATCACATTGTCTGGCCATTCCATGTTCATAATTCATAGTTCTGTGTTATCTAATCTGCTACATTCTCAAATGTTTGCTCAAAGAGCCAAGTTTTTACCTTTTTACGGAAAGTCAGGAGGGAGGGGGACGATCTAATATCCCTGAGGAGGGAGTTCAATAGCCAGGGGGCCACCACTGAGAAGGCCCTGTCTCTCGTCCCCGCCAATCGTGCCTGCAATGCAGGAAGGATCGAGAGCAGGGCTTCCCCAGACAATCTTAAGCTCCTAGATTAGTGTTTCTCAACCTTCCTCCTGCCCCGACCCCTTAATACAGTTCCCCATGTTGTGGTGACCCCCAACCATAAAATTGTTTTCGTTGCTACTTCATAACTGGAATTTTGCTACTGTTATGAATCATCATGTAAATATCTGATATGCAGGATGGATTTTCATTCACTGGACCAAATTTGGCACAAATACCGAGTACACCCACATTTGAATACTAGTGGGGTTGTGGGGGGATTAAATCTGTCATTTGGGAGTTGTAGTTGCTGGAATGTGTAGTTAGCCTACAATCAAAGAGCATTCTGAACTCCACCAATGATAGAATTGACCCAAACTTGGCACACAGAACTCCCACGACCAACAGAAAATACAGGAAGGGTTTGGTGGGCATTGACTTTGAGTTTTGGAGTTGTAGTTCACCTACATCCAGAGAGCACTGTGGACCCAAACAGTGATGGACCTGAACCAAGGCGGGCATTGACCATGAGTTTTGGAGTTGTAGTTCACCTACAACCAGAGAGCACTGTGGACCCAAACAATGATACATCAGGACCAAACTTGGCACGAATACTCCATATGTCCAAATGTGAGCACTGGTGGAGTTTGGGGAAAATAGACCTTGACATTTGGGAGTTGTGGTTGCAGGGATTTATAGTTCACCTACAATCAAAGAGCATTCTGAACCCCAACAATGATAGAATTGGGCCAAACTTCCAACACAGAACCCCCATGACCAACAGAAAATACTGTGTTTTCTGATAGTCTTTTGTGACACCTCTGACACCCTCTCACGACCCCCCACCCAGGGGTCCTGACCCCCAGGTTGAGAAACACTGTCCTAGATGGTTCATGTGAGGAGATCCGTTCGGACAGGTAAGCTGGGCCAGAATGACTGATCAAGACAAAACTTAGCACACAGAGCCCCCATGACCGACTCTACATCCTGCTGTGGTTTGTGGGACAATGGACCATGGATGATGGGACTTCCAGTACCTTCACTCACTTCCTGGGACCACTTCAATCCACACCAATGACTCTACGTTTTGGTGCAGTTTGGAGGAGGATGGACCATGGATGATGGGACTTGTGCCTGGGAGCAAATTGGCAGCCAGTGGAGCTTATGCAGCAAAGGAGTCATGTGCTCCCGGAGCGCCGCTCCTATTAGCAACCTGGCTGCTGCTCGTTGGGCCATTTGCAGCTTCCGAACAGTCTTCAAGGGCAACCCCACGTAGAGTGCATTGCAGTAGTCTATATGGGATGTAACCAGAGCATGGATCACTGTGCGCAAGTCAGACTTCCCAAGGTACAGGTGCAGCTGGGAAATGGTAATTTGATTAAATGAATGATAATTATGCTTTTACAGTATGGTGCTTGTTTCTCCCTCTCTGCAGTTCCACCGTGACCCGCAGTCTGCTGTGCGTGCGTGCCACGAAGGAGACAGAGTCATTGTTTGTCCAGGTCACTATGTTGTTGAGGGTGCATTATATATTGCGGACTCCATTGAACTTGAAGGTAGGAATTCCTGTTTACAAACTGCTTCTCTTCTTTCAAGCAGGGGTGGAAGTAACTGCAACTCCAAGTACCCCAGGAGACATAGTCTTTGGTGGGGAATAATGGGAGTTGCAATTGATCAGTCTGGAAGAAGGCACCATTCCCATTCCTGCTTTAAAGCCTTATGAGGTGGACATTGTGACTCCAGATATTGTATTGTCGAAGGCTTTCATGGAATCACGGAGAGGGACATTGCTAACATGGGGAGGGAGTGAGTTCCACAGGCGGGGGGCCACCACCGAGAAGGCCCTGTCCCTCATCCCCGCCAAGTGTGTTTGGGCCGAGAGCAGGGCCTCCCCAGAAGATCTTAAATTTCGAGGTGGGAGGTAGAGGGAGATACGTTCGGACAGGTAAGGTGGGCCAGATCTTACCTGGTTTTCCAAAAGATCTCCAGGTCGGCCATGCGGTTGTTAATCCAATAGGCTTGGTCCTGTAAACACGTTTTCAATTTTCTCCTGAAGATGAGGAGGAACACTGCCGACATGATTTCGCTGGGGAGGGAGTTCCACAGGTGGGGGGCCACCACCGAGAAGGCCCTGTCCCTCATCCCCACCAAGTGTGTTTGGGCCGAGAGCAGGGCCTCCCCAGAAGATCTTAAATTTTGAGTTGGGACGTAGAGGGAGATACGTTCAGACGGGCCAGAGCCGTATAGAGTTTTATAGGCCAAAACCAGATTTTCCAAAAGATCTCCAGGTCTGCCATGCGGTTGTTAATCCAAAGGCCGTGCGCAGCTGTTGTACTGTCGACACGTTTTGTCGCTCCGGTCTCTATCTTGTCAAAACGTCTTAATGGAAAGAGAGACGAGGGTTTAATTTCCTGCTGGGATGCCTCTGCCTTTCCCCCCTTCTTTGCTTCTTCGTCTGGATAATTTCCTCCCTCCCTCTGATGTTGATTTCCCCTCCCACCCCTTTTTCTCCCCATCTCTCGACTCCTTTTGATTGATGCCGATATCCGCGGCGACGTGCAATGCTTCCCGCAGGATATGGGGTTTCAATACATTTATTTTATCAGTCGGAGCAAGGCTAAGAGAATTTGGGCACGCAGGGTGGTATTTATGACAAATCGCATCCCATCAGAGGGGTCAGGCGGAAGTTAGCAAGCAAATTAAAGCGTACTAGACCAGACATCGCCACGAGCTTGGAAGGAACAAAAGCCTTCCTCTCGCTTATTCATGGCGTTGACTCGCTGATGGAGACTTATCGCTAGTTGTTTCTCCAGGTTTTGTCCCCCTTCTCCGATCCCTCTTTTGAAAGCCAGGGAATGAAAACATTGGGCGACATTTTGACAATATGTGCTGCTCGTGATGTTGGAAGAGCATTAACGATGTGGGAAGTGCCTTTGTGTGAAGAAAAGAGTGCGGAAATCTATATAAATAAAAATGCGATGTTCGTTTGTGGGATTAACAGAACTCAAAAACTACTGGGTAAATTAACACCAAATTTGGCCACAAGACACCAAAGAGTGACCATCACTCAAAAAAAAATGTGTCTTTTGGGAGTTGTAGTTGCTGGGATTTATAGTTCACCTACAATCAAAGAGCATTCTGAACTCTATTAATGATGGAATTGAACCAATCTTGGCACACAGGACTCCCATGACCAACAGAGAATACTAGAAGGGTTTGGTGGGCATTGACCTTGTTTTTGGAGTTGTAGTTTACCTACATCCAGAGAGCACTGTGGATTCGAACAATGATGGATCTGGACCTAACTAGGCACGAATATTCCATATGCCTAAATATGAAGCCATCAGAACAAAGGCCAGGATCGAAAAAACATCGGATGAGCCAAAATGCAGACTGTGCAAGGAAGCTGATGAAACCATTGATCATCTCCTCAGTTGTTGCAAGAAAATTGCACAGATGGACTACACACAGAGGTACAACTCTGTGGCCCAAATGATTCACTGGAACTTATGTCACAATTTTATTTATTTATTTCGAGTATTTCTGCCCCGCCCTTCTCAACCCCCAAAGGGGGATTCAGGGCGGCTTACAACCTGCACAATTCGATGCCACATTCAACAAAGTAAAAATACAACAATTATAAATATAACAAGGACCACCTGCCAGCAGTAAAGAATTGGTGGGATCATAAACCCGCAAAGGTTGTGGAAAATGAATACTGTGGGACTTTTGAATCCAGACTGACAAAGTTTTGGAACACAATACACCAGACAACACGATTGTGGAAAAGAAAAAAGTTTGGATTGTTGATGTCGCCATACCGGGTGACAGTCGCATTGAGGAAAAACAACAGGAAAAACTCAGCCGCTATCAGGACCTCAAAATTGAACGGCAAAGGCTCTGGCATAAACCAGTCCAGGTGGTCCCAGTGGTCACTGGCACACTGGGTGCCGTGCCAAAAGATCTCACCCGGCATTTGGAAACAATACACTTTGACAAAATCACGATCTGTCAACTGCAAAAGGCCACCTTACTTGGATCTACGCACATCATTCGAAAATATATCACACAGTCTTAGACCCTTGGGAAGTGTTGGACTTGTGATTTTGTGATATGAAATCCAGCATAGAGATCTCGGTTGTTGTGACATACTGTGCTTTGTGTCAGTAAAATAATAATAAATGCCATCAAAGCCAGAATTGAAAAGTCAACAACAGATCCCAAGTGTAGACTCTGCAAGGATACAGATGAAACAATAGAAACAATAGATGAAACAATAGATCACATCCTCAGCTGCTGCAAGAAGATTTCACAGACAGACTACAAGCAGAGGCATAATACCGTTGCTCGGATGATGGCTCACGAATGGAACACTGAAGAAGGAGACAGAAGAAGGCCTGATTCTTGCAGCCCAGGAGTAAGTCATCAGAACAAAGGCCATTAAGGCCAGGATTGAAAAATCAGCTGATGACCCATCAATCAAGTCAATCAATCAAATCATTTATTTCGGTCATTGACCAGCACAGGAAATAGAAATCACATTTTCATACAAACTTGGTATGTTTGGTACATTAAAAATATAAATGTAACTACTTAAGCACAATATGGATGAGGGAGCAGAAGGAGAAACAGGGTGAAAACATACAATGCCCAGATCCATCACCAAATTGTAGATTCAGGGAAGAAGATTACTGGACACACAGTTGACTTTTGAGATTAGTCATTCCCTGACGGATTGTGTATGCTGCTGCACAGAACTTTGCAACATTGTAGGTTGTAGCTGAATTAGTATCTGCAAGTAGCATGGAGGTATACAATTGTCCTGAATGGCCTGGGTGCTTGTACATCAGAGGTAAGATAAGCCTGGCATGGATATCCCTGTAGAACTGGAGGAGCACATATTCTATTGTTTCTCCATGACCCGAGTCACAGGGGCAGCAGAGTCTCTCTGGGAAAGGGATCTTCCGGTAGCGGCCTTCCTTTGAGTACAGCTGATGGGAGAGCGTGGCATCGAGCCACGGTGAAAGCCCTTTGATGAATGGGAACCTCTAAGTTTGTTAAATATGCCATAGGGGAGGCAAGATATCTGCTGTCTTCATTGATAAGGAAGGTTGGAACCGAGGCCAGATCTAGTTGGCACTCTGTGTCTGTGATACGTTGTTTGATAAGTCCTTTGGCTTGATTGTAATCCATAGCGAGTAGTAGACCTGGAGAAAATCCCAATGAGGAGATTTTGGATGCTACTGCCTGCTTCCATGTGGATTGGAAGTCATCCTCCATGGTTAGTGGGGCAAGACCAAAGAGTGCACGGGATAGTCTGAGCCAGAGGTTGAGTATGGCCACCCACACCCTGGCCTCCACCCTCATAAAGCCCGTCTCTAGTCGTAGGGTGGCATTAGAAACGCATTGAGGGACCTGCAAGGTCGATCTCAGAAATTTTGACGGAACCAGCTCTAATGGGGCAAAACTGGGGAAGGGGCCCAGCTGAGCACCATACAAGAGTTGGGCTAAGGACTTGGCTTCAAACAGCTTGAGCGCTGCCGGTGTGAAGTGGCCCCCTCTTGTCCTGAGATATTTAAGAATGGCAATTGAGCTCCCCTGCGCGGTGTTGGATACTTGATCCCCATGAGCTCTTCTGCTACCATTAGATTGGAAAACTACACCTAGATATTTGAAGGATGTAACTTGTTCAATTTTATGGCCATCTATGCTCCAAGAGTAAGTCCTGGGCCTATTAGCGAAAGCCATGATTTTGGTTTTATTGTAATTAAATGGAGCTAATCTGTGTTGCAATGTTGTATTAATGCACTCAGAGTTGTTTTGAGCCCAATGGGTGTTCTAGAGAGTACAGCAGCATCATCTGCATAAAGCAGGACGGAGATGTGTTTTCTCGTGAGCTTTGGGGGGATGAGCTGATGACTCAAAATGCAGACTGTGCAAGGAAGCGGGTGAAACCATGGATCATCTCCTCAGCTGTTGCAAGAAAATCGCACAGACGGACTACAAACAGAGGCACAACTCTGTGGCTCAGATGATTCAGCGGAACTTATGTCACAAGGACCACCTGCCAGTAGTAAAGAATTGGTAAAGGGATCATAAACCTGCAAAGGGAGTGGAAAATGAACACGCAAAAATACTGTGAGACTTTTGAATCAAGACTTGCAAATTTTTGTAAACTGAGGAACACATACTAAAAATATGCAAGGTGGTAAAACGACTTTAAACCAAAACTTCAAAAGTTCAATTACATTTTAGTGTTGGATCTTTTCTGTTTTAAAACTTGTTCATGTTTGATTTTGCAAACTGTCTTGAGCCTCGGTTTTAGGGAAAAGGTGGGACATAGATGAGGGCAATAACTTTCAAAAGATGTGATTTAGTATGGAATTTTTTACTCATTAGCAACAAAACTATTTTTTTGGTTTGCTTTTTGGGGTGTTGTGTGTGTCCCCATTCCTAGTGACTAAAAAATACTAACACACTAATATGCTAGCTTTAAGAAAAGAAAGCTCCAAGCTCTGATGTTAGTTTTGTTTATTCAATGCAAAACTGCACAGTGTTAATTTTATGTGCTTTGTAAATAGCTGGAAAGGTTTTTCCATTTGCCTTGAAGTCAGCGAACAAAAGTATTTGATTAAAGGGAAAAAGCGAGCAAAAGTCCATTTGGTATTGTGTAAGTGCCTATCTGTAAGCATATTCAGGCCTTTATTAAGCAATGAATTTTACAAATATGTTAAGAAGTGGCAACTCAGTAACACACTCTTTCCTTTCATTACATAGAGATTAAGCAAAACATTATGCTAATAACGTTTTAATGAAACAAGGCATTGCTAAACACGGGGAGTTTTATGCAGGGAGGAATGCCGTTACGGTAAAATTTCCATTTTTGAGTTTACGTCCCCCATTTTCACATTACTGAAATTGCTCCTATTAGCAGTGATTTGTTGTGCCTTCCACATTAATTCCATTTGGGCTGCAGTCAGAACTTCAAAGGAGCTATCACTGAGCTCCGTTGTCCACCTTCTGTAGGTTATTCAAAGTTTGGACTAAAACCTCAAGTCTACATACTTACTTGGCGATCCTTCGTAGTCCGAGGATGATGGTCCTCCAAGTGTAGTGTCCTGACTGTGGGTCCACAGGTGACTGTGGATCCCTATTCTTGATCTGCATGTTCTCCCACAGTGAGGGCATCAGTTTCCAGGTGGAAGGCGGTCCCGGTCGGGGTTGGCTTGACGCACCTTCCTCTTGGCACGTTTCTCCCTTTCACCCTCCATTCATGCCTCTTCAATTCTGCAGCACTGCTGGTCACAGCTGACCTCCAACTGGAGCGCTCAAGGGCCAGGGCTTCCCAGTTCTCAGTGTCTATGCCACAGTTTTTAAGGTTCACTTTGAGCCCATCTTTAAATTTGCGATAAGTGAAAATCCGCAAAGTAGAGACACCATAGACGCCTAATCGACGCCTCAGGCCATTGCACTTCCGGGGTCCCTGGCTTCCACAGGATGTAAATATTTAATATTTTCAAAAACTTGCGAAACAGCGAGTCCGCCAAAAGCGAACCGCGAAGTACTGAGGGAGCATTGTATTTGGGATGTAACCAGAGCGAGTCTCTTTTGGGAGATGAAAATGGTGTATACATAAACATAGTGGTAATAGTAGTAGTGATGATGATGATGATGATGATGATGATAATGAGAAGAAGAAGAAGAAGAAGAAGAAGAAGAAGAAGAAGAAGAAGAAGAAGCTGATGTCCCAAAATGCAGACTGTGCAAGGAAGCTGATGAAACCATTGATCATATTCTAGCTGCTGCAAGAAAAGCGGACAGGCTACAAACAGAGGCAGAACTCTGTGGCTCAAATGATTCACTGGAACTTATGTCACAAGGACTACCTGCCAGTAATAAAGAATTGATGGGATCATAAACCTGTAAAGGGAGTGGAAAATGAACATGCAGAAATACCGTGGGACTTTCGAATGCAGACTGACAAAGTTTTGGAACACACTACGCCAGACATCACGATTGTGGAAAACAAAAAAGTCTGAATGTATTGTTGAAGGCTTTCATGGCCGGAATCACTGGGTTGTTGTAGGTTTTTCGGGCTATATGGCCATGTTCTAGAGGCATTCTCTCCTGACGTTTCACCTGCATCTATGTCAAGCATCCTCAGAGGTAGTGAGGCCTGTTGGAACTAGGAAAATGGGTTTATATATCTGTGGAATGACCAGGGTGGGACAAAGGACTCTTGCCTGCTGGAGCTCGGTGTGAATATTTCAACTGACCACCTTGGTTAGCATTTGATGGCCTGACAGTGCCTAGAGCAAACTTTTGTCGAGAGGTGATTAGATGTCCTTGTTTGTTTCCTCTCTGTTGTGCTGTTGTACTTTTAGAGTTTTTAAATACTGGTAGCCAGATTTTGTTCATTTTCATGGTTTCCTCCTTTCTGTTGAAATTGTCCACATGCTTCTTGTGGATTTCAATGGGTTCTCTGTGTAGTCTGACCTTGTGGTTGTGGGAGTGGTCCAGCATTTCTGGGTTCTCAAATAATAAGCTGTGCCCAGGTTGGTTCATGAGGTGCTCTGCTATGGCTGATTTCTCTAATTGAAGTAGTCTGCAGTGCCTTTCATGTCCCTTGATTCGTGTCTGGGCAATGCTGCTGCATTTGGTGGTCCCTCTGTAGACTTGTCCACAGCTGCATGGTATATGGTAGACTACTGCAGAGGTGAGAGGATCCCTCTTGTCCTTTGCTGGACGTAGCATTTGTTGGATTGTCTTGGTTGGTCTGCAGATAGTTTGTCTGTTGTGTTTCCTCATCAGCTTCCCTCTGCGGTCAATGGTTCCCTTGATGTATGGCAAGAACACTTTTCCTTTGGGTGGAAAGTCTGAATTATTGATGTTGCCATACCAGGTGACAGTCGCATTGAGGAAAAACAACAGGAAAAACTCAGCCATTATCAGGACCTCAAAATTGAACTGCAAAGGCTCTGGCATCAACCAGTCCAGGTGGTCCCAGTGGTCATTGGCACACTGGGTGCCGTGCCAAAAGATCTCAACTGGCATTTGGAAACAAGAAACATCGACAAAATCACGATCTGTCAACTGCAAAAGGCCACCTGACTTGGATCTGCGCGCATCATTTGAAAATACATCACACAGTCCTGGACGCTTGGGAAGTGTTCGACTTGTGATTTTGTGATATGAAATCCAGCATATATAGATCTCGGTTGCTGTGACATATTGCGTTTTTGTGTCAGTAAAATAATAGTAATAATACACTGGATCTCGTCAGCTGATACAGATGCGTGGTTGTGAATTCACCGTAAACGCATGGCTTCTTCCTAGCTGCCTCTTGAAAACCTTGCTAAAACTTTCCTCTTAGTCAGCTGGTTTTCATGGAGTGCTCACTTGTTGGATCTGCCTCTTGAAAAAATGTTTGTGAGTGTTTTGTGAGGGGGAAAAATCCAAAAAGGTCTTGTGGCTGTAATGGTATGTGTATTATTGCCCGACTTCTCATTATTCTTGCTAGCAGCAAGCCATAAAATTTTTACATGCTCATAAATTGCTCTAAGTGGTTCGGAGTAAACTATTTTAGATAGCTTGGTTAACTCAGCATTGTACCTTTTTTTAAAAAAAGGAAAGTGTTCAGGGCAGGGAAGGTTTAGTTAAATATCATAAGAAACACATGAAAACAATGGGACATTGAAAGGCGATTGGGCGTCTCCTTGGTGTCTACTTGAAAACAAGAAGCTGGCATAAGGAATGAGTCTTCTTAAAGCTTTTTGTATCTGTGTGATCTGCTGTAATACTTTGGTTTATTTATTTACTTATTTACGGCATTTATATGCCGCCCTTCTTACCCCGAAGGGGACTCAGAGCAGCTTACAATATATATATATATACATACAATATATTATATTATTAGCATAGTACAATATCAGTATGGTTGGTATCCTTGAAGTGACTGGCTTGACTCTGAAGGAGCTGGGGGAGGTGAAGGCCAGCAGGGCATGGGATGAATGAACAACAAACAATATCAGTATTATATATTACTATATTGTAATATTATTAGTAATATTACAGGTAATATATAATTATAATATATTATTATTATATTGTATTACATTATTATATAAATATTATAATGTATATACAATACATTATATTATTAGCATAACACAGGAGGCAAGGTGGAACTGTCTTCTGGCCCCCTCTCTCTTCACTCTGGCCCAGAGCGGCAGTTGGTGCTGGGGGGAGGGGTCCCCAACTGATGACATATGCAGGAAACAAGATGGAACTGTCCCCTGGCCCCCTCTCTTCACTCTGGCCCAGAGCGGCAGTTGGTGCTGGGGGGAGGGGTCCCCAACTGATGACATATGCAGGAGACAAGGTGGAACCGTCTTCCTGGCCCCCTCACTCTTCAGTCTGGCCCAGACCAGCAGTTGGTGCTAGGGGGAGGGGTCCCCAACTGATTACATATGCAGGAGACAAGATGGGACTGTTCCCTGGCTCCTCACTCTTCAGTCTGACCCGGAGACGTAGTTGGTAGTGGGGGGATGGTTCCCCAACCAATGACATATGCATTAGACAAGATGGATCTGTCTCCTGGCCCCCTTTCTCTTCACTGTGGCCCAGAGTAGCAGTTGGTGCTGGGGGGAGGGGTCCCCAACTGATGACATATGCAGGAGACACGATGGAACTGTCTTCCTGGCCCCCTCTCTCTTCACTCTGGCCCAGAGCAGCAGTTGGTGCTGGGGGGGAACTGATGGCATATGCAGGAGACAAGGTGGAGGTCCCCTGGCCCCCTCTCTCTTCACTCTGGCCTAGAGCGGCAGTTGGTGCTGGGGGAGGGTTCCCCAACTGATGACATATGCAGGAGACAAGATGGAACTGTCCCCTGTCTCCCCCTCTCTTCACTCTGGCCCAGAGCAGCAGTTGGTAGTGGGGGGAATGGGTCCCCAACTGATGACATATGTAGGAGACAAGATGGAACTGTCTTCCTGGTCCCCTCTCCCTCCACTCTGGCCCAGAGCAGCAGTTGGTGCTGGGGGGAACTGATGATATATGCAGGAGACAAGATGGAACTGTCTTCCTGGCCGCCTCTCTCTTCACTCTGGCCCAGAGCAGCAGCTGGTGCTGGGGGGAACTGATGACATATTCAGGAGACAAGATGGAACTGTCTTCCTGGCCCCCTCTCTCTTCACTCTGGCCCAGAGCAGCAGCTGGTGCTGGGGGGAACTGATGACATATTCAGGAGACAAGATGGAACTGTCTTCCTGGCCCCCTCTCTCTTCACTCTGGCCCAGAGCAGCAGTTGGTGCTGGGGGGAACTGATGGCATATGCAGGAGACAAGATGGAACTGTCTTCCTGGTCCCCTCTCCCTCCACTCTGGCCCAGAGCAGCAGTTGGTGCTGTGGGAAACTGATGGCATATGCAGGAGACAAGATGGAACTGTCTTCCTGGTCCCCTCTCCCTCCACTCTGGCCCAGAGCAGCAGTTGGTGCTGGGGGGAACTGATGATATATGCAGGAGAAAAGATGGAACTGTCTTCCTGGCCGCCTCTCTCTTCACTCTGGCCCAGAGCAGCAGCTAGTGCTGGGGGGAACTGATGACATATTCAGGAGACAAGATGGAACTGTCTTCCTGGCCCCCTCTCTCTTCACTCTGGCCCAGAGCAGCAGCTGGTGCTGGGGGGAACTGATGACATATTCAGGAGACAAGATGGAACTGTCTTCCTGGCCCCCTCTCTCTTCACTTTGGCCCAGAGCAGCAGCTGGTGCTGGGGGGAACTGATGACATATTCAGGAGACAAGATGGAAATGTCTTCCTGGCCCCCTCTCTCTTCACTCTGGCCCAGAGCAGCAGCTGGTGCTGGGGGGAACTGATGACATATTCAGGAGACAGGATGGAACTGTCTTCCTGGCCCCCTCTCTCTTCACTCTGGCCCAGAGCAGCAGCTGGTGCTGGGGGGAACTGATGACATATTCAGGAGACAAGATGGGTCTTCCTGGCCGCCTCTCTCTTCACTCTGGCCCAGAGCAGCAGTTGGTGCTGGGGGGAACTGATGGCATATGCAGGAGACAAGATGGAACTGTCTTCCTGGTCCCCTCTCCCTCCACTCTGGCCCAGAGCAGCAGTTGGTGCTGGGGGGAACTGATGATATATGCAGGAGACAAGATGGAACTGTCTTCCTGGCCGCCTCTCTCTTCACTCTGGCCCAGAGCAGCAGCTGGTGCTGGGGGGAACTGATGACATATTCAGGAGACAAGATGGAAATGTCTTCCTGGCCCCCTCTCTCTTCACTCTGGCCCAGAGCAGCAGCTGGTGCTGGGGGGAACTGATGACATATTCAGGAGACAGGATGGAACTGTCTTCCTGGCCCCCTCTCTCTTCACTCTGGCCCAGAGCAGCAGCTGGTGCTGGGGGGAACTGATGACATATTCAGGAGACAAGATGGAACTGTCTTCCTGGCCGCCTCTCTCTTCACTCTGGCCCAGAGCAGCAGCTGGTGCTGGGGGGAACTGATGACATATTCAGGAGACAGGATGGAACTGTCTTCCTGGCCCCCTCTCTCTTCACTCTGGCCCAGAGCAGCAGCTGGTGCTGGGGGGAACTGATGACATATTCAGGAGACAAGATGGGTCTTCCTGGCCGCCTCTCTCTTCACTCTGGCCCAGAGCAGCAGTTGGTGCTGGGGGGAACTGATGGCATATGCAGGAGACAAGATGGAACTGTCTTCCTGGTCCCCTCTCCCTCCACTCTGGCCCAGAGCAGCAGTTGGTGCTGGGGGGAACTGATGATATATGCAGGAGACAAGATGGAACTGTCTTCCTGGCCGCCTCTCTCTTCACTCTGGCCCAGAGCAGCAGCTGGTGCTGGGGGGAACTGATGACATATTCAGGAGACAAGATGGAAATGTCTTCCTGGCCCCCTCTCTCTTCACTCTGGCCCAGAGCAGCAGCTGGTGCTGGGGGGAACTGATGACATATTCAGGAGACAGGATGGAACTGTCTTCCTGGCCCCCTCTCTCTTCACTCTGGCCCAGAGCGGCAGTTGGTGCTGGGGGAGGGTTCCCCAACTGATGACATATGCAGGAGACAAGATGGAACTGTCCCCTGTCTCCCCCTCTCTTCACTCTGGCCCAGAGCAGCAGTTGGTAGTGGGGGGAATGGGTCCCCAACTGATGACATATGCAGGAGACAAGATGGAACTGTCTTCCTGGTCCCCTCTCCCTCCACTCTGGCCCAGAGCAGCAGCTGGTGCTGGGGGGAACTGATGACATATTCAGGAGACAAGATGGAAATGTCTTCCTGGCCCCCTCTCTCTTCACTCTGGCCCAGAGCAGCAGCTGGTGCTGGGGGGAACTGATGACATATTCAGGAGACAGGATGGAACTGTCTTCCTGGCCCCCTCTCTCTTCACTCTGGCCCAGAGCAGCAGCTGGTGCTGGGGGGAACTGATGACATATTCAGGAGACAGGATGGAACTGTCTTCCTGGCCCCCTCTCTCTTCACTCTGGCCCAGAGCAGCAGCTGGTGCTGGGGGGAACTGATGACATATTCAGGAGACAGGATGGAACTGTCTTCCTGGCCCCCTCTCTCTTCACTCTGGCCCAGAGCAGCAGCTGGTGCTGGGGGGTCCCCAACTGATAACATATGCAGGGGACAAGGTGGAACTGTCTTCCTGGCCCCCTCTCTCTTCACTCTGGCCCAGAGCGGAAGTTGGTACTAGGGGGAGGGGTTTGGTTAATATCAAAAGGTAGAGATCTCACATTGACCTTTTGGCATGGTCAACAGCTGGTAGTTCTAGTTGCTTGCTCATCTGCTCCCATCTCAATTAGAACGACACAATCCTTAAATGAGTTTCATTATACTCCAAGCTATAGGAAATGATGTACCAAAAATAATGATTTTTCCTCTTTGTTTTTTATCCCCTCCCCACTTTTAAAGGTTATGGTTTGCCTGATGACATCGTGATAGAAGAACGAGGCAAAGCGGATGCCTTTGTTGAGTGTACGGGAGCCAATGTGAGAATCTCCAGCTTGAAGCTCATCCAGCATGATGCTGTCGAGGGCATCTTGAGTAAGTCCCTTAAGCTCTTATTCCCATATATCAAGGTATCTGATATACATTGTGGTTGAAAATAGCAACCTTACAAGCCTTCACTATTTGTTTGTTAATGTATATGTTCACTACCCTGTCTTGTATGTATATATATGGATTTGCAAGTTTGATTGCACCTCTTTGGTGTGGGAGATACTACAGGTATGTGATTGTACTGAGCATGTTCCGGACTCAAGACTCAATATTGTTATCGGTATGCTTTCGGACTTCAGGGTTAGCCGTTCGCTTTAGGCCTCAGTGGAGCTGGATTCAATTTGCTTTTGGACGTCGGTGGAAACAGTTTGTATTTTGGACTTACGCCAAAACAGTTTACTATATGTTTGCCTTGAGAAGCAGTGAGTACAGTTATACAGTTTGAACTCTCATAAGATGTATACTTAAATTTATTATTTATTTATTTACATCGTTTTTATCCCGCCCATTTCAGCCCGAAGGCGACTCAAACCGGCAACAGTTAGATGCACGAAAACTCAATATGCCCAAATGTGAAGACTGGTGGAGTTTGGGAAAAATAGACCTTGACATTTGGGAGTTGTGGTTGCTGGGATATATAGTTCACCTACAATCAAAGAGCGTTCTGAATTCCACCAACGATGGAATTGAACCAAACTTGGCACACAGAACGCCCATGACCAACAGAAAATACTGGAAGTGTTTGGTGGGCATTGACCTCAAGTTTGGGAGTTGTAGTTCACTTACATCCAGAGAGCACTGTGGATTCAAACAGTGATGATCTGGACCAAACTTGGGACGAAAACTCAATATGCCCAAATGTGAAGACTGGTGGAGTTTGGGAAAAATAGACCTTGACATTTGGGAGTTGTGGTTGCTGGGATTTATAGTTCACCTACAATCAAAGAGCATTCTGAATTCCATCAATGATAGAATTGGGCCAGACTTCCCAAAGCGAAATCCCATGACCAATAGAAAATAGTATGTTTTCTGTTGGTCTTTGGTGACCCCCAAGACACCCCCTCACAACCTCCCCGGGGGTCCCAACTCCCAGTTTGAGAAACAGTTTGGGACTGAAAACATAGTCATTGAGTGTCTCTTATGGTTTCTGAGCTCCATGGAGAACTTGCTAAAACTTTCCTCAACTTGCTGTTAGAATTCAGTTTCAGAGAAATCATTGGGGGCCCGTTTCCAATACTGAAGGAATCTTATAGTTCAAGATTGAGGAAATTGTACCCTGTGGTCGACTTTGATATCAAACATATTTCTATTTTAATTTTCTCTTTTTGTTCTTATTTCTGGGCAGGGGCTCTTCAATGGGGTTCTATCTCTGCATTTTCTCTCCCCCCCCCCCTTGCTGACTGTGTCCTTCTGCCTTTTGGAGGAGGTGCTAATTAACTTTCCGTGGCAGAAAGGTAGATTTGAATAACAAATGTGACATGGGCTAACAAGACTATTTCAGCACCTTTTTCATGCGAAAATATATTCACACACCAAAAAATATGGGTGGGAACCTGGGCCAGTGTTGGAGAAAAGTTCCTAACTGTGTGTCTTGTCCTTAGAGGGACTTTCTTTAAAATGCTCACCTTTTTCTAAATATTTAGCCTAGGAAGGACTGTGTACATGTTTGTGTGTGTGTATATAGGTGTATGTTTTTGTGTGTATATATGTTTTGTGTGTGTATATATGTGTATATGTATGTGTGTATATAGACTAGCTGTCCCCTGCCACGCGTTGCTGTGGCCCACTCTGTGTACATGTTTGTATGTGTGTATATATGTGTATGTTTTTGTGTGTATATATGTTTTGTGTGTGTATATATGTGTATATGTATGTGTGTATATAGACTAGCTGTCCCCTGCCACACATTGCTGTGGCCCACTCTGTGTACATGTTTGTGTGTGTATGTATGTTTTTGTGTGTATATATGTTTTGTGTGTGTATATATGTGTATATGTATGTGTGTATATAGACTAGCTGTCCCCTGCCACACGTTGTTGTGGCCCAGTCTGTGTATATGTCGTGACCCACAGAACACAGAATGTCTTAAACAGCAGTTGAGGTGCAAAATAGTAGTATTTTAATGCAAAACAAACTAAATGAGTCAGTGCAAACAGTTCAAAGGATGTTTTCAAACAGGAACACAAAATGCTAGATAAGCAGGCTTGAATTGCAGCCAAGAAATAACAAGAGATACGATGGACTAGGAGCAGAATACAAAACAAAACAGTCTTTAAGGGTTGCAAGGCATGGAGCAAAATCCGGTAGGCAAACGCGTAGTCAGTCAGTTCCAAGGGTCAAGAAGCCAGATGTACACTCACGAGCAAAGGTTCCAAGGTCCGGAGCACGGCAGGGAAAACAGGATACTGGGAATCCAAAACAAGATTAGGCAGAGAACAACACGAAACAACACTTTGTCGTCTGCAAAGGAATAGGTCTCAGAGTGCTCATTTTATTCACTATCAGAAGAATGAGATTCGTTGCTTGCATCTGATTCTGCTCCCGCAGCTGAAGCATCTACACCACGCCAAGCCTGCCACCTTTGCTCTAGTGCCTGATCCTGCCAATCAGTACTCTCATTCCCATTATCCCTAAAACCTTCAAAATCATCACTTGATGTTGCTTGATTGCAAATGTCTCTAATGTTCTGAACCAGAGTCCAGTCTACAGCCTCCTCCAACTCATCCTCACTATCACTGGAGTTATCTGCTGTGTCTCTAAGCCTCTTAGACATAGTGTCACTCTCACTGCCAGAATCACTAGCCACTCTCTTCACTCCCCTGTAATCTGCTTCCATAGCCTCCTCTGGCCTGAATCCTGCAAAGTCTTCTTCATCACTGGGAGCCAGAAAGATGTCACGAATACGTTTCAGCTGGCGCTGATTCTCCTCTGTTTCTGCATCACTCCTTCTTCTTCTCCTACTACTAGTAGTAGGTATGGTGTCAGAATGCTGACTCACAACAGTATATGTGTTTTGTGTGTATACACATATACACATATATGTGTATATGTGTGTGTATATATTTGTGTATATATGTGTGTTTGCATATGTATATGTGGTTTTGTGCATGCCTTGTAATGTAATTTTTATTTTTTGGCTCTTTTAAGTCTCTTCTGCTGTGTTTTTCTATGTTTTTATGAGTGATGGTCACTTGTTGGCCTGATAGGTGTATTGTGTCCAAATTTGGTGTCAATTCGTCCAGTGGTTTTTGAGTTCTGTTAATCCCACAAACAAATTTATATACTAGCCGTCCCCTGCCATGCGTTGCTGTGGCTCACATGGGGGTTCTGTGTGGGAGGTTTGGCCCAATTCTATCGTTGGTGGGGTTCAGAATGCTCTGTGATTGTAGGTGAACTATAAATCCCAGCAACGGCAACTCCCAAATGTCAAGATTCTATTTTCCTCAAACGCCCCCAGTGTTCACATTTGGGCATATTGAGTACTCGTGTAGAATTTGGTCCAGATCCATCATTGTTTGAGTCCACAGTGATCTCTGGATGTAGGTGAACTACAACTCCAAAACCAAAGGACACTGCCCACCAAACACTTCCAGTATTTTCTGTTGCTCAAGGAAGAACTGTGTGCCAAGTTTGGTTCAATTCCATCATTGGTGGGGTTCAAAATGCTCTTTGATTGTAGGTGAACTATAAATCCCAGCAATGTCAATTCCCAAATGACAAAATCATTTTTTTTGGACTGATGGTCACTCCTTGGCTTAGTAGGTGCCTTGTGGCCAAATTTGGCAGCAATTCATCTAGCAGATTTTGATTTATGATGTCACTCAAAACGAACAGAGCACTTTTATATATATAGACTAGCCGTCCCCTGCCACGCGTTGCTGTGGCCCACTTTGGTGGTCATGGGGGTTCTGTGTGGGAAGTTCGGCCCAATTCTAGCATTGGTGGGATTTGAGTTTGAGTCCACAGTGCTCTCTCGATGTAGGTGAACTACAACTCCAAAACTCAAGGTCAATGTCCACCAAAACTCTTCCAGTATTCTCTGTCATTAGAGTTCTGTGTGCCAAGATTGGTTCAGTTCCATCATTGGTGGAGTTCAGAATGCTCTTTGATTGTAAGTGAACTATAAATCCCAGCAACTACAACTCTCAAATGACAAAATCAATTTTTTTGAGTGAAGGACATACATTGGGTTGTTAGGTGTCTTGTGTCCAAATTTGGTGTCAATTCGTCCAGTGGTTTTTGAGTTCTGTTAATCCCACAAACGAACTTTACATTTATATATATATAGATGATCATGGTTCTCTATGGGCGAGCAGATGGTGACTGGTAGAGGACATATGTACTGCATCTGAAAAACTAGAGCTGATAGGGAGAAGCTGGTGCCATTTTTGGAATCAGCAGGTTAAATATATCCAGAAACAGGTCTAACACTTGAAGCACCAAAATGTGTGCGGGACAGTGTCATAGTTGTCTACTGTGGGAACATAGTGATAGACTTGCCAGGCTTTTGGTCTGAACCATGGTAGCTGTCCTTCTGTTTTTGTCATGAAGCTAATCTTATCCGTAAATGTCTCTCATTTCAACTCGTAGCACTTGCTTCTGTTTCTATAGAACCTCTTTCACCCATATGCTACTGGTCCATCTGCTTATTTCATGGGTGGAAATTGAGATGCCTTCTAGTTCTTGCTGAACGGCAATTCCCCGTAGTCCTCGCCAGCTCAGCCAATGGCAAAGAACGCTGGGATTTGACATCTAACAGTCCCCCCTGGTTTATTTAGAAGAGCTACAGTCTGCTTCTCAGCGTGACATTTTTCAAACTTGAGGAGCCACAGCCTCAAAATGAAGTCCAGAAATACAGTGAAAACAACGAGCGGAAAAGCACACCGCAGCCCATAAATCAAAGGCACCTTCATTTGTTTCTAACATGACGTCCACCGTGGCAGTATAATTTTAAAATATGCTTAAATAAATCACTCTGTGGTTTCTTTGGAAACAAACCCGTAACCTAAAAAAAGCATTTATAAGTGTATAAATAACATTGTGTAACACGATTTGCACTTATCCCATTCCCAGTTCAATTGTTTACACCACTGGGTTGTTGTAGGTTTTTCCGGGCTATATGGCCATGTTCTGGAGGCAATTTTTCTCCTGACGTTTTGCCTGCATCTATGGCAAGCATCCTCAGAGGTAGTGAGGTCTGTGGGAAGTAGGAAAAATGGGTTTATATATCTGTGGAATGACCAGGGTGAGACAAAGGACTTTTGTCTGCTGGAGCTAGGTGTGAACGTTTCAGCTGATCACCTTGATTAGCATTCAATGGCTTGGAAGTGCCCGGGGGGAATCTCTTTTTGAGAGTGATTTTATGTGCCTGTTTGTTTCCCCTCTGTTGTTTTGCTGTTGTGATTTTTGAGTCCTTTAATACTGGTAGCCAGATTTTGTTCATTTTCATGGTTTCTTCGTTTCTGTTGAGATTGTCCACATGCTTCTTGTGTATTTCAATGGCTTCTCTGTGTAGTCTGACATGGTGGTTGTTGGTGTGGTCCAGCATTTCTGTGTTCTCAAATAATATGCTGTGTCCAGGCTGGTTCATCAGGTGCTCTGCTATGGCTGACTTCTCTGGTTGGAGTAGTTTGCAGTGCCTTTCATGTTCCTTGATGCGTGTCTGGGCAACGCTGCGTTTGGTGGTCCCTATGTAGACTTCTTGTCCACAGCTGCATGGGACACGGTAGAGTCCTGCAGAGGTGAGAGGATCCCTCTTGTCCTTTGCTGAACGTAGCATTTGTTGGATTTTCTTGGTGGGCCTGGAGATAGTTTGTATGTTGTGTTTCCTCATCAGCTTCCATCTGCGGTCTATGGTTCCCTTGATTTATGACAGGAACACTTTTCCTCTGGGTGGATCTTCGTCTTGACTCTTGTGGCTTGTTCTGAGTCTTGCAGCTCTTCTGATGTCTGAGGTGGAGTCTCCATTGGCCAGTAGAGCCCAGTTGAGGTGGTTCAGTTCATCTTGGAGAAGATGAAAAATTGCCTCCAGAACATGGCCATATAGCCTGGAAAAACATACAACAACCCAGTGATTCCAGCCATGAAGGCCTTCGACAATACATTGTTTACACCACGTTTATAGTAGCTTATCGCCATCCGATGAGCGCTGTTTTCAGTTGAGTGTTAGTTTTTGTTTATATGTCCATTTGTTTTTAATTGTATCTCTAAATTGTTTTCATTTTCTGTTACGATTTTGGGCACCTTGTGCCATGTGTAAGCCACCCCAAGTCCCTTTGGAGAGATGGTGGTGGGATACAAGAATAACATTATTATTATTATTATTATTATTATTATTATTATTATTATTATTATTGCTATTAGCTGTCCCCTGCCACACATTGCTGTGGCCCAGTCTGTGTATGTGTGATTTGTGTATATATGTGAGTTTTTGTATATATATGTGTGTGTCTGTATGTATGTGTGCATATAAGTGTGTATATATTTGTGTATTTCTGTGTTTATATGTGTATATGTATATTGTGTATATGTGTGTGCTTGTGTATATGCATATATATGTGTGTATGTATGTATATATGTATATGTGTGTAGGTGTATATGTATGTGTGTATATGTGTATATTTGTGTGTGCTTGCGTATATATGTGTCTGTCTGTATGTGTGCTTGTGTATTTGCATATATATTTGTGTATTTCTGTGTTTATATGTGTATATGTATATTGTGTATATGTGTGTGCTTGTGTATATGCATATATCTTTGTATTTCTGTGTTTATATTTGTATATGTATATTGTGTATATGTGTGTGCTTGTGTATATGCATATATATGTGTGTGTATGTATGTGTATATGTATATGTGTGTAGGTGTATATGTATGTATGTGTTTGTATATTTGTGTGTGCTTGCGTATATATATATATGTGTGTCTGTATGTATGTGTGCATGCGTATATGTATATTTCTGTGTTTATATGTGTATATGTATATTGTGTATATGTGTGTGCTTGTGTATATGCATATATATTTGTGTATTTCTGAGTTTATATGTGTATATGTATATTGTGTATATGTGTGTGCTTGTGTATATGCATATATATTTGTGTATTTCTGTGTTTATATGTGTATATGTATATTGTGTATATGTGTGTGCTTGTGTATATGCATATGTGTGTTTATATGTGTATAGATATGTGTGTAGGTGTATATGTTGGTGTGTATATGTATATGTGTATATTTGTGTGAGCTTGCGTATATATATATATGTGAGTGTATGTATGTGTGCTTGTGTATATGTGTATGAACGTATTTGTATATGTATATATGGTTTATTTTGGGAGGTTTTAAAGTCTGTCCTGCTGGGTTTTTTGTGTGTTTTTAGGGATGACAATCACTCGTTGGCCTGATAGGCGTATTATGTCCAAATTTGGTGTCAATTCACCTAGTGGTTTTTGAGTTATGTTAATCCCACAAACGAACATTACATTTTTATTTATATAGATATTTATATGCTCATTTAGACGGAAAATAGCACTTTCAAACCAGGAACAGAATTTTTTTCAAATTTTGGTACATAGTGTAATCAGCCAAATTGTAATGCACTATCCTGACTCATGGAATTTTTTTTGTATGAGTGAGAATCGCTACACAATGTCATAGTGCTTTTCTTCAACAATGCCCTCTTGCAAGGTATTCTACAGAAATCCAAGCATTGTCTCCATCTTTCCCAATAATCCTGACAGATATGATTTGATGACCTTTTTAAACAGGTGTTCACCAAGGGAAAACCATGCTGGAGAATTGCGTCTTGCAGTGCAAGACAACTGGGGTTGCTGTCCGAACCTCGGCTGAGTTTTTAATGAAAAATTCAGATTTATATGGTGCAAAGGTAAGAACTGCTTCTGGCGTTTGTTTGGTTACTTACAGAGCAATGGTTTTTGTATGTATGTAGAAGTAACTCCTGTCATGCATAGCAAACCTCATCAATATTGCTGCTTTGGGTCTCTGTTAATAGAGAAAGAAGTGGTTAATAATAATAATAATAATAATAATAATAATAATAATAATGCCAGAATTTAAAAGTTGAGGACAGATCCCAAATGTAGACTCTGCAAGGAAGCAGATGAAACGATAGATCACATCCTCAGCTGCTGTAAGAAGATCGTGCAGACAGACTACAAGCAGAGGCACAACACCATTGCTCAGATGATTCATTGGAACTTGTGCCACAAATACCATCTGCGTGCAACAAAGAACAGGTGGGATGACAAGCCGGAAAAGGTTACAGAAAATGAACACATCAAACTACTCTGAGACTTCCGAATTCACACAGACAGAGTTTTGGAGCACAATACTTCTGACCTCACAATCGTGTTAAAAACAAAGTGTGGATTGTTAATGTTGCAATCCCAGGTGACAGCAGGATTGAAGAGAAACGACTGGAAAAGATGACAGGATATGAGGATTTAAATATCGAATTGCAAAGACTCTGGCACAAGCCAGTCAAGGTGGTCCCAGTGGTGATCGGCACACTGGGTGCAGTGCCTAAAGACCTTGGCCTGCACTTAAATACTATCGGCGCTGACAAAATTCCCATCTGCCAGCTGCAAAAGGCCACCTTACTGGGATCTGCAAGCATTATTCACTGATACATCACACAGTCCTAGACACTTGGGAAGTGTCAGATGTGTGATCCAATTCAACAGCCAGCAGAGTGTCTGCTGTGGACTCATCTTGTTGTGTTTCAAGGGAGGAGGAGGAGGAGCATCGCTTCAATGCTGGTGGTCTTTGCTTCTTTGCCAATACATCACATAGTCCTAGACACTTGGGAAGTGTCCGATGTATGATCCAATACAACAACCAGCAGAGTGTCTGCTGTGGACTCATCTTGTTGTGTTTCAAATAATAATAATAATAAAAAAGCAAGAATTGAAAAGTCGAGGACAGATCCCAAGTGTAGACTCTGCAAGGAAGCAGATGAAACAATAGATCCCATCCTCAGCTGCTGCAAGAAGATTGTGCAGATGGACTACAAGCAGAGGCACAACACCATTGCTCAGATGATTCATTGGAACTTGTGCCAGAAATACCATCTGCCTGCGACAAAGAACTGGTGGGATCACAAGCCGGAAAAAGTTACAGAGAATGAACACGGCAAACTCCTCTAGGACTTCCGGATTCAGACAGACAGAGTTTTGGAGCACAACACTCCTGACCTCACAATTGTTTTAAAAAACCAAGTATGCATTGTCGATGTTGCAATCCCAGGCGAGAGCAGGATTGAAGAGAAACAACTGGAAAAGCTGACACGATATGAGGATTTAAAGATCGAACTGCAAAGATTCTGGCACAAACCATATTTGGTTCTCATAAAATCCCATCATCTGTTCTGAATTCACACTAAATCCGAGCCTATCCAAGACTTCATTTGGTTCCAAAATCTGGCACGCACGTCATTGTTCCAAGGGAGTTTCACACTTCATAATTATATTTATTCCATTTCATTAGAATGCTGCCTTTGTACTAGAATGGGTCCCAAGGCAGTTCACAATTACAGCGTTATGATTCCATCATATCTGCCTTTGCTGCTTGCTATGGAAAACCTTGTTATCGTTGTGCTATAGCAACGTAGCATGGAAGATGTAAGGGAAAACTACTCAAAAATATAGCAGAGAATCCAAACACAAAAAGTAATAGTTTAGGCAGGCAAAGATGCAGAATCCAATCTTAATAATCACAAACAGTTTATTTACAATAATAAACAATTATATTTCTTCATAGTATGAGGGTTGAATGAAAAGTAATGCTTCCACCTTCGTTACTTGGTTTTGGATGGGAATATTTTAATAAATCAAACACAGAAATAATCCTTAGAATGTGCTCTTTAACTACCGCTATTCACTATTCCACATAATCACCAGACTATTGGATACATTTCTGCCAACAATGAACAAGTTTTCTTTTTTTTTTATTAAATCTTTATTGAGTTTCAAAATTACAATTAAAATACAAGCTGAGAATAGGAGAATATGTGCAATATGATATGAAACAGAAAATCCCGAAAGAAGAATTGTGTTTATTAGATATATAGAGTAAAGAATGTAAAATAGAGAAAAGCAGATATAAAGATAAAGAAGGAGAGAGAGAAAAGAAGAAGAAAAAAAAAGGGTAAGAATAAGAGTATAGAAAAGCCCCGAGCCTGGTTAAAAATCAGAGTAGTAGCTGTTTTCGACTTCCTGGAGTCATCATGAGGTCTTCTCCTTCTTCTTTCTTCTCTTCCTTTTCTTTCTTATTTCTCCTCAACTTCTTTCTCTTTTTCTTCCTTGATTCATTCTGTTCTTCGATTAGATTAGAATCTTCTTGTTTTTTTGTTTGAAGTAGACCATCACTTCTTTCCAATTTGTTTCTTTCATGTACATCCCTTTACTTCTTGCTATTAAAAAGGTAAGTCTGTCCATATTTTGGATTTCTAGAATCTTTGTTAGTCTTTCATTTTCATCTGGAATTTCCTTCTGTTTCCATCTTCTAGCGTAACAGATCCTTGCTGCCGTTGTGATCAGAAAGATAATTTTATCTGGATTTTCTTCTATCTTTAAATCATGCATCCCTAATAAAAAGAATTCCGCCTTCCATGGTATTTTAATTTTTAATATTTCTTGTAATTCTTTTTGTACCTCCCTCCAATATTCTCTTGCCTTTTTGCACGTCCACCAAAGATGAAAATATGACCCCTCTTCTTCCTTGCATTTCCAGCAGTCCGTACTAAGATTTCTCTTGCCCATCCCTAATTTCTTCGGTGTCATGTACCAACGGTGGGCTACTTTTAACCAGTTCTCTTTCAATTCAATGGCTTGACAATATTTTAGCTTTTCCTTCCAAATTTTTTCCCATTCTTCTTGTTTGATATTTCTTCTAATATTTTCATTCCATCTCTTTTTGTAGTTTTTGTCTTCTTTAGTTTCTAATTTCCACTCTAGCAATTTTTTATATACTTTTGTTATTAGTTTCTTTCTTGATTCCATTATATTATCCCAGAAGTTTTTTTCTTGGTTGAAGCCAATCTTTTTGTCATTTTTATACTTTTCTTTTATGGTCCAGTACTCCAGCCATGAGATTTTTTGATCCACTGTGTTCAATTCTTCTTGTGATTTCAAGATTATGTTCCCTCCCTCTACTTTTAGTAGGTCTTTGTATTTTATCCATTCACGCCACCCTGTGCATCGTCTCTGTCCTGCTTCTAGAGGGGATACCCACATAGGGGTTGTGTTATACAATTTGTCCTTATACTTTTCCCATGTGTTCAGCACCGTTGATCTTATGAAATGGTTTCCAAAATTCTTCTCATTTTTTTTCCTTTATACCATACATAGGTATGCCAGCCTTCTCTTAAGTCTGCTCCTTTCAATATTAACAATTTTTTCTTTTCTAATTTTGCCCAGTCTTTAGCCCAGAGTAGTGCAATTGTTTCTAAATATAGCTCGAAGTCCGGGGCTGCTAGACCTCCTTTTTCCTTTCTTTCTGTCATATTGTCAAAGCTAATCCTCGGTTTTTTGTTTCTCCAAATAAATTTTTTGATATCCTTATTCCAATCCTTTAAGATTTTTTTATTCCGAATAATTGGTAAATTTTGAAATAAAAATAGGAGTTTTGGCAAGATATTCATTTTTACTATTGCAATTCGTCCCAGCAATGATAAATTTATGCTTTTCCATCTTTCCAGATCTTTCCTTATCTCTTTCCATTTCTCTATATAATTATTTTGTAATAACTGTAAATTCTTAGATGTTAATATTATTCCCAAGTACTTCAACTTTTTAACTATCTGTATATTCCATTTGTTTTTTATTTCTTCTTGTTCTTTTTTCTCTATGTTTTTGGTTATTGCCTTAGTTTTTTCCATATTAATTTTAAAGCCTGAGACTTTGTCGAATTCTTTTATTGTCTTTATCCATTCCTCTAAGTTGTTCTTCGGATCCTCAATTATACAGATCACATCGTCTGCGTATGCCCGAATTTTATATTCCTGTCCTTGTATCTTTGCACCTGCCAATTTTTTTTCCTCTCTTATTTTATTTAATAATATCTCTAAGGTGAGGATGAAAATTAATGGCGAGAGGGGGCACCCCTGCCTTGTTCCCTTTCTTATCTCTATCTTTTCCGTCTCTTTTCCATTTACCAGTACTTTTGCCTCCTGTTTTTCGTAGATCGCCTCAATTGCATTTTGGAAATAAAATCCTAAGTCCATCTCTCTCATTATAATTTTGAAAAACTTCCAATTTACATTATCAAACGCTTTCTCCGCGTCCAAGGCTAAAAGCATTACTTTATTTTGATGTTTATTTTCATAATGTTCGATTAGGTCCACAATCATCCTCACATTTTCACTTTGATATCTATTAGGCAAGAAGCCGGCCTGATCTTCTTTTATATGTTTATCCAATAGTTGTTTTAATCTTTCCGCCATTATTAAACTGAAAATTTTGTAATCTACGTTCAATAAAGAGATTGGTCTGTAATTTCTAACCTGTTCCTTATCCGAATTCTCTTTGTGTATCAGGCAGATATTTGCTTGTTTCCATGACTCTGGGGTTTCCTTATAAATTCTTATCCTATTCATCATTTCCTTTAGGTATAGTACCAGCTCTTGTTGAAAAGTCTTATAATATATTGCTGACATCCCATCCGGGCCCGGGGCTTTGTTTGGTTTTAGTTTGTTTATTGCTTCTTTGATTTCTTTCTCTGATATTTCTTTATTCAGGTGTTCTCTTTGTCCTTCCAAAATTCTTTGAATCTTATGATTGGCTAAGTATTGATAAATCTCCTCTTCTTCTATGTTCTCATCTTGATATAATTTCTTATAAAATTCATAGAATTGTTTCCGAATCTCTTCTTCCTTCGTTATGATGTTTTCTTTGTCCTTCAATTTTGTGATATATGTTGCCTCTCTTCTATTCCTTATTTTATTTGCTAACCATCTTCCAGGTTTATTCGCGTTCATAAAATAATTCTGCTTAATATATTTTAACTCTTTTTCCCTTTCTTCCGTTTCCAACAGTTCTCTCTGCTTGTGTAGAAGTTCTAATCTTTGTTTTGCTTTTTTGTTTTGCGGGTTTACTTTCAGCTTTCCTTCCTCCTCTTCAATTCCTTCAAGTATCTCCTTCATTTTTTCTCTTTTTTCCTTGTTCTTTCTACTCTTTTGTTGTATAAAATTTCCTCGCATAACGGCCTTGCTTGCCTCCCATAGTGTAAATATTTGTATCTCTGGACCATCATTTATCTCAAAATACTCCTTTAGTAGTTTCCTATTTCTTTCTATATCTTCTTCCTTTTTTAATAGATTTTCATCCAATCGCCATCTTCTTGTTTTCTCCATTGTTTTTATTTCCAATTCCAGTGCACAGTGGTCTGAATTTATCCTGGGCAAGATTAACACCTTAGAGACATTTATTTGTAGAGATGATGTTATCCACATCATATCTATTCTTGACCATTTGTGATGTCTTGCTGAGTAATATGTGTAATCCTTTTTCTTTTCGTTTCTAATTCTCCAAATATCTACTAGGCATAGCTCCTGCATCAATTTCGTCATTGATTTTGGTAAATCTCCCTTTGCCTCCCCCTTCTTTTCTCCTATTTTCTTTGTCCCACTTATATCAATTTCTCTGTTTAATACACCATTAAAATCTCCTAACATTATCATCTGTTCAAATTCTTGATCTTCTATATTTTTCTTCAACCTTTCTACAAATTTTGTCTTAGAATTGTTCGGCGCATATATATTACAGATGAGTATTTTTTTATTTTGTAGCCAGATAATAACCCCTAAGAATCTTCCCTCTTCATCTTTAAAGACTAATTCAGCTGTTATATTCTTGTCTACATATGTCACTAAGCCTCTTTTTTTCTCCTGTGCCGATGCAAAGAATGCCTGTCCTAGTTTTTTATTTTCTAAATGTTTGGTATGTCTACTCATTATGTGTGTTTCCTGCAACGCAATAATCTGATAACTCTTTTTCTTTAATCCATTAAATATTTTATTTCTTTTATTAGGAGAGTTCATCTCATTCACGTTATTCGAGTAGATTCTTAGGTTCTTCAACATATTTCTTTTTCCTTCTCTTCTTCCTTCTCTTCTTCCCTTGTTATCAGTTCTCTCTCTTCTACCTCTGCCTGTCCTTCTTCTATTTCCTCTCCCTCACTTAGTTCCTCTTCTTCACTTTCTTCCTCCTCCTCTGGGTCACTTAAGTTTGGTATTCCTGCGCCTTCTTCTGAGAATCTCCTCATCTCCTCTTTTTCAGTTTCTTCTTCCTCTAAAGAGTCTGTGCGTTTCTTCTTCTTCGTTCCTCCTTTTGTATGTTCCCCTTTCTCTCTCTCTTTATCCAACATTAATCTATTTAGAAATTCTTTTGCTCTTTCCTCACTTTTGATCCAGAATCTTTGTTCTTTGTATGTCAGCATCAGACCTTCTTCTCTTTCCCAACTAAATCGTATTCTCTGTCTCTTTAATTCTTCTGTCAGGGGCGCGTATTTTCTCCTTCTTTTCAGAACTATTCCCGGAAATTCTTTTAATATTACTACTTTCTTTCCTTTGTAGTAAATTTTCCTCTTGTTGTTAAATCTCAAAACATCATCTCTCGTTGTCTTTTTCACAAAGTTCACTATCACGTCTCTTGGAGTCTTGTTTCTCCTTGCGTAGTTCGTATTAATTCTGTATATTCTGTCTGTCCATTTCTGTATCTTTTGTCCAGTACATTCCATTAATTCTGCCAGTATTTCTGTTACTTTCTCTCTTATATTCTCATTGGCATCCTCCTGAATGTTCCTTAATCGTAGTTGAAATTCCATTTCTTTTGCCTCAAGTTCCTCCTGTTTGGTCTCCATCCTCACACTTTTGACTTCTAGATTCCTCATTTTCGTTTGTGTTTCTTCCTGTTCCTTCTTCATTCCTTTCTCTTCTTTCTTTAGTTCTTTCACTTCTTGTTGTATTGTTGAAACCTCCATTTTCAGTTTTCCTAATTCTTCTCTTATATCCTTTTTTAGGTCTGACATCTGCTCCTGTGCAATTTTTTGATATATATCTTGTCTTTCTTTTATTGTCTGTACCTCCGTCTTCATTGTCTGAATTTCTGTCAATACCTCCGTCATCATTTCTTTCATCATCTCCTTTAAGTTTAGCTCTTCTGTTACAGACATCTTCCTTGGTGTCCCTTTTGTTTCCTTCCCATCTTTCTCTCCCTTGAGCTTGTTTGCTGCCATTTTCTGATTTCTTATTTTCTTCCACCCCTTTATGTCCAGCCACTCTCTCATGTAGTCTATCTTCTATGTTTATCAGATGTCTTCTCACTTCTGTAGTTTGACTCTTTAATACTTCAATGTTCTCTAACCCCCCCCCTTTTTTTCACTCTTCAAGTGTTCTCTCACTTTGAGTCCCAAACTTTTTTTTTAAATTATTAATTATTATTATAATTTTTTTATTATTATTTTTTATTATTATTTATTTGTTATATATATTTATATTTGTATTTATTATATATATATATATATTATATATGATATATTATTCCAATTATTCCAATTATTCCAATTATTTAATTGTCTTTCCACTCCACCTTTTTCTTCCCCGCTTTTCACTCACGTTTATTTCTTTATTTTCTTTCTTTGCTTGGTTCTCTTCTTCTAATTCTTCCTCTTCCGTTTGACTCCTTTCGGCTTTTTAACGTCTTCTTCCTTATTTCCTTTCCCTTCCGTTCCTTTTCCGGTCTCCTTGTCTTTGTGATGCCCTTCTTCCTGTTGTTACGTTGCCCTTCTTCCTGTTTGCGGTCCTCTTCTCGCGAGATTTCTTTCTTTATCCCTTTCGCGCTTCTCGTTACTTCTCGCGATGTTTCTTCCTTCTCACTTCCCACTAAATCTCGCGGATCGTCTCGCGTGATCTCCCTTCCACTCCCGCGAGATTTCCCACCTCTCGTCACTTCCTGTCTTCTTGCCTTTCCCTCGTCCACGTGCGTTCTCTCCGCCCTCCTCCGCTGCTAAACTCCACACTTGTGCCACACTCACTGGGCTGAAGACTAAACAATCCAGCTCAAGGTCGGTTTACTCTTCCGTTGTTTGTTATCTTGTCTTCTCTTCTTCTCTTCTCTTCCCCCCCCCTTTTTTTTAAGTATGCCAATTTCACTCTTGTATTCTGATTTAATTAGCAGCTAGCAATTATTCTTACTTTAATTAATCTTAAGTAGTTTGATTTAAGCTTTAAGTTTTAAGTTTCCTTTTTCATTCAGGCTTTACGTTCCCTTTCCCCCCCCTTCTTCTTCTTCTTCTTTCTGATCTTCTGTTCTGTCTGTTCAGTCTGTTCTTTCAATTTCCCTTTATGCCACTTTATGCCACTTGATTCTTAATTTTTTAAAACCTTAACCCCTCTCGTGCCGATGGCTACTTCCTCTTCAACTCCTCCTCCGTTTCCAACCTTTTCCAACCTTTTCTTTCCTGTCTTCTGTCCTCTTAAGGATCTTTATACTGCCTATTCCATCTTCCTTCTCTTTTGAGAAGTGCTCAATAACCTCCTTCCAACCCCTTTCTCTTCCAGTTTTTCTTCGTCTTTCCTCCTTTACCTCCTTACCTCCTTACTCTTCTGTTAAAATGCAGTCGGTCGGGGATTTGCAGGCTTTCACCCACCACGATCAGGGTGACCCGCCGTACCTTGGGGACCATGTACCGGATCCTTTCAGGGACCTCCTCTTGAGGAGAAGGCCCCCTTTCGGACCATCGGTTGGCCCCCCCTGGTTTCGCAGTTCCCCCCACTTCGATCCACGGGGGGAAGGGAGCTGTTGCTCTACCCGGTCTCCCTGTCGTGCACACACTTTTGCGGAGTGCTCAGTGTGTGCTGCTCCCCGCCATGTTCCTGCACTGGAAGTCAATGAACAAGTTTTCTGAAGCCGTCACAGAAGAAGTCGACACTCTGTTTCCGCAACCCATCGTGCACAGATCTTCTGATAGCCAAGCAAAGCAATAATGTGATCCAGATGTTCTTGTGAAATACCGATTATGCTTGAAATTTCTATTTGAGTGAAATGACGATCGTCCTGAATCAATCTGTCAATCTTTTGCTTTGAAACTCGGTGGTTGCTGTCACAGGATGTCCAACTCTTTGTTTGTCACGCAAGTCAGATGTTCCCACCTCAATATCTTTAAACTTACTCACCCAACGACACACAGTATTCACATCAACACAATCACCATAAACAGCTTGCATTCTCTGATGAATCTCCTTTGTGGTGACACGTTCTGCTGTCAAGAATTCAATGACTGCACGTTGCTTAAGTTGCATTGACTGACCGTCTGCGCAGGGTTCCATACTTTGCACGTTAACAACACAACTGTTCAATGCTAAGGCTTCTCGCCAAAATGGAACTGTAGAGGAGAGTCTACTGAACAAGACATACCAGTACTCCCATCTGTTGAGGAGTTACAAAGGTGTAGGCATTACTTTTCATTCAACCTTCTAACACCCATCTCTTCTAAGGTTTCAAGTGAGGGAAAAAACACCAATCATTACATCTCTCCTGACACACAAGCGGAGAGAGATCTCAAAGCACACAGCACATGCTCTCCATACTAAGATGTAAGAAGGCAGAAGATTCAGAAAGGCTTTTAAACAACCAGAATGAGAGCAGAAAGACGAGAGAAGAAAAAGACACATTCAGGAGACATGAGGGAAGGGAAACCCTTAGTCTATACTAAGCTAACTAAACTTCCTCCTTGAGGACTTGAGATTTGGGCAGTGTGAAATTGAATTCCAACAGAAGGGTGCAAGACACAGTGCACTGGAGATAGATCAAGGTAGCAGGTGGTCAACAGCTCATAGGGTTGGCTTTTCAGATTCGAAACCTAGCTTATGCTCTTAATTATTCCTAATTTCAGGGTGCTGGCATTGAAATCTACCCAGGAGGCACATGTACTTTGATAGGAAACGGCATCCACCATTGCAAAGAGGGAATCCTTATAAAAGTGAGTCCTTGCTTAAATTCTGAGCTTCATATTTGGGCCCAAATGGCAGACACTCATTTGAATTGTGTCTTATGTTCTTTCTTTTTAAAGGGAAGGGTAAAATAATAAAAAACAATATATTATTTTTAATATATTTAGAATAAGGGCATATATTTGAGTGGGTGCCAGAGGCTAATTTTTGCCCAGGCCTCTCCACATTTCGTGTACCCCACGCTTTGGGGGGTTTCGGGGCCCACAAAAATGGGATCACATGCCCATGTACGGGATCATGGGTTTAGGGTGCGGGGTCCCTTTTTCAAAGAAATCCACGGAGTCCAATAGGTTCAGGTAAGGCAGTTTATTCAAGCTGATCAGCATGAGGTGGACAGACAGCCCTTTTGTAAGTGCTTCAACAGACTGCCGCCCCCTCCTCGGCTTTCTAAAAACCTATATACTCAAGTAATCCAAGAGTTTTTTAGTCATGGAAAGTACTCTCTTTCCAGCCCCCCTCCCTTGACCTTTTGATGGAAAGTATCTTCTTGCACCTGCAGACTTTGCGCTTAACCACAACCCAACTTCCTATGTAAGCTTGAACTTTGTATGACCTCTACATGCCACCTCTTGTTTTTAAAACATTTTCTTCCATTTCTCTTTTGTTGCTAATTTCATTCAAAGCCCATTGCTTAGCTATTGTTAATTTTACTCAAAGACCCTTTCACCCGGAGCTTCTTAAATGTTTGGTACTTTGATTGTGGGCCTCTTCGCTTAGTCTTTTTGCTTTTCAGGACTTTTTAGATGAGAACTACGTAATCCCCAAGATAACCATGGTGAACAACGTGATCCACAACAATGAAGGGTATGGAGTGGTCTTGGTGAAACCTGCGGTCTCCCCGGATATCAAAGAGAATTCTTTAGAAAGCGCAAAAGGTAAAATAATGATAACAGCAATAACAATAATACTCTTCTGGTCATGGGCAATAAAGCAGAGGAATCTCAATTATCCTCCCCTCCATGAATCAGGAAGTGGACACAATATTGTCTCTCCAAATATGAAAACAGAGCATTCATGGGTTTTTGTGTCCAAGTGTCCTACTGTATTTATTTATATCCTGTCTTTTTCCCAGCCTGGGGTTTAAGGCAACGTACAAAGGTTACAACAGCAGTAGTTCAAAAGTTTGCACAAAGCAAACGTGAAAAAGAAATATAGTACTGACAATAGAATTTAAAGTATTTACAAGGAAATAAGTAAATAAAGGTGCCACATTTGGAAAATCCCTTTCCCTTTGACCAGGGACCACTCTCCAATATTAGTACCCAAAGGGTTTTTGGTCAACTTTAGATTTGGCTTGGTTATCTGGAGGGGCTGATTTATTTATTTATTTATTTTTATTTAGAGTATTTACATTCCGCCCTTCTCACCCTGCAGAGGACTCAGGGCGGATGTTGCAATCCAGAGCAGGGAACGAGGCCCTAAGATAACTATCCACCACACTTGGCTGTGAAAAAAATCCTTTTTTATTGAAGAAAAATGGTTACAAAATAAAGGAAAAATGCAAGTCAAAAGCCACAGCAAAATCAGCAAACATGAATTTAAATGGACAAAGCAAAACCAAAAGCCTCACTGGGAAATACTGGAATCTGTTAGCAATCCACTAACCGTACTTGATATCCTAGAAATCTTCCCAAACTATGGCCAGGGAACCGGGAGTAACAACGGAAAAATTTGTTTCTAAAATCGATTCGTTTTTTGGGGGTTTTTGCGTTTCGTTATTTAAAATAATTAAAAAATTTTCCTTTTAAAAAGTTCGATATTTACGAAATTTCGTAAATGTGAAAAAAATTACAAAACATTAACGAATCGATTTCCGAAACAATAACGAATCGATTCGTTAATGGCGGACGCGACCGCGAAATACGCTAAAAAACCTCCAAAAACTTCTGAAGCTTCTCTCTCCCTCTGTTGTTGACTGTTGGTGTGATATTATAATTTTTTTTCACTAATTAAACAAAAAACAACCATAAAACTTGCCCCAGACATGCGGAAATAATAACGAAACGACCTCAAAACAATAACGAAACGAATACAATAACGAAATACGAAGCATTTACAAAACGTTTTTGAAAATTCATTTTTTTGATAATTGCTCCAGAATGGTTCGTTATCGTTTTGTAATTGAAAAAATTAACGAATTATTAACGAACTACGAATCAACGAAACGAAACCGTCCAGCCCTAATGGCCAGGGAACCGGGAGAACTGCCAAAGTCTTCATCAATTCTGAAACGATGCCTGAACTGAGAAAGTCAGCCCGGCGGAAGGCAATTAAAGCCAAAGAATTGGTTCTGTGAACCGCCCTTCTTTTTGAAGCCAATGTTTTTAATTCTTGAATTCGGGAGGATCGACGCAAACTGAGTGATTTACTTCTGTCTTCCCAAATTTGGCCCCTTCTGTTGTCATTACAGTTAACAGGTGCAGAAGGGAGGGAAAGTTCAAGGTCTCCCTCTGAAACATTCTCATGAACACTGGTAGTTTCATTTTCCAAATCTACAGAAGTTCCTTCCTCACTAATTTCAGGAACATTGGCATTTTCCAAACCTACAGCAGTTTCTTCCTCACTAATTTCAGGAGCATTGGCATCAAAGGGTACATTTTCATTAGCATCAGTAAATATACTTTCATTAGCATCAGGAGGAACAAACAGAGAATCAGGTTCAAGTTCAAACTCAGGCTGAACCCCAACAGCGGATCACAATGTTTGTTTGTTTATTTATTTACAGTATTTAGATTCTGCCCTTCTCACCCCACAAGGGACTCAGGGCGGATTACAATGTACAGATACAGGCAAACATTCAGTGCCTTAGACACACAACACATATAGACAGTCAGAGGTTATTTAACATTCCAGCCGCCAGGGGAGTTGTTGCTTCATTGTCCATCTGCGACACTGATGAAGGACTTCCACATTCCCCACATGCTCACTGATCTTTATGGCCTCGTAAATTAGTTAAATTAGCCTCCCCACAAAGTGGTACCTAAATTTCCTACTTGACAGATGCAACTGTCGTTTGGGCTGCAAAGGTCGACAATAAGCTACACAAATTTGGTCGGAAGCGCACTCCGACTCAGGGTGGCTTCGAACTCATGACCTTTCGGTCAGTAGTGATCTTAATGCAGCTGACACCCAGCCAGCTGCGCCAAAGTCCCACCAATGTTTGTTATTTATTTATTTCCAGTATTTCTATCCCACCCTTCTCAACCCCTGACCGGGCAAATATAAACACAAACAGTTTAAAACAGTAAATAAAACATCAACCATATAGCCAGTTTCAGTCTGGTTCAACATCCAAGGTGCTGTCATGCTTGCTGTCCAAAGGCCTGGTCCCAGAGCCATGATTTAACCTTCTTCCTAAGAGAAAGGAGGGAAGTAGCCAACCTGAGCTTGCTGGGGAGCGAGTTCGACAGGCGTGGGGCCACCGCCGAGAAGACCCTGTCTCTCGTCCCCGCCAAGTGCACTTGTGAGGCTGGCAAGACTGAGAGCAGGGCCTCCCCGGACGATCTTAAGCTATGAGGTGGGATGTAAAGGGAGATACGTTTGGACAGGTAAGCTGGGCCGGAACCGTATAGGGCTTTATAGGTCAAGACCAGCCCTCGGAAGTGGACTGACAGCCAGTGGAGCTGGCACAATAGAGGGGTGGTGTGCTCCCTGTATGTCGCTCCAGTTAGTAAGCTGGCAGCTGCCCGTTGGACTAGCTGAAGTTTCCAAACAGTCTTCAAAGGCAACCCCATGTAGAGCACATTTTAGTTGTCTATTCAGGATGTAACCAGAGCGTGGACCACTATGGCCAGATCAGGCTTTCCAATTTTCTGATTCAGAAAATTGCATTGAATAGACCACATTAGCTCTAGTTTCTGATACAAAGCATATGCCATTCAGTAGTTGCCATCTGCTCACCCACAGAAAACCATATTTAATAAGCCTCAGAACTATAAGAGGGCTTTGCAAGACCAGTTGCTCTTGTTGCAACGGTGTAGTAACTATGAAGTAATGTTTGGTGCAAATAAATATGTCTTTGTTTTAGTGGCCTCTGTGCGGTTTTCCGCTCATCCGTTTCTCTATTTTGGGATTGCATTGTGGGGCGGTACTCCTCCACTGGAAACTTGCAAGGCAAGAGAAATAAGCTTCTAAACAAAGCAGGAGTGGAAAAGTATGTTGTTGCCAAAGTTAAAGTGAACTTCTATTTTAAAAATACAGGTGAAAAGCTCTTTTGAAGTTCCTCAAATTCACATCTTTCTCATAAACGATCTCAGAATGCGGTTATTTTAAATATGATCAAGTAAATGCAGAAGCCTCCAGGGATGTTGTTGTTCATTTGTTCAGTCGTTTCCGACACCAGAGCTCCCTGTGGGCCGTCCTTCAAGCCAGTCACTTCAAGGATCCCATCCATCCATCTTGCCCTTGGTTGGCCCCTCTTCCTTTTTCCTTCCATTTTCCCAAACATCGTTGTCTTCTCCAAGCTTTCCTGTCTTCTCATGATGTGGCCAAAGTACTTCATCTTGGCCTCTACTATCCTTCCCTTCAATGAGCAGCCGGGCTTTATTTCCTGAAGTATGGACTGGATGGATCTTCTCGCAGTCCAAGGCACTCTCAGGACTTTCCTCCAACACCACAGTTCAAAAACATCTATATTCCTTCGCTCAGACTTCCTTCTGGTCCCGCTCTCACATCCATAGGTGACTACGGGGAATACCATGGCTTTGACTATGCAGATCTTTGTTGCCAGTGTGATGTCTCTACTCTTTACTATTTTATCAAGATTGGACATTGCTCTCCTCCCAAGAAGGAAGCGTCTTCTGATTTCCTGGCCACAGTCTGCATCTGCAGTCATCTTTGCCCCTAGAAATACAAAGTCTGTCACGGCCTCCACATTTTCTCCCTCTATTTCCCAGTTGTCAATCATTCTTGTTGCTATTATCTTGATTTTTTTTATGTTTAGCTGCAACCCAGCTTTTGCGCTTTCTTCTTTCACCTTGATTAGAAGGCTCCTCAGCTCTTCCTCGCTTCCGGCCATCAAAGTGGTATCATCTGCATATTATTTATTATTATTATTTATTTCTTGTACTTATTGACCGCCACTCTCAGCCCTAGGGGCGACTCGTGGCGGTGAACAGCAACATAAAAGACAGCATACAAAATTTACAACAATACATAACAGACTACTACTACGACATATACCTATGCTAAAAATCCGCTTCGTCTAATCCTGGGGTCATAGCCAAACTCGTAGTCATAGTCCATTCTAACGTCTTTCCACAGATACACTTAGTTGAAGGCCTGCTCGCAGAGCCAAGTTTTCAGGCTCCTGCGAAAGGCCAACAAAGAGGTTGTTAATGTTTCTTCCAGCTATTTTCACCCCAGCCTTGCATTCGTCAAGCCCCGCACATCCTCGCATGATGTGTTCTCCATACAAGTTAAAAAGGTTGGGGGAGAGTAGACCACCCTGCCGTAGGCCTTTCCCAATCTTGAACCAGTCTGTTGTTCCATGGTCAGTTCTGACTGTTGCTACTTGGTCCTTGTACAGATCCCTCAGGAGACAGACAAGGTGGCTTGGGATGCCCATCCCACCAAGAACTTGCCACAGTTTATTATGATCCACTCAGTCAAAGGCTTTAGAATAGTCAATAAAACAGGGGTGCAGCGGGTTAAACCGCTGAGCTGCTAAACACGCTGACCGAGAGGTCAACAGTTCATATCTGGAGAGCGGGGTGAGCTCCCACTGTTAGCCCCAGCTCCTGCCAACTTAGCAGGTCGAAAACATGCAAATGTGAGGAGATCAATAGGTACCGTTGGTTAAACCACTGAGCTGCTAAAGATGCTGACCAAAAGGTCAACGGTTCATATCTAGAGAGCAGGGTGAGCTCCCATTGTTAGCCCCAGCTCCTGCCAACTTAGCAGCTCGAAAACATGCAAATGTGAGGAGATCAGTAGCTACCGTGGGTTAAACCACTGAGCTGCTAAAGATGCTGACCGAAAGGTCAACGGTTCATATCTAGAGAGCAGGGTGAGCTCCCACTGTTAGCCCCAGCTCCTGCCAACTTAGCAGCTCAAAAACATGCATATGTGAGGAGATCAATAGGTACCGTGGGTTAAACCACTGAGCTGCTAAAGATGCTGACCAAAAGGTCAACAGTTCATATCCAGAGAGTAGGGTGAGCTCCCGCTGTTAGCCCCAGCTCCTGCCAACTTAGCAGCTCGAAAACATGCAAATGTGAGGAGATCAATAGCTACCGTGGGTTAAACCACTGAGCTGCTAAAGATGCTGACCAAAAGGTCAACGGTTCATATCTAGAGAGCAGGGTGAGCTCCCACTGTTAGCCCCAGCTCCTGCCAACTTAGCAGCTCAAAAACATGCAAATGTGAAGAGATCAATAGGTACTGCTATGGTGGGAAGGTGTCTACCAACTCCCAGAGTTGGAAAGGACTAGACTTGACATCAGGGGAAAAGCTTTACCTTTACCTAAGCAAATGCAATGGAGATGCGGATTATAGTCATCCGAAGTTCTTTTGCCTCTGCAAACAGAAGAGCCTGGAGGAGATGGCAAAAACCCATAATAACTAGATTTGCTGTTCTGAAAGCCTTCTCAGTATTTTCCATGTATTGTCTTCCTGTTCCTAATTTAATTAGGTTATTACTGCTGCTGCCGGGAACCTTGTCCTAGACGCAGGGAAGGATTTTCATTGAGCTAGCCTTAGAGCCAGCCTTGGATACAAACCAGGGCATCAAAGAAAGCCCTTCCTTAATTATGTATGTTTTAGCCCTAAGATTGTGAAAAGAAAAGAAGAGCCAAACTTGGAACAAAAGAAGCGCCACTAGAATTAAATTTGGCCCAGGAAAAATAGATCAGGAAGCTGGTTTAAAGAGCTAGTTGTAATTGATAAAATCCCTTACATCTCAGATTTGGGTCATTTGAAAGGCCGTATTCCACCATGCAAACCTGCCTGTGATTTGGAAACCTGGAAAAGGGATTTATTTCATGTTTGCTAGAGAAAAACTAGCTCTCTCCCTGCTATCTTTCCATTGTCAGGAGCCTTTAAATCCTGTTTTCAAGGCTGATTGCAAACTGTAATCCGGGGACCATCAGTGGTCTGCAAGAACTAAAATATGGAATCTCCTTTCTTGTAGTTTGAAGCCATTGTTCTGCGTCCTAGTCTCCAGAGCAGCAGAAAACAATCTTGCTCCCTCCTTCCTATGACTTCTTCTCACATACTTATACATGGCTATCATGTCTCCTCTCAGCCTTCTCTTCTTCAAGCTAAACATGTCCTGCTCTTTAAGCCGCTCCTTATAAAGGAGTCGAGAGAGAGAGGCTTTATTTGGGAACAAAATCCAAATCCTAAAAGCAGAACACCACTTAGATTGGAATGAGGCTTCTGCGACTGAATGCCCCAAAACAAAAGCTGTAAGGAAAGCGAGAACTTTCTTCTGGTCGAAAACCCTTTTGAAAACTGCCACCAACTTAAAAGCACTGATAAGCCCTTGGCTTACTTGAGGTATCTTAGGCAAGAGTGTGTTGGATTTAGTTCTCAGGCTTGTGTTTCTGAGGTAACACTAAAGATTGATCTTTAGATTATACGCTGCCACCATTACTTGATTACTGCAGGAATCTGCTTTTAAAACTTCATCCACGTGAGGCACACGTGAGGCAGATGTTGTGAATAACAAAACAATGATGTTTATTTAAGAGAACAGGAACAATTCAGATATAAAACTTAGCTGTTTCAAAGTACTGACTTAAAAAGTGTGCGGTTTCATAAATACTACTACTAATAATAAAACTTTATTTATATACCGCTCCATCTCCCTGAGGGGACTCAGAGCGGTTTATTTATTTACTGTATTTGTATACCGCCTTTCTCAGCCAATTGGCGACTCAAGGCGGTTCCCAGGTAACATCACAAAACTTACAAAGTAAACAACAACATAACCATAAGATTAACAAAACAAAATACAAGCATAATAATTGTCGCCACAACACACATATATTAAAAGTAATCCTGCCTATTCAAGGCAATTTAAAAATAAAAAAGGCGGGGCCAAGATTTGTGCAAGCCCAAACGTTCTAGGGGGACCGGGAATTAAGTGCAATGCTATGGCAGGCAACAATAATATGAGGTACGGGTCTGTGGCTGTTCATTCCGGGGCTGATTAGAGGAAATAATCTGGGTAATTGGTTAGTAGTGATCTTAATGCAGCTGTCTCCCATCCAGTCCCAGTGCAATCTGCTTTTGTTTTGGTCCTAGGAGAAGGGAAGAATGGTGAATCCGCTGTTGGAGAGCAACGTAAAGAAGCTGGTGTCGAACCGGACTCTTACGGAGGAGTGGATGTTTCTGAGCCCATGGAGGACAATTCGGAAATTGCCAATGAACTTTCCCTCGCGTCACTCAAGAAGAACCAGACGAATAAGAAAAGACTGAGCAGCTTGAGGTTCACGGAGGCGGACGACGGCCTGATGGCTCAAGAAATGTTTGTGTCCATTGTGGGCAACCAGTTCAAGTGGAACGGGAAAGGGAGCTTCGGGACATTTCTGTATTGACTTTTCAGGAGTGCATAGGAATCGCGGCCGAGTACGGCTGTCGACAGACCCGTTCTGGAGTATCTAAAGCTTGTCCTTTGTGTGTGCTTACCCTCCTTGTGATTCTGGCATCTTCTTGTTTTTAGCAATCTGTGTGTGTTCCACCTACAACACCCTTCCTTTTGAGCAGATAAGCTTAAATACTCATATATATATTTCCCACTTTCTCTTATAGTATTTAACTTTAATATAAAACACCCCTTTCAAAATAATGTTATTGGCACCTAAGTGAAGTGACACCATGTGTTTTTTACCACAAGTAAAGGAAATGTGTGTTTGTTGTGTTGTGATCTCAGTTTCAGTAGTCTTCAATAAACATTTTTATTTTTAGGTATTTTTATTTATTTATTTCATATCAAAAGCATTGCATATTTCTCTATATATAAATGCTCTGTGCATAATGAGTACCTTAAAAACAAAAGAACCAATGAACGAAATCACACCAGATTTGGCAACAGAACGTTTCACAACACAAGGAGTGACCATCACTCAAAAAATTATGATTTTGTCATTTGGGAGTTGTAGTTGCTGGGATTTATAGTTCACCAGAAGGGTTTGGTCGGCATTGACCTTGACTTTGGATGTAGGTGAACTACAGCACCCAGAGAGCACTGTGGACTCAAACGATGATGGGTCTGGACCAAACTCGGCACGAATATTCCATATACCCAAATATGAACACAGGTGGAGTTTGGGGAAATAGACCTTGACATTTGGGAGTTGTAGTTACTGGGATTTATAGTTCACCTACACTCAAAGAGCATTCTGAACGCCACCAACGATGGTATTGAACCAAACTTGGCACACAGAACTTCCCTTGACCAACAGAAAATACTAGAAGGGTTTGGTGGGCACTGACCTTGAGTTTTGGAGTTGTAGTTTACCTACATCCAGAGAGAACTGTGGACTCAAACAGTGAGGGATTTGGACCAAAGTTGGCACAGATAGTCAATATGCCTGCATGTGAACACAGATGGAGTTTGGAGAAAATAGACCTTGACATTTGGGAGTTGTAGTTGCTGGGATTTATAGTTAATCTACAATTAAGGAGCATTCTGAACCCCACCAACGATAGAATTGGGCCAAACTTCCCACACAGAACCTCCATGACCAACAGAAAATACTATATATGATACACACACAAACACACATATACATGTATATGACAGATATAGTATCATAGACTTGAAAGGGACCCCTAAAGAAGGACAATGATATGTTGCATGTTCCAGAGTAAGCAAACCGAACAATCTCCACATCAACACTGGCAAAGAAACAGAAAAAAAATAACTGTTTACCCACAAGCATAAAGAAATTACATATATTAGAAACCAACACTTTCTCATTACTTTATTTTCCAGATCACCAGACTGGGCCACAGCAACGCCTGGCAGGGGACAGCTAGTATTGGTATAAACTGATAAAAATAGAAGGAGCACAGGTGGCTAAATATCTTTTGACCAAAAACGGGCAACAGCAACAACATTGTCTGTAGCCTCCAACAATTCTTCCTCTGTACATGAGGCAGGGCATGGTGGACAAGCATACAGATGCGGAGTTGTCTTTTCTGCTCCACAGTCACACAAGGTGTGGGATTCTTTTAGGCCGTGCCATTTTCCCATTGTTTTTAAACATCTGAAAAGTTTTAAATTTTTAGGAATTGATCTTTGGACATATGTTTGCTATAGAAATGAGTGTCCGAGTTCAACGGCCATACTGGTTAGGGCAGTGTTTCCCAACCTTCCTAATACAGTTCCTCACGTTGTGGTGAACCCCAACCATAACATTATTTTTGTTGCTACTTCACAACTGTAATTTTGCTACTGTTATGAATCGTAATGTAAATATATTGTCGAAGGCTTTCATGGCTGGAATCACTGGGTTGTTGTAGGTTTTTCGAGTGATATGGCCATGTTCTAGTAGCATTCTTTCCTGACGTTTCGCCTGCATCTATGGCAAGCATCCTCAGAGGTTATGTGGACCTCACAAGCTCTGAGGATGCTTGCCATAGATGCAGGTGAAACGTCAGAAGAGAATGCTTCCAGAACATGGCCATATAGCCTGAAAAACCTACAACCCAGTAATGTAAATATATTGTTGAAAGTTTTCATGGCTGGAATCACTGGGATGTTGTGGGTTTTTCAAACGGTATGGCCATGTTCTAGAATATGGCCATACAGCCTGAAAAATATATAACAACCCAGTAATGTAAATATCTAATATGCAGGATGTATTTTCATTCACTGGATTGAATTCAGCACAAATACCCGAAATGCCCAAATTTGAATACTGGCGGGGTTTGGTGGGGTTGGGGATTGATTTTGTCATTTGGAAGTTGTAGTTGGTGGGATTGGTAATTCACTTACAATCAAAGAGCATTCTGAACTCCACCAATGATGGAATTGAACCAAACCGGGCACACAGAACTCCCATGACCAACAGAAAATGCTGGAAGGGTCTGGAGGGCATTGACCTTGAGTTTTGGAGTTGTAGTTCACCTACATCCAGAGAGCACTGTGGACTCAAACAAGGATCTGGACCAAATCTGGCACGAATCCTCAATATGCCCAAATGTGAACACTGGTGGAGTTTGGGGAAAATAGACCTTGACATTTGGGAGTTGTAGTTGCTGGGATTTATAGTTCACCTACAATAAAAGAAGCTTCTGAATTCCACCAATGGTGGAATTGAACCAAACTTGGCACACGGAACTCTCACGACCAACAAAAAATACTGGAAGGGTTTAGTGGGCCTTAACCTTAAGTTGTAGTTCACCTACATCCAGAGAGCACTGTGAACTCAAACAGTGATGGATCTGGATGAAACTTGGCACGAATCCTCAATATGCCCAAATGTGAACACTGGTGGAGTTTGGGGAAAATAGATCTAGGCATTTGGGAGTTGTAGTTGCTGGGATTTACAGTTCACCTACAATCAAAGAGCAGAATTGTGCCAAACTTCCCTACTCAGAACCCCCATGCCTTTAAGGGACTCATTGGTGCGAGCCTCCCTTCAGCCTCACATGCTCTTCCTCAACCACACATGAGCACCACGCCTGCCGAGCACGCCTGCTCTCCCCTCCCCGCTTGGAGTCTAAGAAACAGCCTTCCCCTTAGCTGAGAGGTCGGTCAATCACAGCGAAGGAGGGCTTTTGGTAGGATTCGCCGTCTGCTTCCAAAAAGGAAGAGAAGGACAGGTGGAGAGATCTTCAACCTTCTCTGCTAAAGGTATTCCTAAGGCCATGAGAAATAAATCCTGCAAATCTCTTGGGAAGACAAGCAGACAAATGTCAGCGTGCTGGAAGAAGCAAAGACCACCAGCATTGAAGCAATGGTCCTCTGCCACCAACTCCGCTGGACCGGCCATGATGCCCAACCACCGTCTCCCAAAGCAGTTGCTCTACTCCGAACCCAAGAACGGAAAACGGACTATTGGTGGGCAGGAAAAGAGATTGAAAGATGGGCTAAAAACCAACCTTAAAAACTCTGGCATAGACACCGAGAACTGGGAAGCCCTGGTCCTTGAGCGCTCCATCTGGAAGTCAGCTGTGACCAGTAGTGCTGTAGAATTTGAAGAAGCACAAGGACGAAAGAGAAATGTGCCAAGGGGAAGGCGCATCAAGCCAACCTCACCTTGAAATGGATGCCCTCACTGCAGGAGAATATGCAAGTCAAAAATAGGGTTCCACAGTCACCTATGGACCCACCGCCAGTACACAGATCTTGCAATACAATCGGACAACAATCCGAGTAATACTACTCAGACAACGAGGGATCGCCTAAGTAAGTAAGGTGACCCTTGTGACATCCCCCTCCCAGGTTGAAAAATACTGTTCTAGATAGTCTCCAAAAGTAACTTTTCTATGTTCTATAGTTGAGGCGTAAACTTGCAAAGAACATTTTCATTCAAAGCAGACATGGGTAAACTTTGGCCCTCCAGGTGTTTTGGACTCCAACTCCTACAATTCCTAACAGCTTACCAGCCGTTAGGAATTGTTGGAGCTGAAGTCCAAAACATCTAGAGGACCGAAGTTTGCCCTTGAATGATTTAGAGCCTCGTTCTCAATCTGGACACAAAGCCATTTATTCTAGCAAACCCTATATTTCGACTTTACTTGGGCTGGAAACATAGCAAAATAATACCGCCAGAGGCACACAAACAATTTTGGGAAGGAATACTTTTTGGAGCATGCATAAGTAAAGCCATAGATGTCCTGTCCGTGGGTAAAGGGATCATACTGTGCTCAAAGTTTTCCTTTTCATCATTTAATTTTTAAAAAGAGCGTCTGATTCCTGTGCCACGAATGTCTTGAAGCTCTTTGCCAAAATCCTTGGGGACGAAGAGGAGGAAACTTCAATGCCTTGCAGATCAATGCCTCTAAACGTGGAAAGGTTTGTAAAGGAACCGCACATCAGATGTTTTCTGGAACAGGGCGGTCGGCATGTTGAGATCCCTCCAATCTGTAAAATAATACTTTCTGTAAAGAATCACAAAAATTAGAAAAAAAAGTTGATTTATGTTTTGATGTGGGAAAGACAACAAAAGATGGCATTGAGATACAGGAAAAATGTAACAGGACAGTCTTCTGGGAGAAGAACTGAATAATATTTGGGGAGGAATGTGGATGATGAAATTCAGAGACAGCTGGGAATATAGTTGCATATCAGGCCGCAGAAGGATTTTGCAGCACCTTAGAAACTAAAGGAGGGAAACAAAGTTTGTAGCATAAGCTTTCATTTCATAGAATCATAGAATCAAAGAATTGGAAGAGACCTCATGGGCCATCCAGTCCAAGCCCCTGCCAAGAAGCAGGAACATTGCACTCAAATCACCCCCGACAGATGGCCATCCAGCCTCTGTTTAAAAGCTTCCAAAGAAGGAGCCTCCAGCACACTCCGGGGCAGAGAGTTCCACTGCTGAACGGCTCTCACAGACAGGAAGTTCTTCCTCATGTTCAGATGGAATCTCCTCTCTTGTAGTTTGAAGCCATTGTTCCGCGTCCTAGTCTCCAAGGAAGCAGAAAACAAGCTTGCTTAACTGCCTTTGGTTCATGGTTTTGGTCTATGCTTTTATACTGATGCCTTGGATTCATGTTTCCCGATTTCTTGCATTTTATTTGGGAAATTTTTGAGGGATGGGGCTTCTGGGAATTGAAGTCCAAAACACCTGGAGGACCAAAGGTTGGGAACCATTGATGTAGAGGCATCCTTTTCTCTGGTCTTAATATTGAGGGTGTGACTAGACAACAAAAACAGACTTTCTAAAACCTGGATACAATTTCCTCAAACCACTAAACCAGGAAACCTTGGAAGACCGTTTCTAGTTCTGGGCTTCACAATCCAAGAAGGATATTGACAAGCTGGAACATGTCCAGAGGTACAGCTTAATGCTGTAACATTAGAAAATGTTGACCATTTCCGCTACCTTGGCTGCCACCTCTCCACAAAAGTCAACACTGACACTGGAATACAACACCGCCTGAGCTCTGCAACTGCAGCATTTTTCCAAATGAGACAGAGAGTGTTTGAGGACCGGGACATCCGTAGGGAGACCAAGGTGCTTGTTTTTAAAGCTATTGTCCTCCTAACCTTGCTATACGCCTGCGAGATGTGGACTATCTACAGACGTCACATGCAACTCCTGGAACGATTCCATCAGCGTTGCCTCTGAAAAATCTTGCAAATCTCATGGGAAGATAAGAGGACAAATGTCAGTGTTCTGGAAGAAGCAAAGACCACCAGCATTGAAGCGATGATCCTTCGCCATCAACTCTGCTGGTCACGTTCTCCGAATGTCTAATCACTGTTGTTAATACCCCACTTTTAACTCCGCAAAGGAGACTCAAAGCAGCATAACAATAAAAGCATTTCAATATAACTTGAAATCCAAAAATACGCAAACATCAAATTTATTTATTTATTTATTTATTTACAGCATTTATATTCCGCCCTTCTCACCCCGCAGGAGACTCAGGGTGGATTACAATGTACATATACATGGCAAATATTCAATGCCATTGGGTTGCTGTAGGTTTTTTCGGGCTATATGGCCATGGTCTAGAGGCATTCTCTCCTGACGTTTCGCCTGCATCTATGGCAAGCATCCTCAGAGGTAGTGAGGTCTGTTGGAACTAAGAAAATGGGTTTATGTATCTGTGGAATGACCAGGGTGGGGACAAAGGACTCTTGTCTGCTGGAGCTAGGTGTGAATGTTTCAACCGACCACCTTGATTAACATATAATGGCCTGACAGTGCCTGGAGCAAACTTTTGTTGAGAGGTGATTAGATGTCCTTGTTTGTTTCCTCTCTGTTGTACTGTTGTAATTTTAGAGTTTTTTAAGACTGGTAGCCAGATTTTGTTCATTTTCATGGTTTCCTTCTTTCTGTTGAAATTGTCCACATGCTTGTGTATTTCAATGGCTTCTCTGTGTAGTTGAAACATTCACACCGATTATGCTTGAAATTTCTCTCTGAGTGTTACGACGATTGTCCTGAATCAATCTGTCGAACTTTTGCTTGTGAAACTCGGTGGTTGCTGTCACAGGACGTCCAACTCTGTTTGTAACACAAGTAAGATGTTCCCACCTCAACATCTTTAAACTTACTCACCCAACGACGCACAGTACTCACATCAACACAATCACCATAAACAGCTTGCATTCTCTGATGAATCTCCTTTGGGGTGACACCTTCTGTTGTCAAGAAGTCAATGACTGCACGTTGCTTAAGTCGCATTGACCGACCGTCTGCGCAGGGTTCCATACTTTGCACTTTAACAACACAACCGTTCAATGCTAAGGCTTCCCACCAAAATGGAACTGTAGAGTAGAGTCTACTGAACAAGCCAGTACCTGCTGCATACCAGTACTGGCATCTTTTGAGGTGTTACAAAGATGGAGGCATTACTTTTCTTTCAACCGTCGTATAATCCATCCTTCTTTTCTGATTTCAGCAAGACCCTCACATTGGCATTGCCCTTTGCGCTTTGGTTCTTCCCCGAAGACCCTTTGCTGACGCAGACACTTGTATAACTCAGTGCGGATATTTAGATGTCTTCATCTTGCTCAATAAAGCGGAATGTAAAATACCTTCTCTGCAACGAGGAGCGTGCCTCGGGGGACTTATGAACGGTTTCGTGTGGCAAATCAATAGTTCCAGAGCCGCGCTTCTAAAAACTTTGATAAATGATTAATAAGGCGAGTTAAGAACAATTGATGCTCGGATATATTGTCACCTTGCCGTTTACTCTTGGGCATCCAGCTTTTCAGAGATTGAAAGGGAGAGACAAAAATGGAGAATAATGCACACACATTTTACTCTGTCTTTTGTTTTTGGAGAAGATACATTTCTAAAATGAATCATAATCATAACCACAAATTTTGTTCCTGGGTTATAAATGCCATTTCAAACATGGAAAAAGTTATGAAACTGGAAAAAAAACTTTGTTCTTGTGGGAGGGACATCTTGCAGTACATTTTGCTATCGTTTTTCAATGAATATCTCATCGAGTCTCAACCAACATAGTTTGTGGCAGCCACAAAAGCAAAGTTTCTGGAGTATAAACAACTACTTTCAAAATAAATACTGCAGAATTAAACAGGAAATGACACTTTCAAACCAGGAACAGAACATTTTTCAAATTTTGTTACATTTTTCAGTTATCTCAAAATCATCCCCTCTTCAAAAAGTTCAAATAAATGTGATCTGTTTCTCTTAACAACATACCTATTTTGGGAGCCAACATTTGAGTGTTGTACGACAGGTTTGGAATGCCATATGATGCAGGTTGATAGGGTCTGTTTCAAAACAATTTGAGGATTGTTCTTCAACTGCTTTGAAGATTCTCCAAAAAACAGTTATTTTTATATTATATAATACTTCTTAGATCTTCAACAAATTAAACAAATGCTTTAAGGCTTTGAATTAACTGGTGGGCACCTTGCTTGGAGAACTATTTCTTTCTTTAACAAGGAAAACCCTTTTTGACCCCTCTAGGGCAATCTGTTTTCTAGGCTCTGCTGGTGTGGACCCTACTCCCGGCTCCAATTGCTTCTGGTTACCCAAGTAGACCTACCAGCCAAGACCTTGTCGATTTTCCAGTTGGAGTCGTTTCGGATTTTCTCCACGAATGATGTGGATCTGTATCTTTAACCCCAACAAGGGTTGTGCTGTCAAACCGTTTTCCTTAGAAGCTTTAGGGCTGTTTCCCCCGGATGTTGTAAGAAATGAAGCTTCTCTACAGGTGGGGAAAGCTCACGTCCTGTAACTGGGCTTCCAAAACTGAAAGACTGCCTGAAGTCTTTCTTTTCCCTCCCAGAGCCCTGGGAAAAGGGGCGGAACTAAAGAACCTAATGATGATTGATGGGTCATTGGCCCTATAATTGCAGAGCAAGGGAAGCCACCTTATTGCAAAATGCATGGAACCTCGGAATACATGCAAACACTCAATAGAAAGAAAATGAAGTAGGAGCTCCTGGTACAGCCGTACCAGCACTCTGGGCCACAGCAATGCGTGGAAGGGGTGGGCTAGTACTGCAAATAAATAAGTAGATAAATAAATAAATAAAAAACCAGGAACAGATTGTTTTCAAATTTTGTTATATTGTTTTATTATTTAAATGATATTATATTATATTTGTTATCGACCTTTCCTTATGGCTCAAGGTGACGCACAACATGGATAAATCAGATCGCATTATATTGTAAAGATTCTTCCTAATTCAGCCTGATTCGGTTTTTTTTTTCATTGTCTTCCTTGTTGTTGGCAACATATTTTTTTCCTTCCTTTCAAATAATTTGAAGCTTCTATTACTGCCACAGAGATGTAATAACATACTCCAAAATTATCTTGTCGTAAAAGCGGTGGTTGTCACGCTACTTTGAAAGGAAGGGGTGGAGGAAGAAACAGAGTTCATTTGATGAATGACTCTTCGGGGAGCATCTCTGCAACTTGTCAGAGGCCTGTGCTGGAGACAAAGCAACCTCACTGCTGTTGAACTGCAGGGAAATGAAGGAATATTTAGCATATGCACCTCAACTTTTTTTTTAAAAAAGTCCTTTAAGTATTTATAATGCTTCATCTGTTTTTAAAACTATTATTTACACCTGCATTCCACTTACAATAAGCTCATCCGTCATACATATTGTGCATTTTTTCTTCTCTACTTTACGGTCACAACAATTCGATCACTGTGCTGTCACGTGTTGGGCCTATAGCAGTTGGCTTTTGAACAGGACGTGCTCTTTGTGCCCAGCGGGAAGCCGGGGTGCCTCAGCTGAGAGGCCCTAAGGATTTTCCTATACAGAGTCTTTATTTTTTTTATATAATCTTTATTAAATTTCCAGTTTACATTTAAAATAGAGACATGTAGCCGAAGCTACTAAGAAGTGTAACTGTAAAGTGATATGACCCCGAAAAGAAAAAAGACAGTGATGTGTGAGAGAAAATAAAGAGAGAGAGAAAAAGAAAAAGAAAAAGAAGAAAGGGTATACATTTGAAACCCCAAGCCGAGTTAAAAAAAAAGAGAGTAACAGTTGTTTTCGACTTCCTGGGGTCTTCTAGAGATCTGCTCTGCCACCTTTCTCAGTATCTTTTTCTTTCTCTTCTCTCCTCATCTTCTTCCTCTTCCTCTTCCTTCCCTCCTTCTCTTCCTTCATTAGATCAGGATCCTTTTATTCCTTCGCTTAAAGTATTCCATCACTTTTTCCCAATTCGCTTCTTTCATGTTCATTCCTTTGCTTCTTGTTATTAAAAAAATAAGTCTGTCCATATTCATAATTTCCAATATTTTTGTCAGTCTCTCATTTTTATCTGGTATTTCCTTTTGTTTCCATCTCCTGGCGTAGCAGATCCTTGCTGCCGTTGTTATCAGAAAAAGTATTTTATCTGAGGTTTTTTTCTATTTTTAGTTCATGCATTCCTAACAAAAACAATTCTGTCTTCCATGGGATTTTAATCTGTAAAATTTCTTGTAATTCTTTCTGAACCCCTTTCCAATATTCTTTTGCCTTTTTACAGGTCCACCAGATGTGAAAATATGAGCCTTCTATTTCTTTGCACTTCCAACACTTTGTGCTTGTATTTCTATTACATTTCCCTAGCTTTTTCGGTGTCATGTACCAGCGATGTGCGGTCTTCAGCCAATTTTCCTTCAGATCAATAGCGTAACTATATTTTAGTTTTTCTCTCCAAAACACATATATACAGACTGGGTGTGTTGTCACGCGCTGGGCCTATAGCAGTTGGCTTTTGAACAGGACGTGCTCTTTGTGCCCAGTAGGAAGCCAGGGTGCCTCGAGTGAGAGGCCCTAAGGATTTTCCTATACAGAGTCTTTAGAAGCTCGAAAGGTTTAACAAAGTCCTTTATTATTGCTTAAGTTTTCAACAAACAATCAAATACTTCTTAAATCTTCAACAAATTAAACAAATGCTTCAAGACTTTGAATCAACTGGTGGCTTAATCTTGTCCACAAGGGACAGGCAACTGGCTTCATGAACTGTTTCTTTTCTTTCAGAGGAAAACCCTTTTTTAACCCCTCCTTGGGCAATCTACTTTCTAAACTTTGCTGGTTTGGGCTCTACTCCCGGCTCCAAACTGCTTCTTGGGTCCCGAGTAGACCTACCAGTCAAGGCTTTGTAGATTCTCCAGCTGGAGTCCTTTGGAACTGGTTTTCCCCGGAATTTCCCCCGGATGCTGTGAGAAATGAAGCTTCTCTACAGGTGAACATAATCCACGTCCTGTAGCTAAGCTTTCCAATGCAAAACTGACCTAAAATGGCTCCCTCTCCTCCCAGAGCCCTAGGGAAAGGGGCGGAGCCAAAACTTAAAAATGATTGATGGGTCATTGGCCCTATAATTGCAAACTAAGGGAAGCCACCTTATTGCAAAATGCATGGAACTTTGGAATGCATGCAAACACTCAAAGAAAGAAAAAGAAGTTGGAGCTTTTGGTACAGCCGTACCAGCACAATCACATTTGAATCATACAGTTGGGAGAGATCACAAGAATAATCTAAACCAACCCTATTCTGCCAGGCAGGAAGAAACAATCAAAGCTATCCCAACAGATGACCACCCAGCCTCTGCTTAAGAACCTCCAGAGAAACTCTGAACCAAGTGTGTTTCAAAGATATGAGGATATTCCAAGTCACAATACAACTCTGCAAAATTGGATGGGCAATTATCAGAAGTTAATTTTGCTGTAGAGCAGTGGTTCTCAACCTTCCTAATATCGTGACCCCATAATACAGTTCCTCATGTTGTGGTGACCCCAACCATAAAATTATTATCGTTGCTACTTCAGAACTGTAATTTTGCTCCTGTTATGAATTGCAATGTAAATATCTGATATGCAGGATGTATTTTCATATGCCCAAATTTGAATAATGATGGGGTTGGGGGGGATGGGATTTATTTTGTCATATAATAATAATAATAATAATAATAATAATAATAATAATAATATGCATGTATAGTCCTAGACACAGTCCTAGACACTTGGGAAGTGTCCAATGTGTGATCCAATACAACAACCAGCAGAGTGATCTTGTTTGCTGTGGACTCATCTTGTTGTGTTTCAAATAATAATAATAACTTTATTTGTATTCCACCCTATCTCCCTGAGGGGAGAGTTTGAGAATTGTAGTTGCTGGGATTTATAGTGCACGTACAAACAAAGACCACTCTGAACTCCACCAAGGATGGAATTGAAACAAACTTGGCACACAGAACTCCCATGACCAACGGAAAATACTGGGTTTGGTGGGCATTGATCTTGAGTTTTGGAGTTGTAATTCACCTACATCCAGAAAGCACTGTGAACTCAAACAGTGATGGATCTGGACCAAACTTGGCACGGATCTGAAATACGCCCAAATGCGAACACTGGTGGAGTTTGGGGAAAATAGACCATGACATCTGGATGTTGTAGTTACTAGGATTCACAGTTCACCTACAATCAAAGAGCATTCTGAACTCCACCAAGGATGGAATTGAAACAAACTTGGCACACAGAACTCCCATGACCAACAGAAAATACTGGAAGGATTTGGTGAGCATTGCCCTTGAGTTTTGGAGTTGTAGTTCACTTACATCCAGAGAGCACTGTGGACTCAAACAATGATGGATCTGGACCAAACTTGGCACAGATCTAAAATATGCCCAAATGTGAACACTGGTGGAGTTTGTGGAAAATAGACCATGACATCTGGATGTTGTAGTTACTGGGATTCACAGTTCACCTACAATCAAAGGGTCCCTTGAACCCCACCAACGATAGAATTTAGCCAAACTTCCCACACAGAACCCTCATGACCAACAGAAAATACTGAAGGGATTTGGGAGGAACTGACAGTGATTTAGGGGAGATGTAGTTCACCTACCTCCAGAGAGCATTGTGTTCTTAAGATCATAAAAAAATGTGTTTTCTGATAGTCTTGGCGACCCCTTTGACCCCCGGGTTGAGAAACACTGCTGTAGAGGAAACCCCTTTTTTGTGCAGAAATCTTACTTTCCGCACAGAAAACTCAGTGGATTTCTTTGATTGTGAAAAATGTGTTTTTCTTTGCTTAATATTTCCTGCAGAACTCTTAAGCATCTCAATCCCTGATCTGTTATTTTTCCTAAAAGGAGTTAGCAGCTGTTGGCAAGAACTGTTTTTTAACCTGGGAATGAATCATTGTGAATATTCTTCGCATTCCTCCCATTTCTACAATTTTCTGTGTGTTGTGAACGGCCGCAACTCTGCCACATCCAGCGTGCCCTTTTCCGCTTCGGTCCCCGAAGGAGACGGAATGAAAAGGCATGCCGACTTGATGTGAAATTTTAAAATCTGATGCATCTTGTCAGAAGTGATAATTAAGTATTCTAATACATCCAGCTTGCCAGTAGCAGCACATTATCCTGTGTTGGAAATATGCTATTTTTTTTTTGCTAGGGCAAAAGGGATGCTGCCAGCTGGCATGTTGTTGAAAACTGGAACTTTTTTCCATTTGCTTCTAATTAGTAGGAGGTACTTCTTCGTTACTTGGCAAACACAAGTCTTTTGGGTGAGAATGATATTTCTTGCGGTGTCAGGGTGCCACTCTTGTGCCTGACCTAAAGAATACAGTTATGTAGTAGGAAGAAAATAAAGTATCTTTGGTCATTCCATATCTATAAATATGCATTTCATATATCCACTATCTCTCTATCTCTCTATTAATTTAATAAAAGAGAAAACATGTCTGTCTCTCTGTGTATATATGTTTGTGAGTGATTTCCAAAATGGCTCTCGTTTCCAGAGAGCACTATGACTCCCACCAATGATGTATCTTGACCAAACTTGGCACACAGACCCAATATGATTAACGGAAAATACTGGAGCAGTTCGGGAGGGAATTGATCTTGCATGTTGGGACTTATAGTTCTTACTTAGGCAATCCCTCATTTTCCGAGGAGGATTGTCTTCCAGTATTCTTGTGGGTCCGTATGTGGCTGTGGAGCCCTATTCTTGCTCTGAATCTTCTTCTGCAGTGGACGGCGGTCTCGGTCAGGGTTGGCTTGACGCACCTTCCTCTTGGCACACTTCTCCCTTTCGCCCTCCATTCGTGCCTCTTCAATTCTGCAGCACTGCTGGTCACAGCTGACCTCCAGCTGGAGCGGTCAAGGGCCAGGGCTTTCCAGTTCTCAGTGTCTATGCCAGAGATTTTAAGGTTGGCTTTGAGCCCATCTTTAAATCTCTTTTCCTGCCCACCAACATTCCGTTTTCCATCCTTGAGTTCAGAGTAGAAAAACTGCTTTGGGAGATGGTGGTCGGGCATCTGGCCAATGTGGCCAGTCCAGTTGAAGGCGGAGGACCATCACTTCAATGCTGGTGGTCTTTGCTTCTTTTAGCACACTGACGTCAAACATCAAACTTATAATTCACCCACAATCAAAGAGCACTCTGATCCCAACCAACGATGGATCTAGACCAATGTTTCTCAACCTTCCTAATGCCGTGATCCCATAAGACAGGTCCTCGTGTTGTGGTGACCCCCAACCATAACATTATTTTTGTTGCTATTTCATTGTCATTTTGCTACTGTAAATATTTGATACACAGGATGTATTTTCATTCATTGGAGCAAATTGGGCACAAATAACCAATACATCCAAATTTGAATTCTGGTGGGGTTGGCAAGAAGGTCCTCCCTTGTGCATGTGGCAGGGCTCAGGTTGCATTGCAGCAGGTGGTCAGTGGTTGGCTCTTCTCCACACTCGCATGTCGTGGATTCCACTTTGTGGCCCCATTTCTTGAGGTTGGCTCTGCATCTCATGGTGCCAGAGCGCAGTCTGTTCAGCGCCTTCCAAGTCGCCCAGTTTTCTGTGTGCCCAGGGGGGAGTCTCTCATTTGGTATCAGCCATTGGTTGAGGTTCTGGTTTGAGCCTGCCACTTTTGGACTCTCACTTGCTGGGGTGTTCCAGCGAGTGTCTCTGTAGATCTTAGAAAACTATTTCTTGATTTAAGTCGTTGAGGTGTTGGCTGATACCCAAACAGGGGATGAGCTGGAGATGTCTCTGCCTTGGTCCTTTCACTATTGGCTGCTACTTCCCGGCAGATGTCAGGTGGTACAATACCGGCTAGACAGTGTACTTTCCCCAGTGGTGTAGGGTGCAGACACCCCGTGATAATGTAGCATGTCTCATTAAGAGCCACATCCACTGTTTTAGCATGGTGAGATGTGTTCCACACTGGGCATGCATACTCAGCAGCAGAGTAGCAAAGCGCAAGGGCAGAGGTCTTCACTGTGTCTGGTTGTGATCTCCAGGTTGTGCCAGTCAGCTTTCGTAGGATACCAGGTTGTGCCAGTCAGCTTTCGTATGATCATCACAATCACAGGATGTCTTAAACCCACACCTGTTGATAAACTCTACAAGCTAGTTGGCACCCCGCCCCCCCATGTGTGATGGGAAGTTGCTGCTAAATGTGAGAGAAATAAGGTTGAACCTTGTGAAAGCCACCCACTACATGCCTACCAGCCTCCTCCCAGGAGACTCAAATCAAGGAAAAGCTTTATGAGAACTACCACTCCTCTTGGTGTCACTCTAGCAACAGCAAGAGTATCCCTTTGGGCAGCTAAATCCCAACTGGATGGACCCCCATGAGGGTCTTCCTCCAGGGAGGCAAACCAAGAATGGGCAACTTGGAAGTCCCTGAACAGACTCAGAAGTGGAGTAGGCAGATCAAAAGACAACCTGGCAAAATGGCACGACCTAAAAGAATCCCACACCTTGTGACTGTGGAGCAGAACAGACAACTCCACATCTGTATGCTTGTCCACGACGCCCTGCCTCATGTACAGAGGAAGAATTGTTGGAGGTTACAGACAATGCTATTGCTGTTGCCCGTTTTTGGTCAAAGGATATTTAGCTACCTGCGCTCCTTCTATTTTATCAGTTTTATACTAATTTATGCAATGCTTTTGATATGAAATAAAATAATTTCCAAATTAATCCAGGTAGCATGGATGATGCAGGTGTAAAAGGCAACGTTTCCAACTTCTGACGATTCCCCTTTGGAAACAATCTCCAGGAGAGGAAAGTTTAATAAACCTGGCCTTACGCAAAGACGAAATCCCTTCCCATTGCTTTCAAAATTGTCCCCGCATCCAGAATTGATATCTTAATGAAGTTGGGATGGGTTGATGCAGATATCTTGGCTCCATCTGCCATTTACTCGCTGATGGATTAACTTTCCGCGTCACTCACTGGGTGTACAGAGTCCCTTATTTTTAGGCTCCGATAATGAAACAGGTTCCTTAATGTGTTCAGTGATTAGATAGTCTTATCCGTCAACTATCTGCCATCTAGCGCTGGGCGCTCAAACTTGTTCCCAGCACGCCGTGCATATTAATAGGATGATTTGCTTCCATTCTGCCTCTTTCCTTGGTTTTGCTCAAATAATCTACTGCAAGTGTCCCTACCATTTGCACACCTTCGATATTATTTTCCACAATTGAGCCGAGGTCATAACTCTGAGAAGTTAGAAGTTGATGATGTTTTGGAAAAGTCAAGATTATAAAACCTTTGGCTTTCCAGAGACTGATGAACCTACGAGCGCATCTACACTGTAGAATTAATGTAGTTTGGTGTCACTTTAGGTTGGATCTACACTAGCATTTCTCAACCTGGGGGCCAGGACCCCTGGGAGGGTCACAAGGCGGGTGTTGGAGGGGTCGCCAAAGAGCATCAGAAAACACATATTTCTGATAGTCTTAGGAACGCAGTGCTCTCCGGAGGTTAGTGAACTACATCTCTCCTAAATCACTGTCAATTCCTCCCAAATCCCTTCAGTATTTTCTGTTGCTCATGAGGGTTCTGTGTGGGAAATTTGGCCCAATTCTATCATTTTTGGGGTTCAAAGGGCTGTGGACTCCTGGGGGCGGGATTGCGAGGGAGGTGTCAGAGGGGTCGCTAAAGACCCTCAGAATACATGTTGGTAGTGGAGGCTCTGTGTGGGAAGTTTGCCCAATTCTATCATTGGTGGGGTTTAGAATGCTCTTAGAAGGTAGGTGAACTATAAATCCCAGCGACAACAACTCCCAAATGTCAAGGTCTATTTTCCCAAAAATCTACCAGTTTTCAAATTTGGGCATATTGAGTATTTGGGTCAGATCCATCATTGCTTGAGTCCACAGTGCTCTCTGGATATAGGTGAACTACAACTCCAAAACTCAAGGTCAATGCTCACCAAACCCTTCCAGTATTTTCTGTTGGTCATGGGAGTTCTGCGTGCCAAGTTTAGCCCAATTCTATCGTTGGTGGGGTTTAGAATGCTCTTGGATTGTAGGTGAACTATAAATCCCAGCAACTACAACTCCCAAATGCCAATGTTTATTTTCCCCAAACTCCACCAGTGTTCACATTTGGACTTATTGAGTATTTGGGCCAGGTTTGGTCCAGATCCATCATTGTTTGAGTCCACAGTGCTTTCTGGATGTAGGTGAACTACAACTCCAAAACTCAAGGTCAATGCCCACCAAACCCTTCCAGTATTTTCTGTTGCTCATGGGAGTTCTGTCTGCCAAGTTTGGTTTAATTCCCTCGTTGGTGGAGTTCAGAATGCTCTTTGATTGTAGGTGCACTATAAATCCCAGCAACTACAACTCCCAAATTACAAAATGAATCCTTCCCCCAATCCCACCAGTATTCAAATATGGGCACATTAGATGTTTGTGCCAAATTTGGTCCAGTGAATGACATTACATCATACATATCAAATATTTACATTACGATTCATAACAGTAGCCAAATTACAGTTATGAAGTAGAAACAAAAATAAATTTTATGGTTGGGGGTCACCACAACATGAGGAACTGTATAAGGGGTTGCGGCATTAGGAAGGTTGAGAACTACTGCTCTACACTGTTATTTAATATATTGGAACTGCATTACATGGTCAGTGTAGACCCATGTAATGCTGTTCCAAACTGCATTACATGGTGGTATAGATCCAGCCATAAGCTCCATCTGGACTGTCATATAAAACCCAGATTATATTATATTATATTTACTTATTTATGGCATTTATATGCCGCCCTTCTCACCCCGAAGGGGACTCAGAGCAGCTTACAAGATAGATTGATTGATTGATAGATAGATAGATAGATAGATAGATAGATAGATAGATAGTAGGCTTGGGCAATCCATGGTTCTAAATGGTTCTAAAGTACTTACAAAACTAAAGTTCTGGTGGTGAAAATTTCAGAACTCTAACAAAACTCTCAAAATTTCATATAAATGGCAGTTCCTAATTGGTTCTGTCATTAAAATCACCAATAATGAAATAATAATTAAATTTTGAAAGTTTTGTTAGAGTTCTGAAATTTTCACCACCAGAACTTTAGTTTTGTAAGTACTTTAGAACCATTTAGAACCATGGATTGCCCAAGCCTTATATATATATATACACACACTATTTTCTGTGTGTATCTATATATATAAATTTGTTAGGGGCATCCAACGAGGAAACAAAACTCAAAAAACCCCCCAACGAAACTTAACCAAAATTCCCATGCCCATAACACAACCCACAAGGTACAAACATATCTACTCAAAATGAAAAACAACACAACAACACACTCACAAAACGGCAAAACAACAAAACTCAAAAATCCCCCAACGAAACTTAACCAAAATTCCCATGCCCATAACACAACCCACAAGGTACAAACATATCTACTCAAAATGAAAAACAACACAACAACACACTCACAAAACGGCAAAACAACAAAACTCAAAAATCCCCCAACGAAACTTAACCAAAATTCCCATGCCCATAACACAACCCACAAAGTACAAACATATCTACTCAAAATGAAAAACAACACAACAACACACTCACAAAACGGCAAAAGGATAAAACTCTAAAAAAACCAACGAAACTTAACCAAAATTCCCATGCTCATAACACAACCCACAAGGTACAAACATATTACTCAAAATGAAAAACAACACAACATCACACTCAAAATGGCAAAAAAACAAAACTCAAAAAAACCCCAACGAAACTTAACCAAAATTCCCATGCCCATAACACAACCCACAAGGTACAAACGTATCTACTCTAAATGAAAAACAACACAACAACACACTCACAAAACGGCAAAACAACTGAGCATGCGCATTGGCGCCCAGCCGCAAGTTCCCTGGCGTGCACATGCCCTTCCGGCCAACGTTCCCTCTGCGGAAACCATGCCCACTCCAAGCCCCGCCGCGCTGCTTCCCGCACACACACACACCCTGCCGCACGACACCCCCACGCAACCCCCCCCCCCCGCCCCGCCGCACACACACACGCAACCCCACACTCCATCACTCCCCCTGCTGCCGCACGCACACACGCAACCCCACTCCCCCCGCCGCCGCACACACACACGCAACCCCACGCTCCATCACTCCCCCCGCCGCCGCACGCACACACGCAACCCCACTCCCCGCCGCCACACACACATACCCCACGCTCCATCCCCCCCCCCCCCGCCGCACACACACACGCAACCCCACGCTCCATCACTCCCCCCGCCGCCACACACACACACACACACAACCCCACACTCCATCACTCCCCCTCCCCAATCTTACCTCCTTTTACTTCACGCCACCTCCAAACCCCCCCCCGCCCCTTCCCGCCCTGTCAAAATCCAGGAAAGTCAGGAAGGAAGGAAAGAAGGAAGAAAGAGAAAGGAAGGTAAAGAAAAAGGGGGAAGGAAGGAAAGTTAGAGAAAGAAGGAAGAAGAAAGGAAAGAAAAGGAAAGATAGAGGAAAGAAAAAGAGAGAAAGAGAAAGGAAAGGGGGAAGGGAAAGGAAAGAGAGAGAAAAGAAGGAGAGAAGGAAAAGAAGGGAGAGGAAGGAAGGAAAGGAAGGAAGGAAAGAGGGAGAGAAAGAGGGAAAGAGGAAAGAGGGGATCAGAAAGAAAGTGTGTGTATATGAGTATATTAATTATTATTATTATTATTATTATTTATAGTATTATTATTATGCTATGTTCTATGAGAATCTGTACTGAATGGGAGGGGGGGGGGGGGGGGGGGGGGGGGGGTGGGGGGGGGGGGGGGGGAAGGGGAGAGGATGCCAGGTCCCAGAGGCAATGCATTGCATTATTGTTATTGTTATGATGGTGGTGAAATAAAAGGAAATAAAAAGAGAAAGAAGGAAGCAAACAGGGAGGGAAGAAAGGCAAAGGAAGAAAGGGGGAGGGAATGAAGGAAAGAGAGAAGGATGAAACCAAGTAGTGAAAGAAGGAAAGAAAGAAAGAGGTAGAGAAGGAAGAAAGGAGAGAAAGGGGGAGGAAAAGGGGGAAGGAATAGGTAAGGACCTCTCTTTCATAATAGTCCAGATATCTACCTCAACTTTGATAAGTTTTACTATAGGCCACAGCAACGCGTGGCAGGGCACAGCTAGTATATTATATTATTAGCATAGTATAATTCAGTATTATATATTAATATATTGAACTATACCATTATATTGTAATATTATTAGTAATATTACAGGTAATATAAATATATAATTATAATATTGTATTATTAGTAGCAGTATTATAATCTATTATATATGCTTTGAACTAGATGATGTGGCAGTGTAGATCCAGTCTTAGTTACCATGGCTCAATGCTATTGAATCCTGTGATTTGTAGTTTGGCAAGATACCCTTACACTTTGGAAGAGAAGGCTAACATTCTTGTAAAATCACAACTCCCATCACTGAGCCATGGCGGTTAAAGTGATGGCACTATTTGCAAGTCCTTGTCAATTGCAGGGAGAAGACCCTCCAATGCGATACCTGCCTGGTGAAGTTCAAGTGTGATTGCTGCGATCCGGGCACATTGTGGGAGGAATGATAGTGGGAAAGGAGCACAGAAACTAATTATAGCCGAGAAGATCATTTCGCTAAAGAGGCAAACATAGACATCGGAGCAGAATGGCAAACAGCTGGGAAGCATTTTAATCAGCCGAAAGCAGCTTGCTTTGACTTCTTTTAGGAAAAGAGAGGTTTAATCAATGCGTTTTTGCTTTGTTTATCAGTGCAACGGATAAGATGTGGGAGCTAATGATGTAGAATCTATTTAGAGTCGCCCGTTGCACAGTGACGTTTCAGGAGAGCTAAACATCACAAGGGAATTTGGTGAGGCGTCAAAGTAAAGCAGGGACCTCCATATATACAAAATTATCCTAGCCTTAAGACCATGCTCTCGAATGTTGGATGGAATTTGCAAGGGAATGAATTGAGGTCTCCTAATATTTAATCATAGGGCATTTGGATGCATCTACACTGTGGAATGAAGGTAGTTTTGCACTACTTGACTTGCCATAGGGCAATGCTACGGAATCCTGAGAATTGTACTTTTACAATGCCCTTTGTCCTCTCTGTCAACAACAACAACAACAACAACAACAATAATAATAATAATAATAATATTTTTCAAAGCACAGCAGACAAAGAACCAGTACAAGAAAACTGCACTCCAACCAGAGCTGACACCTGGCACAACAAAGCATCGCATGGGCAGTTCCTTGACAAAATTGAAGGAAAAGTTGACAAGGAGAAGACCTGGTTATGGCTTATGAATGGCTTACGAATGTAACCCTGAAGAAGGAGACAGAAGAAGGTCTGATTCTTGCAGCCCAGGAGCAAGCCATCAGGACAAAGGCCATTAAGGCCAGGATTGAAAAATCAGCAGATGACCCAAAATGCAGACTGTGCAAGGAAGCTGATGAAACCATGGATCATATCCTCAGCTGTTAGCACAGACGGACTACAAACAGAGGCACAATTCTGTGGCCCAGATGATTCATTGGAACTTATGTCACAAGTACCACCTGCTAGCAGTAAAGAATTGGTGGGATCATAAACCTGCAAAGGTAGTGGAAAATGAACACGCAAAAATACTGTGGGACTTTTGAATCCAGATTGAGAAAGTTTTGGAACACAATACCCCAGACATCACAATTGTGGAAAAGAAAAAAGTCTGGATTATTGATGTTGCCATACCAGGTGACAGCCGCATTGAGGAAAAACAACAGGAAAAACTCAGCCGCGATCAGGACCTCAAAATCAAACTGCAAAGGCTCTGGCATAAACCAGTACAGGTGGTCCCAGTGGTCACTGGCACACTGGGTACCCTGCCAAAAGATCTCAGCTGGCATTTGGAAACAATGAACATTGACAAAATCGCGATCTGTCAACTGCAAAAGGCCACCTGACTTGGATCTGCGTGCATTATTCGAAAATACATCACACAGTCCTAGACACTTGGGAAGTGTTCGACTTGTGATTTTGTGATATGAAATCCAGCATAGAGATCTTGGTTGCTGTGACATACTGTGTTGTTGTTGTTGTTGTTGTTGTTGTTATTATTATTATTATTATTATTAAACTTTATTTGTACCCCGCTAGCATCTCCTGAAGGACTCGATGCGGCTTACACAGGCCAAGGCCTCAACACAACAATAACATAACAAAACAACTCAAAGCAAAATCAAAAAACATAAAGCAATAACAACAAAACATTACACCATGACACAGTAAAAACTAGGGCCAGACCAAGTAATGGGTACAGAATTAAAAAGTACTGGGTGTGACAGGTGGCATGTTAGATTTCAGGGCAAGTGCAATGTGCAGAGAATCTTAAAAATTCTAATAAATTGCTTCTGGGACAATGCTGGAGTTTTCCTATTCTGGAAAGGCACATCGGAACAGCCAGGTCTTCAAGCTCTTCCTGAAGACTGCCAACGTAGGTGCTAGTCTGATGTCTTTGGGGAGGGTGTTCCAAAGTTGGGGGGTAACCACAGAAAAGGCCCTGTCCCTCGTCCCCACCAAACGCGCCTGTGATGCAGGTGGGATCGCGAGCAGGGCCTCTCTGGATGAACGAAGGGAATGAGTGGGTTCATAAACGGAGATGCGGTCACGCAGGTAGGCAGGTCCCAAACTGTTTAGGGCTTTGTAGGTAAGCACCTGCACCTTAAATTGGGATCCGAAGGTAAACGGCAGCCAATGGAGCTCCTTAAACAGGAGGGTTCACCTCTCTCTGTGAGGGGCACCAGTTAACATCCTGGCCGCTGCCCGTTGGACTAGTTGGAATTTCCGAGCCGTTTTCAAGGGCAGCCCCACGTAGAGCGCATTACAGTAATCCAGTCTAGAGGTGACCAAGGCATGGACCACCCTGGCCAAATCAACCTTTGCGAGGTATGGTCGCAGCTGGTGCAGAAGTCTCAGTTATGCAAAAGCCCTCCTGGACACCGCCGACGCCTGAGCCTCAAGTGTAAGCGATTAATCCAAGAGGTGGGGTGTGTCAGTAAAAGAATAATAAATGCCATCAAAGCCAGGACTGAAAAGTCAAGGACAGATCCCAAGTGTAGATTCTGCAAGGAAGCAGATGAATCAATAGATCACATCCTCAGCTGCTGCAAGAAGATCACACAGATAGACTACAAGCAGAGGCATAACACCATTGCTCTGATGATTCATTGGAACTTGTGCCACAAATACCATCTGCCTGCGACAACGAACTGGTGGGATCACAAGCCGGAAAAAGTTACAGAAAATGAACACATCAAACTCCTCTGGGACTTCTGAATTCCCAGGCAGACAACAAAGGCAGAGGGTTTCCCTTTCATTTCCGGCTTCTGGAGGCGGTGCTCATCTCTGGCTCTGGAGAGGTGCTTTCTTCATTTTCAAGCCAAGGAGCCTGTGTTGCTGCCTCCTTGTTGTATGGCTGACAATATTGCTTGGAGTGTCTCTTTGCCTTTTCCCGCCGAAGCGGTACCCATTTATCTACTCAAATTTGCATGATTTTGAACTGCTAGGTTGGCGGGAGCTGGAGCTGACAGACGGGAGCTCACCCCATCTCGCGAATTTGAACTGCCGACCTTCAGGTTAGTAAGTGTGTTGGTACAGCTGTACCAGAAGCTTCCACTTTATTTGCCTTGTATTAAGTGTTTGCTTGCAGCCCAAGGCTTGGGATTCTGCAGCAGGGTGGCTTCCTGTTAAAGTTTGCAGTCATAGGGCAGGCCACCTGTTCATCATCATTAGGTTCTCTAGTCCCGCCCCCTTTTTGGGTTTAGAGAAGGGAAGGGAGCCATTTTTTAGTTAGTCTCTGCAAGAATAGCTAATGTACAGGATGTGTACAGACTTTCTCCTGTACAAAGGCTTCAACCCTTAAGACTTCCCGGGGGAGAACAGTCTTAAGAGCATCTAAAGATTACCAAAGGTTCCAGGGAAACAGCCTTACAGCCCTGAGGAATTTCGGAGGAAATAACAGCTTTAAACATCAAGAACTCCAGCTAAGTGACTACAGGCCTACTGGTAGGTCCACTCGGTTTTGAGACGCAGTTCAGCCTGGTACTGGATCCACATCAGTTAGGTTTAGGATCACAGTTTATTTATTTATTATTTATTTAGCAATTTTGTATACCGGTCTTCTCCCCTCTGTCGGGGGACTCGGGCCGGTTTCCAACAATAAAATCACAAAACAATCATTAAAAACATCATAAAACATATTCAATTAATCAATATTTTAATCAACATATTCAATTAATAGCAAAATGCAATCACATAATAACAATGGTCAGTCGTCATAGTGAATTCGTTGTCCATCATTCATCGTCATCTATCCGATCACAGAAATATTGATTCACTCGTTGAAAGCCAAACCCCATAGCCAGGTTTTCACCTGTTTTCTGAACGGCAGAATGGAGGGGGCAGTTCTGATCTCCAGTGGGAGAGAGTTCTAGAGTCGAGGGGCCACCACCGAGAAGGCCCTGTCCCTCGTCCCCACCAGACGCGCCCGAGAGGCCGGTGGGACAGAGAGCAGGGCCCCTCCAGACGATCTTAACAACCTAGATGGTTCATAGGGGAGAATACGTTCGGACAGGTAAACTGTCCCAGTTAGCCTGGGAGAAGTTTGGAAAGGTATTTTCCTTTAAAGTAAAGCAAAGAAACAGTTAGAAGCCACCAGTTGCTTGAAGCCTGGGAGCATTTGTTTAACCTTTGAAGACAAAAGAAGTTTCTGTTTGATTGTTCATCAATAAAGACTTTGTTGTATTTAAGCTCAAGCCCTCTAAAGACTGTTTATGGGGGGGGGGAAATCTCTAAAGCTTCTCTTCGGGCCCCCTGGCTTCCCGTTAAGCTCAAGTTGCACGTCCTGTTTTAGCCCGCGACAGAACAGCAAGGGTTTAACCCTTTGCGCCACTGCGTCTCCAAGTCTTGGTTCCCACCAAACTACAGCTTTGAGCACTCCATAGCCTTGAGTCAAAGCAGTTCAAGTGGTGTCAAACTACATTAATTCTACAGTGTAGACGCAGTCTTGTATTTCTTCTCTGGAAAGTAGATAGGACAGCGCTAGTCGATGCTTTTGATTGTAAAGTTGTTGAACAGTCATCATGGTGCTTTGACTAGCATTAATAACAAATGTTATCATCTTCAATCCTACAAGCAGTTAATCATAATTATTCATGTTATCATCCTCAATCCTACGAGCAGTTAATTGTAACTATTCCTGACTTGTAAATATTTTACATTTTTAATGGTCCTCTGGAATATTTTTTAAGAGAGTGATTAAAATCCTTTTCCCTCGCAATGTTCTCTAGCCTGAAAATAATACAATAGTATGTAACCGTTGGCAGCAGAAACTTCTTCTGTGCAGAAAGTGATTTAGCTTTATTCGTTTTTTTTAACAAGAGAAGCTTCAACCTTTCCAGTTACGCTGTAAAAAATATTGTGCTGCAATACATTTCAAAGTTGGCCTTCTCTGTGTTGGATTTCAGTAATTTTTGTTTCAACTTTATTTTTCTTTATGTGTATATGTAGCTCATCAAGGTGAACCAAAAAAGGAAAAATAGTTTATATAGGGAAAATAGTTAAACAGGGACCGGGCTTAGCAAAGCAGGCTAAACAACTTCAGAAAAACCCTGCCAATTTGAAGGTCAGCAGTTTGAGCCCAGGTGGGGTGAGCACCTGTTGTTAGCCCCAGCTCACCTGTCCTCCTAGCAGGTCAAAAGCAGAAATGCGAGTAGATAAATAGGTACTGCTTTTATCTGTAGTACCCTACGGATGTGAGAGCTGGACCTTAGGGAAGTCTGAGCGAAGGAAGAGAGATGCTTTTGAGCTGTGGTGTTGGAGGAAAGTTCTGAGAGTGCCTTGGACTGCAAGAAGATCCAACCAGTCCATCCTCCAGGAAATAAAGCCCGACTGCTCACTGGAGGGAAGAATAGTAGAGGCCAAGATGAAGTCCTTTGGCCACATCATGAGGAGACAGCAAAGCCTAGAGAAGACAATGATGCTGGGGAAAGAGGAAGGCAAAAGGAAGAGGGGCCGACCAAGGGCAAGATGGATGGATGGCATCCTTGAAGTGACCGGACTGACCTTGAAGGAGCTGGGGGTGGTGACAGCAGACAGCTCTGGCGTGGGCTGGTCCATGAGGTCACGAAGAGTCGGAGATGACTGAACGAATGAACAACAACAAGCTTTTAACGGGGAGGTAATAAAAAGTGCCATTAAAAGAACATCAGAAAAAGCCAATGGCCTGCATCAGTAGGAGCCTAGTGTCTAGATCTAGGGAAGTCATGCTCCCCATGCTCTATTCTGCTTTGGTGGGACCACACCTGGAATATTGTGTCCAATTCTGGGCACCACAATTCAAGAGAGATATTGACAAGCTGGAATGTGTCCAGAGGAGGGCGACTAAAATGATCAAGGGTCTGGAGAACAAGCCCTATGAGGAGCAGCTTAAGGAGCTGGGCATGTTTAGCCTGAAGAAGAGAAGGATGAGAGGAGACATGATAGCCATGTATAAATATGTGAGAGGAAGCCACAGGGAGGAGGGAGCAAGCTTGTTTTCTGCTTCCATGGAGATTAGGACGCGGAGCCATGGCTTCAAACTACAAGAAAGGAGATTCCATCTGAACATGAGGAAGAACTTCCTGACTGTGAGAGCCGTTCAGCAGTGGAACTCTCTGCCCTGGAGTGTGGTGGAGGCTCCTTCTTTGGAAGCTTTTAAGCAGTGACTGGATGGCCATCTGTCAGGGGTGATTTGAATGCAATATTCCTGCTTCTTGGCAGAATGGGGTTGGACTGGATGGCACAAGAGGTCTCTTCCAACTCTTTGATTCTATGATTCTCTGATTCTATGATTGGAGGAAAGCTCCTCAGCATGGAAAATGGAGTGACAGCACCCCCGGTGCCTGGAGTCGAGTACAGCCTCCAAGATGCCGAAAATAAGATGGGAAAAACTGCCTTTATCTCTGTTTGTATTGTCTGTTCTTGTTGTTATATGTCAGCCTGTTCAGCCTCTGATTGTGTCTGATGTTAATGATGGGAATGGGGATGATGATCCTGATGGTGGACCTAGGTCTGTTGGCAATAGGGATGAGGGTTTGCCTGGGACTGAGTTAAGCTCAGACGAGAGTTGTCTCAGGAAGATTCACAAGGTCACATTCCTGGGAGAGGGCTTTCACAGTCTTTCTCAGAGAAACTATCTGAAGATTATTTGTCAGGTGCAGAAATTAATGAGAGTCAAGCCAATGAGAGTGTAGATAGAAAGCAAGACTTTTGTAAACAGAGACAGAGTGCTCCAGCACAAAGAAGATCAGTTCATTTACAGGAAGAGAGAGATAAGAAGCCTTTATCTGGTGGTAAGGTCAAGAGAAATGTTTTCCTTTTGGTTTTGGGATCTCAAAAAGATTTATATTGATCCATGGGAAAGAGGTGCCTCAATTGGGTCAATGCTGGAATTTCATGACGGTCTTGCTTTCAAGTGTTCTCAGTTTCATGTATCAAGTTTTTGCCAAGTTCCTGATTTGTGTATTGGATTTTTTATGCTGCCTTGTTTCATGGATTCTTGTGCCTTGTTTGTACCTATGGATCGTGTTTTGCCTTGAAGCTCATGGACTAACCTTTGTTTTGGAAATTTACCGCTTTTGCTAATTTTACTGCTTTGCCTACATATATTCTTCAATAAACGGCTTGCTGATTTTACCAAGCTGGTGTGGTGTTTAAGGTCAGAGGTGTTCCTGCTCTGGTGTTCGACACTTGTCTATACAAATAAAAATGTAATGTTCGTTTGTGGGAATAACGTAACTCAAAAACCACTGGATGAATTGACACCAAATTTGGACACAATACACCTATCAGGCCAATGAGTGACCATCACTCATAAAACACTGGAAAATACAGCAGAAGAGACTTAAAAAGCCAGAAACAAAAAAAAAATACATTGCAGTGCATGTGCAAAACCACATATGTAAACAAACATGCATATATACACGTACACACAAATATATAGATATATACACACACATATGCACACACAAAGCACATATACAGAAAGGGGGAAGGAAGGAAGGAAGGAAGGAAGGAAGGAAGGAAGGAAGGAAGGAAGGAAGGAAAGGAAGGAAAAGAAAAGACGGAGGGAGAGAAAGAGGGAAAGAAGGAGAGAAGGAAAGAAAGAAAGGTACAGAGGGAAGGAAGGAGAGAAAGAAATAAAAAGTGAAAGAGGGAAGGATGGAGAGAAGGAACGAAAGAAAGGGGGGGGGGGAGGAAGGAAAGAGGCAAGGAAGGATGGAACCAAAGAGCAAAGGGAGTGAGAAAAGAAACAGGTAGAGAAGGAAGGAAGAAGAAAGAAAAGAAAAAGAGGAAGGAAGGAAGGAGGAAGGGAGAGAAAAGAAAAAAGGAAAAGAAAGAAAGGAAGGAGAAAGAGGGAGGAAAAAGGAAGGATGGGGGGGGGGGTACAGCTAGTTAATTATATAATCAGCATTGCATGTTTGCTGTATATATGTTCTGTAAGCTGCTCTGAGTCCCCTTCGGATGAGAAGAGCGGGGTATAAATACTGTAAATAAATAAAATAAATAAAATTTATCGGGCCTGTATAAATATATATATATACCTTTACCTTAGGATCCAGCCTTATGTATCTCTCCAACTGGATGACCAACTAGACCTGGATCTGCACTGTTCCATATCTCAAGATCTGATCCCAGAATATCTGTTTATCCCAGATCATCTGACAATATAGATTCATATAAGCCAGTTAGAAGTGAATAATCTGGGATAAGATCCTGGGATATAGGGCAGTGTAGATCCAGTGTAGATTGGAGCCCCCAGTGGCACAGTGGGTTAAACCACTGAGCTGCTAAACTTGTTGACCCAAAGGTCGCAGGTTCGTATCCGGGGAACGGCGTGAGCTTCTGCTGTCAACCCCAGCTTCTGCCAACCTAGCAGTTCAAAAACATGCAAATGTGAGTAGATTAATAGGTATCGCTCCGGCGGGATAGTAACAGCGCTCCATGCAGTCATGCTGGCCACATGACCTTGGAGGTGTCTATGGACAATGCTGGCTCTTTGGCTTAGATATGGAGATGAGCATCAACCCCCAGAGTCGGACACGATTGGACTTAATGTTAGGGGAAAACCTTTACCTTTTACCTAGATCCAACCTAAGTGTGTTCATGTCAGATGATGATAGGACGGTTTTAAATGGTGTATTTTAATATTTTGATAAATGTTTTTAATGCTTATGTATTGTATGTGAATTTGTGTCCCAGCATTGAATGTTTGCCGTGTATATGCTGTGCTCCGCCCTGAGTCCCCTTTGGGGTGAGAAGGGCGGAATAGAAATGTTTTAAATAAATAAATAAATAAATAAATAAATAAATAAATATCTCAGCTCTTCAGCCCTTGCCTTTACTCTATACCAGGGGTCCTCAAACTAAGGCCCGAGGGCCGGATATAGCCCTCAAAGTTCATTTACCTGCCCCTTGCTCAGGGTCAACATAAGTCTGGAAATGTTGCAGCATGATAGGAGAGATAATATCAAGAGAGATCCTTTCCGGAGATAGAAAAGTACAGCTTTATTTTCAGCTGGGACCCTGGAGTGGAGCTGTGTCCAAAAGCAACCAGAGTGCCCGATAACGGCGTTGACTGCCTTTTATACACTTCAAATGCAGGCAAACAAAGAAACATGCTTCTACATACATTGACATCATTCCCTGCGTCATTTTAGCATCATAGAAATATCAAATTCTATCTTCCAACATACAAAAGGCATGTCTCTGTATTTCTTCCTAAAGAGCAGCATACAGCTAACAACTTACATTCATCAATCAAGGGGCCTACTTTGACTTGTTGGCTCCTTACTTTTTACTTATCTCTGTTGCTACTAGGATGGGCTTATCTCCCCCCTTCCTGAATGTTCCTCCCCCTCCTGCCTGTGCCTTGGACACAGATCTCCTTCAGCATTCTTTCTAATACAGAGAGAGAACCTGATTTTTCTATACATGCCAATGCTTGTAAAGTACATACAAGTTATGTATAAATAAATATCTATTTTTTCCACTATTTCCCCATCAAAATGACTTGAAAGCACACAACAACAACAACAACAACAATTTTATCTCATCAGTCAAAAGCAGGCCCACACTTCCCATTGATATACTAATGTTTACATTTGTTAAAACTGCTCTTCATTTTAATTATTGTATTGTTTTTAAGTGGGTTTTTTTGCATTACAAATAAGATATGTGCAGTGTGTATAGGAATTTATTCATTTTTTTTTCAAATTATAATCCGGCCCTCCAACAGTTTGAGGGACTGTGACCTGGCCCTCTGTTTTAAAGGTGTGAGGACCTCTGCACGACACCATGGGTCAACACTCTCTTTTCACTTGGTTCTTGTGGACTCGTTTTGCAAAAGTGCAAACAGACTCTGGCTGTTGGGAATTCTTGTTCCAGTGCTAAGTGTGCTGTTGCACGCTGGGCCTGTGCATAAGACTGTAGATAGGACATAAATTCTGTGTGCCCAACGGGACGCCAGGGATGCCTCAGATTAAAGGCCCTTGGATTTCCTTAAAACAGAGTCTTTAGATTGCTTAAAGGTTCAACAAAGTTCTTTATTAATGAAAACAAACAGGTATTTTAAGGCTTTCTTAACAGTCTAGGCTCTCTCTCAATCTTGTCCACAGGGAACAGGCACTATCTTCATAACCGTAACTAATGGGGAAATCCTTAACTTCTAATCTGGCAGTCTGTCTTTGCCTCTGTTGGCATGGAGCCCCTGCACCCGGTACCAACTGCTTCTGGCTTCCGTGAGTGACCCTTACCAAGCAGAGCTTTGTAGACTTCCAGGGGAAAAAGAACTCAGGGTTCCGTGATGGCTGACTGAAGTCCTTCAACAAAGGAACTGTAGGGCTGTATAATCCTCGGCCAAGCTATGGGACCTTTCTCCCTGGCCAAGCTATAGAAGAAGAAGCTTTCTACGGGAGCTCTTGGTATTATGTCCTGCATGAAAGGCTTCTCTGTGTGGACTGAACTCAAAATGACTCCTATTCCCTCTAAAACTCAAAAAGGGGGTGGGACCAGGGAATCTAACAATAATTGATAGGTGGCTTGCCTTATGATTGCAGCCAAAAGAAGCCACCTATCTGCAGAGTCCCTGAAACTTAGGACTACAACAAACATTCAATGCACAGCAAACAAAATTGGAGCTCCTGGTACAGTTGTACCTGCACACTAAGAGAAGAACGGTTGCGTTCCTCTTTGAGCAAGATGAGCAACTGCCTTGTGAGTTAAAAGCATCCGTTTTTCCCCCAACCATCCATAAGTGTTGCTGAATACGCAAGATATTTCACAGCAGAATCTCTAAAATCTGTGTGTTTTTGCAAGTTGAATGTGAGTCCCAAAAGCTCACTTATATTTTTTAAAAAGGAGTGGGGGGAAAAACCCCCGCAAGCAATATGGAAAGTGGATCTTGTTGCTCATCTTTCTGCCCTGTTCCTGTCTCTCCCTCCTCCATCCCTTGAACGGATCATTCCTCTCTTTGGAGCCGGCATCCTTGCATGCTAACTATTTAAGATTTAAATCCAACTTTGCAACTTTATAGCTGAAGATGACTCCTGCTGTGGGAAGGGAATGGGACAGATGGCATGAGATATTACTGTAATTTTACTGACAAAGCACTAAGCAAGCCACAGAAGTAGTTCAAAACCGATCCATCTATCTCTCAGTCGAAGGTAGTTTAACTGTCACCAAAGCACAATCTCGATAAATGCGCTGGTGGGTGTGACGAGAAGGAAAAATTAGCTCTGCGAAGGGGGCCGTTCACATGTTTGGCTTGTTCGCTCCTATTGTCCCAATTTATTTCTTTTACAACTCAACCCACCCACCTCACACAGTTCTATTAAACACAAGTGCTGTGTTTAATTCCTCAGACTGATGGTCCTAAGCTACAGCACAACACCGGCTGCAAAACAGAATCGGGCCCTTATCTGTTGTTCCATATGGTTGTAATTAATTTATTCGTGATCTGAATTACCATACCAGCCAGATGCAGAACAGTGTTAAGGTCGGAGAGTCACAGAAGGTTTGGGGTCTAGATTATGGGTATTCTGTCACTTAATTCCAAAGCCTTGACTTCAGCTAGAGGGGGAACTGGGGTGTTCTTTCCCAAAGTTTGGGAGAGACGAGTTACAGATCCCAGAGGCAGATGAAAGGGCCTTCCTCCATCCCAACTGCCACTGCCCTGGTCTCAAATGGGGAAAAGAAGAGACAGGCACAAAACCAGATGAAAAACCATAACTCCATCCTAACTGCTCTGGCCTTGAGAAGAAATATGCAGGTCTCCATCATGCCTAGGTCTAGAAGCAGATGAAAGGGTCTTCCTCCATTCCAACTGCCACTGCCCTGGTCTCAAATGGGGAAAAAGAAGAGACAGGCACAGAACCAGATGGAAAACCATATCTCCATCCTAACCGCCCTGGTCTTGAAAGAAGAGAAGAAATATGAAAGGCTCCATCATGCCTAGATCTAGAAGCTGATGAAAGGGTCTTCCCTCATTCCAACTGCCACTGCCCTAGTCTCAAAGGGGGAGAGGCAGGCACAGCACCAGATGGAAAACCCTACCTCCATCCTAACTGCCTGGTCTTGAAAGAAGAGAAGAAATATGAAAGGCTCCATCATGTCTAGGTATAGAAGCAGATGAAAGGGTCTTCCCTCATTCCAACTGCCACTGCCCTGGTCTCAAATGGGGAAAAAGAAGAGACAGGCACAGAACCAGATGGAAAACCATATCTCCATCCTAACCGCCCTGGTCTTGAAAGAAGAGAAGAAATATGAAAGGCTCCATCATGCCTAGGTCTAGAAGCAGATGAAAGTGTCTTCCTCCATTCCAACTGCCACTGACCTGGCCTCAAAAGGGGAGGGGCAGGCACAGCACCAGATGGAAAACCATCCCTCCATCCTAACAGGCAGGCACAGCACCAGATGGAAAACCCTAACTCTATCCTAACTGCCCTGGCCTTGAAAGAAGAGAAGAAGAAAGATGCAAGGCTCCATCATGCCTAGGTCTAGAAGCAGATGAAAGAGTCTTTCCTCATTCCAGCTGTCACTGCCCTGGTCTCAAGTGGAGAAAGGAAGAGACAGGCACAGAACCAGATGGAAAACCATATCTCCATCCTAACTGCCCTGGGCTTGAAAGAAGAGAAGAAATATGCAAGGCTCCATCATGTCTAGGTCTAGAAGCAGATGAAAGGGTCTTCCCTCATTCCAACTGCCACTGCCCTAGTCTCAAAGGGGGAGAGGCAGGCACAGTACCAGATGGAAAGTCCTACCTCCATCCTAACTGCCCTGGGCTTGAAAGAAGAGAAGAAGAAATATGCAAAGCTCCATCATGCCTAAGTCTAGAAGCAAATTCCAACTGTCACTGCCCTGGTCTCAAATGGGGAAAAGAAGAGACAGGCACAGAACCAGATGGAAAACCCTACCTCCATCCTAACTGCCCTGGCCTTTGAAGAAGAGAAGAAATATGCAAGGCTCCATCATGCCTAGGTCTAGAAGCAGATGAAAGGGTCTTCCTCCATTCCAACCGCCACTGACCTGGCCTCAAAGGGGGAGAGGCAGGCACAGCACCAGATGCAAGACCATCCCTCCATCCTAACCGTCCTGACCTTAAAAGAAGAAAGATGCAAGGCTCCAGCATGCCTAGATCTAGAAGCAGATGAACGGGTCTTCCCTCATTCCAACTGCCACTGCCCTGACCTCAAATGGGGAGAAGAAGAGGCAGACACAGCACCAGACGGAAAACCATAACTCCATCCTAACTGCCTTGGCTTTGAAAGAACAGAAGAAGCAACATGCAAAGCTCCATCATGCCTAGGTCTGTTAGAGAGCTGGAGAGCTTTCTTAGTGGAAGCATGTCTGTTTATTTGTGTACGAGACCTTTGTAAAGACATAAATATGTTTATCATGTAACTTGTGAATGTGGACAATATGTTAATTTTGCACAGAACACATGGCTCGGTTCCCCGAAATCAATACTTTCATTTGGTACGTAGGTAGAACACAAACTTGTGAATTAGTTTCCGATTGTCAACTCCACATGTCATGAATTTTGACGGTTCCTTAATGCTGTTTTGAAAACCTGGCAACATGATCTCCAAGAGAAGGGAATGCCTAAGGGATTCAGAAGGAGAAAAATACAGCGTGTCCCTGTTGTCTCGCAATTTCTGGCATCTGAGATACTTCTCCGTGTAGCAAAACAGTGGGGTCATCTCCGAAAACTCTCTCTGTGATCTCAAAGACCAGATAGTCAAGCTGAGTGCATGTTTAATTCCAGAACCAAATATGTTTGGAGACGAATGTTTCCAAATCCTAAATCATGTATATTCCTCCGCCGCCTCCAGGAATGTGTGAAAAACCCCAGCGGGCTTTTTGCACTCTGCATCTCTGTACTATTGACAAAGCATGAATTTATGCATTCGTAGCAGCATGTGGCAAAATGTGTGCTCGGGTTTTATGAAAATCCTCCATTAGCCTTTTCATATTTTCCGGAGCTATTAAAATGTCACTTGGGGTAAATAATACGTGATAACGTACCTGATAAATCTCACCTGCTTTTGTTCGCTGACTTGAGCTAGTTTGGTAATAATTCAGGCACCGGATGGCTTCATCGGCGTAAGCTCCACCGCCATAAAGAAACCCCGAGCTTTCTGCTTGTAATTCCAATTTCATCAAACCCAATTCCGTTATGTGAGATGTCATGCAATGAGAATTTAAACAGCATCTTTTCTGCATTACTGCGATGCATCACAGCCTTCGCTTTTAACTAGTCTTTAATTTACCACTGTTATGGATGTGTGTCGTTTCCTGTTGATCATCAAGAGACCTAGCATATTTTGACTTGCTGAACAGCATAAGGCCATCAAGGGTTGGAGATCTATACTCATTTGGCTGGCGAGTTGCAGTTATTCAGGACTTTATCGAAAAAACCCAAGTGCTGTTCCAGCAGTCACCAGCCAATCCCTCTCCAATGCCAGAGATATAGCTTAAAGGTGCAACATTAGAAAATGTTGTCATTTCCGCTCCCTTGGCAGCCACCTCTCCACTAAAGTCAACATTGACACCGAAATACAACACCGTCTGAGCTCTGCGAGTGCAGCATTTTTCCAAATGAAGCAGAGAGTGTTTGAGGAGTGTTCTGTTGCACACTGGGTCCGAACAAATTGTCTTTTTTCTATAGAACATACACTTTAAACCCAGTGGGAAGCCGGGATGCCCAAAGAGAGATTGTTAGAAATTTCCTGAAGTA
>NW_026847993.1:39248516-39299240 GCF_025583915.1 Anolis sagrei ordinatus
TTGGGACCGCTCTACTTCACTCCACCTGTCTCATCTTTCCCACCTGCTTCACAACCTTCCAACTGTTCTGCTAAAAGCATACATCCTTCCTCTTCTTTGATCCCATATGAGGCTTTACTTAAGCCAACTAAGTTGTCATTTTCAGGGAGGAAAAAAAAAATCCCTGAATTATTTGTGACTTCTCTGTTGTCACCTCTCTGTTGTTGATTGCCTTTCAACAGTTGGAAAGTTTCTGAAAACTCCAGCTCCGTTAAGAGCTATTAGGGAGCCGACAAATAATTCAGTCAATTTTTAGCTTAACAGGTACATACACATTCTCAAAGTTGAGTTCAATTGTATTAAACATTTGTTCTGATGTTCAGAGCAAAAGTAGCACTTTTGGGAAAGAGCGAAGGAAGTTACTTTTAAGGTGAATGAGACTCGAGGCCTGCCACATGCAGCAGATTCAACAAGAAGTCACCCCTGGGTTCCGAATTTCATTAAGTTCTGAAATTTTCACCGGCCTAAATTTGGAAAGACTTTAGAAACAAAGTGCGAGCACCCCCTGTGCAGGTACAACTGTACCAGGAGCTCCAATTTTGTTTGCTTTGCATTGAATGTTTGTTGTAGTCCTAAGTTTCAGGGACTCTGCAGATAGGTGGCTTCTTTTGGCTGCAATCATAGGGCAAGCCACCTGTCAATTATAGTTAGGTTCCCTGGTCCCGCCCCCCTTTTGGGTTTTGGAGGGAATAGGAGCAAGTTTGGGTACAGTCAACACAGAGAAGAAGCCTTTCATACAGGACATAATACCAAGAGCTCCTGTAGAAAACTTCGTCTTCTATGGCTTGGCCAGGGAGATACAGCCCCACAGCTTGGCCGAAAGATATACAGCCTTACAGCTCCTTTGCTGAGGGACTTTAGTCAGCCATCACTGAAACCTGAACTCTTTTTCCCCTGGAAGTCCACAAAGCTCTGCTTGGTAAGGGTCACTCATGGAAGTCAGAAGCAGTTGGTACCGGGTGCAGGGGCTCCACGCCAACAGAGGCAAAGACAGACTGCCCAGATTAGAAGTTAAGGATTTCCCCATTAGTTAGTATACAGTTTATGAAGATAGTGCCTGTTCCCTGTGGACAAGATTGAGAGAGAGAGAGCCAATAGACTGTTAAGAAAGCCTTAAAGTACCTGTTTGTTTTCATTAATAAAGAACATTGTTGAACCTTTAAGCAATCTAAAGATTCTGTTTTAAGGAAATCCAAAGGCCTTTAATCTGAGGCAGCCCTGGCGTCCCATTGGGCACACGGAATTTATGTCCTGTCTACAGTCTTATGCACAGGCCCAGCGTGTGACAGCACACCTCCTATTTTTGGAAGGAGTTTAGAACCATTTTTAAATCGATGGCACATGCCTAATCCATAGCAAGGGAAGAAGTATACCCGACTTTATCTGCTTTAGTTAGATCTCATCTGGAATACAGTGTCCCAGAAATATATCGACATGCTGGAACGTGTTCAGAGAAGGACAACCCAAATAATTAAAGACCTGGAGAGTAAGCTTTATGAGGAATGTGTCTGGGAACTGGAGATGGTGAAGAGAAGGTGGAAAGAATCTCACACAAGGAAGCTTCTTTTGTGCTGTTCTGGAGACTAGGACATGGAACCATAGATTCAAATCGCCAGAAAAAAGATTCTACCTAAACATTAGGAAGACTCTTTTTATTATATTGTTACAGCAATTCAACAAGGAGGAACAGATGATCTGAAAGAATGGTGGACTCTTCATCTTTGGATCTTCTTTCAGGAATGCTCTAATTGTGTATTCCATCAGGGTTGCCTCCATAAAATCCTGCAAATCTCATGGGTAAACAAGCAGACAAATGTCAGCATGTTGGAAGAAGCAAAGACCACCAGCATTGAAGCGATGGTCCTCCGCCATCAACTCCACTGGATCGTCCACATTGTCCGGATGCCGACCACCATCCCCCAAAGCAGTTGCTTCTTGCAACTCAGAGTAGCTTTCATCTTGCTCCAGACACCACCACACCAAAGCTGTAGGTTTTGTAGTTTATTGAGAAAAAGGCAAAATTAAAACAAAGTATAAGAAATGCAAAAGTTCCATAGGCAGGACAAAGGCTTAAATGCAAAGACAAAATTCCCAAGATCCAAAGGCAAAAACATAAAGCATAATCCTTTAGCAATGGTCAAACAAGAGTCCATTGAAAACAGTTGAAAGCCAGGCCCAAATCCCAGACTCAGGAAGCCAGAAGCATGCTGCTAAAAGCCAAAGTTAATCCACAGAAGTTTGCATGGGAAGAGCTATGTTGGACTGACAACCCCTGCTTGCCAGCTGCAAGGCTAGATTCCCTTTGCAGACATGAACGCATTGCGTTGACCTTTGGCATCCTTGGCTTCTCGCTTGCTAGCCAAGTGAGTGCTTCTCCGGAGCCTTAATTGCAGATGATCTTGCCTGCTCATTAATTCATTATCTTCAAGGCTATGTAACCCCTTATCTTGGTCCAGCTGGACCAGATCACTGTGGGGAGGAAAAGAGTCTCCACCTGGCCGTGTGGGAATTCACTCTCGTTATCAGTCTCACTAACATTCCTTTCCCCTGGGAACTGACTTGCTGTTTCTCCTTCAGCAACCCCACCATCAGCCCTGTCTGAAGCATGTACAGAAATCTGTAACCCATCCTCCTCCTCATCATCCTGTAGGAATTCTGGCTCAGAAGGCCCAAAGAGCTCAGCTTCAGACTCAGAGTCAAGCTGAGTCACAACACTGCTCTACCCCAAACTCAAGAACAGAAAAAGGAATGTTGGTGGGCAGGAAAAGAGATTTGAAGATGGGCTCAAAGCCAACTTTAAAAACTCTGGCATAGACACTGAGAACTGGGAAGCCCTGACCCTTGAGCACTCCAGATGGAGGTCAGCTGTGACCAGCAGTGCTGTAGAATTTGAAGATGCATGAATGGAGGGCGAAAGAGAGAAGCGTGCCAAGAGGAAGGCACATCAAGCCAATCTCGACCGGGACCACCTTCCACCTGGAAACCAATGCCCTAACTGCAGGAGAACATGCAGATCAAGAATAGGGCTCCACAGTCACCTATGTATCCACCACCAGTACACCGATCTTGGAAGACAATCCTACTCAGACAACGAGGGATTGCCTATGGAAGTAATTGTGTATTCTTTCATGGAAGGGCATTGACTAGAAGCCCTTATGGATGCACCCAATTCTATAAATATTTAAAATTTTCAGATTAAGAAAACTGTAAAGTGCTTTGGCTTAGTGAACAATACAAGCGTGTATGGATCCTGAGCAAAACTTGGAACTGTCAGAATCTTATGGAAGTGGTTGTCCAAAAAGTGAACTTTTCCAAACTTTGGTCCCAAGGTGCAAGAACCCATCCTGCGTTCTAAAACTAGTGCTTAAGGCTTTGCTTTCCGGATTAATATACCCATCTACAAATACTGTACCATAAGCCGCTGTGTGCTATTTTTACAAATGTCCCTGACATGTTGGCTCAGATCTTTCTTTCTTTTTTTAATGGCTGTCTTGTCTTTGGGAATAGAAGAGTCTCGCCTGAGAGGCTTGCCAAGCAGCTGTATGATCAACTAGAAAAATATTACAGGAGGCATTGCTTAAAAATGCAAATGCACCAAGTGTTTACAATTGCGTTTTTTCTGCTCCGTTGCCATGTTTCGCTGTGATTCTGTTTAAGCACATTAAAATCCACATAATGAAAGTACAGTTGTGTATTCCCCAAGGCAGGCTGATTTATCTTTCGGAAAGTTTCCAAGCCTATCCCAGCTGCTGCGGGAGAGTTTGGTCGTTCCTCTTGGTTGGCTGAACTAGGGCATCTTCTTTTTCTGGCTGACTTTGGCGGCTGATGTGTACCATTCTGGAAGGTGGAGCAGTCCGTTCATTGCTTATGAGGGTAGGGTTCAAGATTATATTCTAACCCTTTCCCTCCAACACACTGCTTCTTAGCAAGTGCAAACAGAGGCAGATGTATTAAAACAGAGCTCATTTTACAATAGTATTTATATTGTACACTTCAAGCAGACTGGTGGTAGCACACAATGGCTGAGACCTTCTATGTGCATAGACTTTCTTCCACTTCTGTTGTCACTAACTGTGGTTGGTTTTTGTTTTCAAATCAGCAACTAGTTTTGAATCCAATGCTGATGACAACATCGTCTGTGCACATTCAGAAGAAGACCTACAAGCCACCCTAAACACCTTTGCAGAAGCTTATGAGAAGCTTGGCCTGTCATTGAAAATTGAGAAAACCAAAGTGCTCTTCCAGCACTCACCAGCCAATCCCTTTCCAATGCCAGAGATACAGCTTAATGGTGTAACATTAGAAAATGTTGACCCTTTCTGCTACCTTGGCAGCCACCTCTCCACCAAAGTCAACATCGACACCGAAATACAACACCGCCTGAGCTCTGCGAGTGCAGCATTTTTCCAAATGAAAAATGTTTGAGGACCGGGACATCCGTAGGGATACCAAGGTGCTTGTTTATAAAGCTATTGCCCTCCCAACCCTGCTATACTCCTGCGAGACGTAGACTATCTACTGACGTCACATGCAACTCCTGGAACAATACCATCAGTGCTGCCTCCGGAAAATCCTGCAAATCTCTTGGGAAGGCAAGTGGACAAACGTCAGTGTGCTGGAAGAAGCAAAGACCACCAGCATTGAAGCGATGCTCCTCCGCCATCAACTCCACTGGACCAGCCATGTCGTCTGGATGCCTGACCGCTGTCTCCCAAAGCAGTATCTGGAGTTACACTTCAAAAATGTCCCTGTTCCACTTACATACACATTCAAGTTAAGAACAAACCTCCAGAACCTATCTTGTTCATAACTTAGAGACTGCCCATATTGCATGTTGGCAAGTAAGGAGGGAGAGAGAGGTGATGGTGAGATCTTTCTGCCTCGCTTGTCAGAATAGCTTGGCCGGCTTTGTGCGCTATGCATCTCAACTTGGTCAAGGGGAGGAAGTGCCATGTACTAATTCCGCCTCGGGCTGCCAAGTGTCTTGGGCAGGCTTTGCCCGATCTTCACAGGCACCACATCCATTTGACACTGTCAGATATAAGTAGAAATGAACAAGGCTGGCATTGACCCTGCTGAGTAGTGGCTGGATATTGCGAACTGCCCTTCTAGTAAGTAGATACATACACAGTGTTTTCCCCCATTTATTATTATTATTATTATTATTATTATTATTATTATTATTATTATTTTATTTCAGATACTTGTACCCCACCCTTCTCAACCCCTGGGGTGGGGGTGGGGGGGCTCAGGGTAGCTTCCAGCCGGCAACAATTCAATGCCTCCAATGTACACATAATAAAATACATAATAAAATACAATAATTAGATACATTTAACACTTTAAATCACATTAATTAATTAAAATCTGTTTCTGTTTCAATAATAGCCTGGTGGCCTTATCTGAGCCAAATTCTGGAGTTAGAGACTCCATCAAGTGTGACCATAGTCCATTTCCATAGTGACTGTCATCATTGTCACTGTCATTTTCCATTATGTTATTTTTGTATTGTTTATTTTACTTGATTGGTTTATTTATTTTATTGTGATTTTATTTTCTTGTTTATATTTTATGCTGTTGTATTGTATTTTTGGGCTTGGCCTCATGTAAGCCACTCCGAGTCCCCTTTGGGGAGATGGTGGCGGGGTATAAATAAAGATTATTATTATTATTTATTATTATTATTATTATTATTATTATTATTTTCATCAAGTTGGAAGCAATATCTGTCTTGGCAGAATGGGGTTGGACTGCATGATGGCCCAGGAGGTCTCTTAGGATTCTATTATTATTATTATTATTATTATTATTATTATTATTATTATTATTATTATTATTTGAAACAGCACAAGATGAGTCCACAGCAGACACTTTGATGGCTGTTGTATTGGATGAAGATCCCTTACCTTACCAGCCAGGGTGGCAGGGCCCAGGAAGAGACAGGCTAGGTAGTTTCAGCTTAGAGGGCCTGGCAGAGAGCTGCAGGAGCCATCTTAGTTTAAGGAAGACTCCAGTTCAGAGTGGGGAGTGGCCTAGGCCTGAGTCAGCCCAGCAACAGCCAGGATTGGTTGGAAAAAGGGGGGCGGAGTTAGCCAGTTGGAGGGAAAGAGAGCAGCTTATTTTGACAGTTGAGTTCAGTTCTGAGTGAGGTTAGAGTAGGATTTGGGAGTTTTAGGAGTCTCTGTTAGGAATAGGCAGCTTGCCTGTAGTTTGCACAGCAAAGTAGGCTGTGGCAGACTGAGTTACAGCTATTTTTAGAGAAGAAAATAGCTGGGTTTTGTGTTAAGGAATTGTAACAAAGAATAGAACCATTCTCTCAAGTAACCATTACGCTTCTAAGAACCAAGAACACTTTTATTGTAACAGCCAAGCCTCTGAACCTGCATTCACTTTTATTCTGTAACTTGTATTCAATAAACTCTTTCTTGTTATTTTTAAAATTTAAGCCTGAGTCAAGTGCCATTTTTGGTTGGAGTCCTTTTCCTTGTGGAATCAACCTCTCCTGTTTTCCCTCAAAGAAAGCCCTTGATAATACACAGTATTTGGTGGAGTAAAAAAGCCTTTTAATAATTTTAAACAGCCTTTCAGCAGTCCAAATAGCTAGAGGGTTCGTTGTTCTTCAGTTTATGGTGGCAGAGAAGGTATTTAAAGAAAGAGACATTCCCTCAAACGCTATAAGAGCCAAAGTGGTGTGAATTTCTTATTGAAGGAGGGACAGTGTTGGGATCTGCTTGCCCCTGTCCAGTGATATTGTTTGGCCATCAAGAAATTATATCATTATAATTTGGGGACAGTGTTGGGATTCTTTGACCCCCTGCCCAGACGGCCAATTAATGCATGCAGATCCAAGTAGGGTGGCCTTCTGCAGCTGACAGATGGTAATTTTGTCAGCGCCGATTGTGTTTAAGTGCAGGCCAAGGTCTTTAGGCACTGCATCCAGTGTGCCAATCACCACTGGGACCACCTTGACAGAGTCTTTGCAGTTCGTTCTTTAAATTCTCGTATCGTTTCAGCTTTTCCAGTGGTTTCTCTTCAATCCTGCTGTCACCTGGGATTGCAACATCGACGATCCATACTTTGTTTTTTAACACGATTGTGAGGTCAGGAGTGTTGTGCTCCAAAACTCTGTCTGTCTGAATCCGGAAGTCCCAGAGGAGTTTGGCATGTTCATTCTCTGTAACTTTTTCCCACTTGTGATCCCAGGCAGATGGTGTTTGTGGCACAAGTTCGATTCGGGGGGGGGGGGGGCTGAGTTTGTTTCAGGGGGGGGGTTGAGTCCGAGTGAAAGAGGGTTTATCCTCTTTGTATCATTACCCCAATACCCCCATGCATATGGGATATATTGAGTATGGTGATCAGATCATGATATGAATAAACATAACAGTTTAAATAATGCACCAGTAAGGCCTTTTCGCGAACCACCATGAGAATTTCGGGGGGGGGGGTCATGAAGCCCAAGCCCCCCCCCCCCCCCCCCCGGCTACATGCCTGCCGCCAGTTCTTTGTTGCAGGCAGATGGTATTTGTGGCACAAGTTCCAATGTATAATCTGAGCAATGGTGTTATGCCTCTGCTTGTAGTCTGTTATTGTTGTTGTTGTTGTTGTTGTTGTTGTTGTTGTCAGCAAGATTACCTGAAGGCCTGGTCCCACATCCATGTTTTTAACTTCTTTCTAAAGGAAAGGAGGAATGTTGATAATCTAATTTCACCGGGGAGTGAATTCCATAGGTGGGGGGCCACCACCGAGAAGTCCCTGCCCCTCATCCTCACCGAGCACGTTTGAGACAGAGGTGGGGCCGAGAGCAGGGCCTCCCCAGAAGATCTTAAACTCCGAGATGGGACGTAGAAGGAGATACTTTTGGACAGTTACGGAGAAGGAGATACATTCGGACAGGTACATTTGCACCCGCTGTGTTTTCTTTACAGTGCCAAGAGCTGCCAATTTGGATCATGTGACAGAAACTCAAAGTGGTGACAGTGCAAAGTAAAGAAGCACACAAATGACTCATCCTTAGGTCTTATTTTCCTCCATGTTTCCTTCCTAGCACTAGCACAATATTGCTCACCTGATAATGCAGTGTTTACAGACTTGGAAAAAGGACAGGAGGAAGGATCTGCATAGCAGACATGATATCCCTGTCAACGTTTGCAGTGCCAGGTTTGTTCTTTCTACCGACGATTGACAGCGCCGAGTGATGCCTTGCTATTTTGAGCCTTCCCTATCGTCTGGGGATGTCAGCACTCTCTCGCCTCTTGCTCTGTGGTTTCTCACTGTGTTGACACCAAGATATCACTTTTAAAAGAAATCATGAATAATTAGGCCTGGGTCAAACATTCCACACAATTCTCCATGTCTTCTCCTTCACAGGTGTCTCAGGGGAAAGACCCGCGCACAGAATACAAGACCCACAGTGATTGGCAAATAGATTCCTGTGATTATGACTAGGAGTAAAAAAAAATACAGTTAATGTATATACTCATGTAGAAGTCTAGCAACGTTAGTAAAAAAAAATCAACCCAAAAAACCTGGATAGACTTAGCCATAGGTTGGTGTCAGTACCGTACCTTAATACTTACCAAAACAAGGAGCTATTCCTTTCTCTGAGTGGAGTAACAAAAGGAGAACCTCAAGAAAGCACCAACAATCCCATTTCTGGTCTTTTGGAATGGTTGAGGGATACTTACCTACTTAGGTGATCCCTCATAGCCCGAGGATGATGGCCTTCCAAGTGTAGTGCCTTGGTGTGGGTCCATAGGTGGCTGTGGAGACCTAATCTTGATCTGCATGTTCTCCCACAGTGTGGACATCGGTTTTCAGGTGGAAGGTGGTTCTGGTCAGGGTTGGCTTGACATGCCTTCCTCTTGGCATGTTTCTCTCTTTCACTTCAAATTCTACAGCATTGTTGACCTCCAGTTAGAGCACTCAAGGGTCAGGGCTTCCCAGTTCTCGGTTGTTGCACTCCAGATCAGGAAAGAACCCTCTGACTTTAAAACACACCACATGAAGAGTGAAGAAACAAATCTTCTTTTATTGAAGCTTAGTAAATAGCCAGAAGAAATAAATGCTTGTAAGAAAATAAGATAGCTGCAAAAAGTAATAAGTCAATAAAAGGCAATGTCCACACAAGATATAAAAGCAACCCAAGACAGTATTTACCCAGACAGGAGTCAACAGGAAGCAAAGACAATCCAAAAGGCTAAAAATCTCCACATGAACAAGAACCCTTGAACAGGATTTCCATGGCACATGAACTTGCTTTCCAAACGATGCCTGATCTAACAGGTTTCTCCTTGAGGCAAACCTTAAATCCCAAAACTCAGAAATTGGTTTCGCTTTTCCCCACATTTCCCCTTTATCAGACGAAGCCTTTCAGAGCGACGTAAATACGGAGTTTGCTGTCGATCCTGGCTAATCTTCAGCCGCCTATTCTTCATCTCCCTATCTGGCTGCTTATTAAAATTTCCAGGTGTCAGATTGTTTTCCAAACCCAAATCTTGAGAGCTCATAGAGAGAGGGAGTGGACCATCATTAATAGGCCCAGCAGGGATATTCTCATGAGAAACTGCCCTTTGCACTGGGGCCTCTCTGTCATTGCCTGCATGAACATCATTGACCAAACCATCTCCATCTTGTACCTCAGCCTCGGCACCCTTTCCCTCATCATTTCCCACATCAGGATCCTGAAACACAAACACAGGCTTTCCCAACATCGGTGTCTATACCAGAGTTGAGCAATGCAAAAGGACTCTGCGACCTATGAAAAAAAGGTAAACTGGTGTTGGGTTGCTGTGAGTTTTCTGGGCTGTATGGCCAAGTTTCGGATGCATTATCTCATCCACATCTATGGCAGGCATCCTCACAACTTCCGACGTGGGAGAAATGTCAGGAGAGAATGCTTCTGAAACATGGCCATACAGTCCAGAAAACTCACAGCAACCCATGAAAGACTTTGACAACACATTAAACTGGTGTTGTATTGCAATTCATGAGCCCTCTGTGGCGTAGTGGGTTAAACCACAGAGCTGCTGAACTTCCTGACTGAAAGGTCCCCAGTTCAAATCCGCTTGCCATGTTCATGTTTAATTGTTATATTTGTTATTCTGTATTTTATGATGCGGCATTGAATTATTGCCAATTGTAAGCCGCCCTGAGTCCCCCCAGGGGTTGAGAAGGGCGGGGTAGAAATGTTCGAAATAAATAAATAAATAGGAAACAAGCTGATCGTTCACATAAACCAATGGGCATGTGATTCACTTACACATCTCTGAATGACAGTGAAAGAATCAATAGAATCAGCCAAATCAAACACAGCAATATGCAAAAACTTGGTCTGCACACTGCAACAACATCACAGGCCGTTATTGGAAGTGATTATTTTTTTTGTTTAGTACTCCAAAGTAGAGAGAAAATGAAAGTAAAGGAGAGGCACAAGGCAACGTGCGCTTGCAAACTCAATCATAACTGGTGAGACGATCCATTTGCTTCCAGCAGGCACCAGCGTCTTTTCCCGTTCTGACAGTTCATCACTTGGGACATGTTTTATTCATGCCTTCATGGGCCCTTGTGCACAGGAGGTATTTAGATGTGTCACTGGTAATTAGCGTCACTGCCAAGAGGGAATGTCCTTCCCCCAACAGCTCCCAGACTCCCCTGCCTTCGCTCCCAACGCTCTTGTTGGGTTCCCTAACAAAAGACCTACTTGGGATGGCAAAGTGTCCCAGCAGGAGAGCTTGTTGAGCAGCAGGATGCACAATCCTCCGCTTGCTGCAGATGGCTGTTCCTGTAAAATCAGGTGGCTTTACATACCATTGAATAAGGTGGATGATCAGGGCTGTAATTCAGTGCTTGCTTGCTTAGTTATTTAGGCGATCCCTCGTTGTCCGAGTATGATGGCCCTCCAAGTGTAGTGTCTTGGTGGTGGGTACGTAGGTGACTGTGGAGCCCGATTCTCAACCTGCATGTTCTCCCACAGTGAGGGCATCAGTTTCCAGGTGGGAGGTGGTCCCGGTCGGGGTTGGCTTGACATGCCTTCCTCTTGGCACATTTTTCTCTTTCGCCTCTTCAAATTCTACAGCACTGCTGGTACCAGCTGACCTCCAGCTGGAGCGCTCAAGGGCCAGGTCTTCCCAGTTCTCGGTGTCAATGCCAGAGTTTTTAAGGTTGGCTTTGAGCCCATCTTTAAATCTCTTTTCCTGTCCACCAACATTCTGTTTTCCATTCTTGAGTTCGGAATAGAGCAACGGCTTTGGGAGACAGTGGTTGGGCATTCAGACAATGTGGCCGCTCCAGCGGAGTTGATGGTGGAGGACCATTGTTTCAATGTTGGTGGTCTTCGCTTATTTATTTATTTATTATTTATTTCAGGCTTTTATATCCCATTCTATCTCAACCTCCGAAGAGGGACTCAGCTAACAAATCAGCACCCCATGGCGCCCACATCAAAAACATAAATACACAATTTAACGGCAGTATAATAATAATAATATATAACAGTATAAACAGTATAAAAACAATATAAAAAGTATAAAAACAATGGTCATTCTAGGGCATGACCATATAGTCTGAAAAACCTACAACAACCCAGTGACTGGCTTCACCGTGAAGTAGGTGGGGGTGGCCATGGCTGACAGGGAGCTCCGGCGTGGGCTGCTTCATGAGGTCACAAAGATATGAAAATAATAATAATAATAATAACAATAATAATAATAATAATAATAATAATAATAATTCAGTCAAGGTGGTCCCAGTGGTGATCGGCACACTGGGTGCAGTGCCTAAAGACCTTGGCCTGCACTTAAACACAATCAGCGCTGACAAGATTACCATCTGCCAGCTGCAAAAGACCACCTTACTGGGATCTGCATGCATTATTTGCCGATACATCACACAGTCCTAGACACTTGGGAAGTGTCCGACATGTGATCCAGGTCAACAGCCAGCAGAGTGTCTGCTGTGGACTCAACTTGTTGTGTTTCACATAATAATAATAATAATAATAATAATAATAATAATAATAATAATCTTTATTTATACCCCACCACCATCTCCCCGATGGGGACGCAAGGTGGCTTACATGGGCCCAAGCCCAAACAACAAATTACAGCAAAATAAAGCCAAAAAACACAAGCAACAACATAATAATTACATAGAAACATGAAAAAAAATATGGAATGCTTCACAAATTTGCGTCTCATCCTTGTGCAGGGGCAATGCCAATCTTCCATTTGTCTGCCTGTCTTCCCAAGAGAACCCTCATGACCAACAGAAAATACTGTAAAGCACATCTACTGTGCTCCTTGACTTTCCTTCTAAGATGCCGAGACACAGATACCATCCCACAATTTCTTGCAGCCAAAAGGACTTTCAAAACACCACAGGCTCACCGGATCTATGACCACCAGGAACGCAACCTCTTACAAGAGAGAGAATTCACACCATCCGCAAAGAACTACAGAAATGCTGGACCACTCCCACAACCACCATGTCAGACTGCACAGGGAGGCCATTGAAATCCACAAGCATGTGGACAATTTCAACAGAAAGGAGGAACTATGAAAATGAACAAAATTTGCCTACCAGTATTAAAAAAACCTCTAAAATTACAACAGCAAAACAACAGAGAGGAAACAATCAGGCACATCTAATCACCTCTCAACAAAAGATTGCCCCAGGCACTGCCAGGCCATGAAATGCTAATCAAGGTGGTCAGTTGAAACATTCACACCTAGCTCCATCAGACAAGAGCCCTTTGTCCCACCCTGGTTATTCCACAGATATATAAACCCATTTTCCTAGTTCCAACAGACCTCACTACCTCTGAGGATGCTTGCCATAGATGCAGGCGAAATGTCAGGAGAGAATGCCTCTAGAACATGGCCATATAGCCTGAAAAAACCTACAACAGTCAAATGGAAATGGCTACGTTTTCCACAACACAACAACCCAGAAAATACTGTGTTTTCTGATGGTCTTTGGTGACTCCTCTGACCCCCCCTTGCAACCCTCCAGGGGTCCCAACCCCCAGGTTGAGAAACACTAGAGACTCAGGGGCTGGAGTGAGTGCCCAAGGAACATCATCATCATTGTCATTGGAAAAAAGAGTATATCTCAGAGCGTTCACCCTTTTGTGAGAAGTATGATGTCAGGACCTGTTGTAGTACAGCGTGACAGTAACATTATCACTACTGGTAGAAGGGAGAAGAGAGCTGCGCAGGTGTTGGAGGAGGAGCAGCAGCGAAAGCAGATTAGAGACATATTCATGGCTCCAACTGATTCAGAATCCTTCGAGGGTTTCTCAGACTGAGAAATGGGGGAAGGAGAGGAAAGCAGGGGAGTCAAGCGGGCTACTTGCGAACAAGAATCTGATGAGGAGCTCCAAAGGAAGCGTACCTGTGATATACTTAGCGCTCCAACAGAGGATGAAGACTTTATGGGTTTTGAGAGGAGTGATGGGAGTGAGAGTGACATGGGGGAGGATGATCTTGACTGGACCCGTGTACAGGAGATTAGGGATATCTGTACTCAGCCTACCTCCAGTGATAATTTTGAGGGGTTTACAAAAGAGTGGCAATCTGGGAACACTTGGCAAGATCTAAGTCTTGACAGACGCTGGCAGAGGTGGAGGGATGGGAGGCTTGGTTCAGCTGTAGGGAATGGGGCAGCTGAGAGCGATGATGAAAGGGTGGGGGAGCAGCTCATCTTCTGAGAGGAGCTTTAGGATATAAGTTGGGTTGGTTTCAATGGGTCTTTGCAGAAGGCAAAGTGTCTTTTCGGGTGTGAATCTTTGTTCCTGCCATTACTCTCAAGCTTGGGTCCTTGGACTACAGATCTCTGTGTTTCCTTCTTGAAACTCCGTAAGTGATGACTTCTACTCTCCCGTTTTGACTCCGGACCATGTTTGACGCCGCCGCCGCTTTTGGGACTATCTCATCTTGTTTTGAACGTGTTTGGACTACGGACTGCCTTTGGACACTGTTTTTGCTCATTCCCACTTTGTTTTTGTATGTTCTTTGGACCCTTTGAATTACAAGCGGATTGCTGCATATTTTTGTTATACCGGATTATATGCCAGGATAATCCGGATGATATTTAAGTTGGTTTTTTCGCTCTGCGCTTGCTACAAACTCTTAGTTCTTGCTAGAGACACTGAAGTAAGTGTCTCTAAGCCTTTTTTGTATATAATAAATCTGTGTTTGGACCTTTTACATTGTGTTTGGCGTTCTTGAGGCTTCTGGGTCTTGACCGGACCTGTTAGGGACGCTTTGCAGTATCCATCAGTCTCTCCCTGGCTCAGACTGATTTAAGTAAATCCAACCAGGTAGCATAAAGTTACAAATTCAAGAATCTACTTTTTTTACCCCCTGAGTTTTGGATGAAAGATGTAGAAGCGTTGGCCATTGGGGAGCCAAGGGTTCCCACTGTGAAGGAGACCGAGAACAATCTGTGAGAGAGTAAACAAGAGAAAATGAATTCATTTCCGAGGTTCCTCCAGAGGTTCAGCATCATTTCCTACATCACCTGGCGTTAGCGACTGTACCTTAACTGGCCATTTTGTCCCCCTGACTCCCCATGGCAACTTTTCATTTTATGGCGGGCTGGTTTTGCAGAAGAGAGGCACCGTTCCACCTGCAGCAAGAAAGGCCTTTTCTGCTTCATTAAAAATGAATTGATCACCCAATGTTTTTGTCATTGCATCCCTTCCTTCGGTGTTCAGAGAGGGCCATTTTCCCCGCCGGAAAATACGTGGGTGGGGAGAAGAATCGTATCTCTCTCCCTGTAATGTTTACCCACACGCCTCGCTTCTTGCTATTCATTATTGGACCCTGGCATTGCTTTTATTGCAAGAGAAACCTGTCCATTGACCCGAATGAATGGAAACAGGTGACATTAACAGCAGAAATGGCTGCAGGGATTTTTTATTTGTATTTTTCTTTTTTGCTCCTTCCATGCTCTGGAAGGTAAGGGAAATCAAAACAAAACACAGATGGGCATCCAGTCTGTTGATTTATACAAGGGGAAAAATATATGAAGTATGTGCTGGAAAAAAAGAGGAGAAATTGGTTATTGCCTGCATGGAGGATCCGCATTGCCTTTAGATCGGAATGAGAAGCCTGAAGCATAAAAGGGACCACAGAATAAGCTACTCAATTTAATTCCATTCTATTGAGGGTAATGGCAGTTGTGTATTAATTCTGAAAAGCAGAGAAATAAGGAAAAGGGATTTTTTTTTAAAAAGGGGATAGCTTTTATTGACCTAGCATATGGCCATTGTGCTGTCGCACACTGGGCCTGCACATAAGTCTGTAGACAGGACATAAATTCTGTGTGCCCAACGGGATGCCAGGGCTGCCTCAGATTAAAGGCCTTTGGATTTCCTTAAACAGAGTCTTTAGATTGCTTAAAGGTTCAACAAATTTCTTTATTAATGAAACAAACAGGTACTTTAAGGCTTTCTTAACAGTCTATTGGCTGTATTGTCGAAGGCTTTCATGGCTGAAATCACTCAGTTCTTGTGGGTTTTTTCGGGCTATATGGCCATTGGCATATAGCCCGAAAAAACCCACAAGAACTGAGTCTATTGGCTCTTTCAATCTTGTCCACAGGGAACAGGCACTATCTTCATAACTGTATACTAACTAATGGGGAAATCCTTAACTTCTAATCTGGGCAGTCTGTACTTGCCTCTGTTGGCATGGAGCCCCTGCACCCGGTACCAACTGCGTCTGGCTTCCGCGAGCGACCCTTACCAAGCAGAGCTTTGTAGACTTCCAGGGGAAAAGAGAATTCAGGTTTCGGTGATGGCTGGCTGAAGTCCCTCCGCAAAGGAGCTGTAAGGCTGTATGATCCTCGGCCAAGCTGTGGGGCTGTATCTCCCTGGCCAAGCCGTAGAAGACGAAGCTTTCTACAGGAGCTCTTGGTTTCATGTCCTGTATGGAAAGCTGCTCTGTGTGGACTGACTAAAAATGGTTCCTCTCTCTTCCCAAAAACCCAGAAAAAGGAGCGGAACCAAAGCTAAATGAGATGGACAGGGGGCTTGCCCTATGACTGCAAACTATAACAGGAAGCCACCCTGCTGCAAAATCCCAAGCCTGGGATTGCAAACAAACATTTAATGCAAAGCAAACAAAATTTGAGCTCCTGATACAGCTGTACCTGCACAGTTTCGGGGAGGGTTGACAATTTCGGCCGGGGGGGGGGGGGGGGACAATTTTGGGGGGTTTGAAAATTTCGGGGAGGGTTGAAAATTTCAGGGGGGGGGTTGAAACCTGCCTCCTAGCTCACGCTGAAGCAAAGAGCACAGCAGGGGGCAGAGCAGCCTTCAATAGCCTGCAGCTCCACCCCTGTCAACCACCTCCACCAAGTCTGGCCTCCTTAATGAGAGCATTCAACACCCCCCCCCCCAACTTGGTTGCTTCACTACATCGGCTATTGCTGCAAGTAATGACAGTGTGAATAAATTGTCAATATTTGCTTGAGATAGTGCTTACAGTTCTGGAGGAACTCTTAATTTTTTGCATCTCATAGACTTAGCATGGGGATTTGGTTAACCAGTTAAAATTCATGAGTAAACCAGGTTTTTTAAAAAAATCTGAAACATTTCAGGGGGGGGGGTGAACCCCTAAAACCACTCCCTCGCTACAGGCCTGCTCTCAATCTTGTCCACAGGGGACAGGCACTATCTTCATAACTGTATTTTAGCTAATGGGGAAATCCTGGGCAGTCTGTCTTTGCCTCTGTTGGCGTAGAGCCCTTACACCCGGTACCAACTGCTTCTGGCTGCCGCGAGTGACCCTTACCAAGCAGAGCTTTGTAGACTTCCAGGGGAAAAGAAGGAGTTCAGGTTTCCGTGATGGCTGGCTGAACTGCTGTGGGACCGGATTCCCTCAGCAAAGGAGCTGTAAGGCTGTAAAATCCTCAGCAAAAGAGCTGTGCTGAGACTGCATCTCTCTGGCCAAGCTATGGGGCTGTATATCCCAGGCCAAGCTGTAGAAGACGAAGCTTTCTACAGGAGCTCCTGGTTTTATGTCCTGTATGAGAGGTTTCTCTGTGTGGACTGACCCAAAATGGCTCCTATTCCCTCCAAAACCCAAAAAGGGGGCGGGACCAGGGAACCTAACGATAATTGACAGGTCATAGATCCAATAAATGCAAACTAAGGAAAGCCATCTAACTGCAAAGGCATAGAACTTTAAAATACATGCAGTAATCAACAAATAGCAAGATAAGCTGGAGCTCCTGGTGCGGCTGTCCCAGAACATGTCCTTTTATTGATATTGGCCAAATACGGGTTGACGCACCACCCAGCTGCTTGGATTTAATTCAAATTTGAGGCATACCATTTTGGGCGCACTTTGGAGCATCATAGAATCATAGAATCAAAGAGTTGGAAGAGACCTCATGGGCCATCCAGTCCAACCCCATTCTGCCAAGAAGCAGGAACATTGCATTCAAATCACCCCGACAGATGGCCATCCAGCCTCTGTTTAAAAGCTTCCAAAGAAGGAGCCTCCACCACACTCCGGGGCAGAGAGTTCCACTGCTGAACGGCTCTCACAGTCAGGAAGTTCTTCCTCATGTTCAGATGGAATCTCCTTTCTTGTAGTTTGAAGCCATTGTTCTGCGTCCTAGTCTCCAGGGAAGCAGAAATACAAGCTTGCTCCCTCCTCCTCCCTGTGGCTTCCTCTCACATATTTATACATGGCTATCATATCTCCTCTCAGCCTTCTCTTCTTCAGGCTAAACATGCCCAGCTCCTTAAGCCGCTCCTCATAGGGCTTGTTCTCCAGACCCATGATCATTTTAGTCGCCCTCCTCTGGACACATTCCAGCTTGTCAATATCTCTCTTGAATTGTGGTGCCCAGAATTGGACACAATATTCCAGATGTGGTCTAACCAAAGCAGAATAGAGGGGTAGCATTACTTCCCTAGATCTAGACACTATGCTCCTATTGATGCATGCCAAAATCCCATTGGCTTTTTTTTGCTGCCACATCATATTGTTGGCTCATGTTTAACTTGTTGGCCACGAGGACTCCAAGATCTTTTTCACACGTACTGCTCTCGAGCCAGGCATTGTCCCCCATTCTGTATCTTTGCATTTTTTTTTCTGCCTAAGTGGAGTATCTTGCATTTGTCATGAAGATTAAACGATCGAAATGCAAAGACTCTCGCACAAGCCAGTCAAGGAGGTCCCAGTGGTGATCGGCACACTGGGTGCAGTGCCTAAAAACCTTGGCCTGCACTTAAACACAATTGGCGCTGACTGGTCTTAATGTCAGGGAAAAACCTTTACCTACCTATAATCCGTTGCTGTAGGAAAGTGACTCTCATTTCATGAGTGACAACACCGTCCTGGACAGTGCTCTGTATTCAGGGTGCTTTGTAAAAATACCTCTGGATCTTCCCTAGTATGTTTTTCTCTTGAAGCAGATATCTGGTGGCAAACATTGTGCATGTAGCAGGGCTCAGGTTGCATTGCAGCAGGTGGTCTGTAGTTTGCTCTTCTTCACACTCGCATGTCGTGGATTCCACTTTGTGGCCCCATTTCTGAAGGTTGGCTCTGCATCTCGTGGTGCCAGAGCGCAGTCTGTTCAGCGCCTTCCAAGTCGCCCAGTCTTCTGTGTGCCCAGGGGGGAGTCTCTCATTTGGTATCAGCCATTGGTGAGGTTCTGGGTTTGAGCCTGCCACTTTTGGACTCTCGCTTGCTGAGATGTTCCAGCGAGTGTCTCTGTAGATCTTAGAAAACTATTTCTTGATTTAAGTCGTTGACGTGCTGGCTGATACCCAAACAAGGGATGAGCTGGAGATGTCTCTGCCTTGGTCCTTTCACTATTGGCTGCTACTTCCCGGTGGATGTCAGGTGGTGCAATACCGGCTACAGTGTAATTTCTCCAGTGGTGTAGGGCGCAGACACCCTGTGATAATGCGGCATGTCTCATTAAGAGCCACATCTACTGTTTTAGTGTGGTGAGATGTGTTCCACACTGGGCATGCGTACTCAGGAGCAGAGTAGCATAGCGCAAGGACAGAGGTCTTCACTGTGTCTGGTTGTGATCCCCAGGTTGTGCCAGTCAGCTTGTATATGATATTGTAATTTCTCCAGTGGTGTAGGGCGCAGACACCCCTTGATAATGCGGCATGTCTCATTAAGAGCTACATCCACTGTTTTAGCGTGGTGAGATGTGTTCCACACCGGGCATGCGTACTCAGCAGCAGAGTAGCATAGCGCAAGGGCAGATGTCTTCACTGTGTCTGATTGTGATCCCCAGGTTGTGCCAGTCATCTTTCGTATGATATTGTTTCTAGCGCCCACTTTTTGTTTGATATTCAGGTGATGCTTCTTGCGACCAGAGGCATGCTCCTATGCGAATGCAACATACAATTCCAGCGTGTCTTAGCTGGTGTTCCCCTCCTCAAATGATGTAATCTTCGGAGTCGCTTTGATATCTGATGGAACTCAGGGTGGGCCAGATGGTTAATGAAGCCAATCTCTTGGAAAGGGTCAACACGGCCAAAGCTTTGATTAATAACAAAACGAAATGGGTTGTAGTCCCGAGAGTGTATGGAGAAGAGTTTTTATTTTAAGCCCTATAGTCAGCCTTGGCAGGAACTCAACTTCATTGATATACTGCTCACCCTAACCTGAACTGCACACTGGCATTGCTGTGAGCTGGAGATAATATCTTCCTAATGGGACATTAATACTGGTGCTTCTGACACTGGGCAGTTTCCTTTCCAGCAGCAGCAGAGATGGAACCAGATGGTCTCCATCTGATCTGGGGAACAGCCTGAGCTTAACAGATCCCTAACAGCTTCAAACTGTTCGCCAACTTTCGTGCCTTTAAGGATTTTGGACGAGGTGATTATAGTTGTGAATAACACTATGTAACATGGTTTTTGTTCCTGGGTTATAAATGCCATTCCCTAATTGGCTCTATCGTAAAAACATGGGGGGAAAGTTTATTAAACTGCAGGACATCCTACAGCACATTTTGCTATAGTTTTTCAATGAATATCTCAACCAATTCAAGCTAGCCACAAAAACAAAGTTTCTGGAGTAGAACAACAGATTACTAACTGGAGATAGCTAGTTACAGGGAACATACCACGTCCCTGCTGAAGCAACTCCAGTGGCTTCTGACAAGTTTCCAGGCTCAATTCAAGGAGCAGGTTATTTATTTATTTATTTATTTATTTATTTATTTATGACATTTATATGCCGCCCTTCTCACCCCGAAGGGGACTCAGAGCGGCTTACAAGTAAAATGCAAATACAATATATTACATTATTACTATAGCACAATATTAATATTATATATTATTCTATTGTACTATAGCATTATACTGTAATATTATTAGTAATATTACTTTTAATTTAAAATATATAATTATAATATCATATTATTATTAAGGTAAAGGTAAAGGTAGTCCCCTGACATTAAGTCCAGTCATGTCTGACTCTGGGGTGTGGCGCTCATCTCAATTTCTAAGCCGAAGAGCCAGCGTTGTCCGTAGACACCTCCAAGGTCATGTGGCTGGCATGACTGCATGGAGCGCTGTTACCTTCCCGCCGGAGCGGTACCTATTGATCTACTCACATTTGCATGTTTTCGAACTGCTAGGTTGGTAGAAGCTAGGGCTGACAGCGGAAGCTCACGCCACTCCCCGGAATCAAACCTGCGACCTTTCGATCAACAAGCTCAGCAGCTCAGTGCTTTAACCCGTTGCGCCACTGGGGGCTCAATATTATTATTAGTAGTGTTATATTGTATTACATTATAATATTATCAATATTATATGTATATACAATTATGTTATGTTATGTTATGTTATATTATATTATATTGTTGTTGTTCATGCATTCAGTCGTCTCCGATTCTTCATGACCTCATGTACCAGCCCACACCAGAGCTCCCTGTCAGCCGTCACCACCCCCAGCTCCTTCAAGGTCAGTCCGGTCACTTCAAGGATGCCATCCATCCATCTTGCCCTTGGTCGGCCCCTCTTCCTTTTGCCTTCCACTTTCCCCGCATCATTGTTTTCTCTAAGCTTTCCTGTCTTCTCATGATGTGGCCAAAGTACTTCATCTTTGCCTCTAATATCCTTCCCTCCAATGAGCAATCGGGCTTTATTTCCTGAAGTATGGACTGGTTGGATCTTCTGGCGGTCCAAGGCACTCTCAGAACTTTCCTCCAACACCACACTTCAAAAGCATCTATCTTCCTTCGCTCAGCCTTCCCTAAGGTCCAGCTCTCACATCCGTAGGTTACTACAGGGAATACCATGGCTTTGACTAGGCAGATCTTTGTTGCCAGTGTGATGTCTCTACTCTTTACTATTTTATTGAGATTGGACATTGCTCTCCTCCCAAGAAGTAAGCGTCTTCTGATTTCCTGGCCACAGTCTGCATCTGCAGTAATCTTTGCACCTAGAAATATAAAGTCTGTCACGGCCTCCACATTTTCTCCCTCTATTTCCCAGTTGTCAATCATTCTTGTTGCCATAATCTTAGTTTTTTATGTTTAGCTGCAACCCGGCTTTTGCGCTTTCTTCTTTCACCTTGATTAGAAGGCTCCTCACCTCCTCCTCGCTTTCGGCCATCAGAGGGGTGTCATCTGCATATCTGAGGTTGTTAATGTTTCTTCCAGCAATTTTCACCCAGCCTTGCATTCATCAAGCCCCGCACATCCTCGCATGATGTGTTCTGCATACCAGTTAAAAAGGTTGGGTGAGAGGATGCAGCCTTGCCGTACGCCTTTCCCAATCTTGAACCAGTCTGTTGTTCCGTGGTCAGTTCTTACTGTTGCTACTTGGTCGCAACAGTATTATTACCATATTACTACAATAGAACAATACTAATATTATATATTATTATATTGTACTATAGCATTATTGTACTATAGCATTATTAGTAATATTACTTTTAATATAAAATATATAATTATAATATCATATTATTAGTAGTAGTGTTATATTGTATTACATTATAATATTATCAATATTATATGTATATACAATATATTATATTATGTTATGTATTACATTACATTACATTACATTACATTACATTATATTATAAGCACAGTGCAGGAGACAAGATGGAACTGCCTTCCTGGCCCCTCTCTTCACTCTGGTCTCAGAGCAGCGGTTGGTACTGGGGTGGGGTGGGGGGCTCCCAAATGATGACACTGGAAGCAAGATAGAACTGCCTTCCTGGCCCCTCTCTTCACTCTGGTCTCAGAGCAACGGTTGGTGCTGGGGGGTTCCAACTGATGACACTGGAGGCAAGATGGTTCCAGGTCATTACCTATAAAGCCCTATACCAGTGGTTCTCAGCCTGTGCGTCCTCAGATGTTTTGGCCTTCAATTCCCAGAAATCCTAACAGCTGGTAAACTGGCTGGGATTTCTGGGAGTTGTAGGCCAAAACACCTGGGGACCCACAGGTTGAGAACCACCACCCTATACATTTCGGATTCAATGTATCTTCGTGACCGCATCTCTTTCTACGAACCGGCACAGGCTCTGAGATTGACAGGTGAGGCCCTTCTCTCAGTCCCACCACCGTCTCAAGGGCTGTTGGTGGGGAATGAGAGAAAGGGCCTTCTCTGTGGTGACCCCCCTCCTTGGCTCTGGAATACCCTTCCAAAAGAGATTAGATTACCCCCCCCCTTCAATTCTTTCGTTCCAGCCTGAAAACATGGATGTTCAGTCAGAACTTTGACCTTGAGTAGGCTGATTGGGCCCATATGAAGCTGACACTTGGCACCTTGGGAATTGACAACAGTTTGTTTTCTACGAGTGTTGAATGAAAACTAATGCCTCCACCTTCGTTACTTGGGTTTGGATGGGAATATTTTAATAAATCAAATGCAGAAATAATCCTTAGAATGTGCTCTTTAACTACCACTATTCACTTTTCCACATAATCACCAGAAATTTGGATACATTTCTGCCAACGATGAACAAGTTTTCTGAAGCTGTCATGGAAAAAGTCGACACTCTTTCTGCAACCCATCACGCAGAGATCTTCCGATAGCCAAGCAAAGCAATAATGTAACTCACACGTTCTTGTGAAATGCTGATTATGTTTGAAATTTCTCTCTGAGTGAGACGACGATCATCCTGAATCAATCTGTCAACCTTTTGCTTGTGAAACTCGGTGGTTGCTGTCACAGGATGTGTTGTGACTCAGCTGGAATTAGAGAGTGTTTCTGATGAGGATGATGGGACTCAGGTTCACAGTTTGGTTCAAAATGTCCCTGTTATAGACAGTGAAGAAATGCAGTTTCCCACAGCAAGGCATGAGAGTGTTGATACTGAAAATAGCCAGGTGCAGTTTGACTCAGAGAAGGGAGATAGCTCTCAGCCTGGTGTTATAGAGCATGAATTTAGGGATCTTTGCCAGGAGGCAGAGACCAATCAGACTCTTTAAAGAGTTTGTTACCCTGGTGAGACAGAGAGAAGCACTCAATCCCTGATTTTTCCCAATAAAAGGTCTCACCAAGTTGAAGGAAGCGTCACCAAGATGTTTTATTTGCGATTCGGCTGAAAAGGATGCAATGCAGCAATTATTCACCAAGCAGAGCATGTGGTTACAGAAATAAATGCTGTTTTTATAGAAATACAGAGTTGTATGGTTCAAATCTCCCGCCCGCCCCCTCCCCCCCAGCCGGCCTTTGTCATGATTGGCTGATGTGCCAACAGCTTGGAGGGGGCTCGTCCGCCTCCGGCACATCTGGACCAATCAGGGAGCCGCTGCAGTGCGTCAGGGCCAATGAAAAGGCTTCTACCGCTCTGGCGTCTCGACGAATCAGGAGGGAGGGAGGCGGGACGAGGGAAAAACAATGGGTACTTGAATGGATTATGAAGTAAGAAAATACCAGCGGCTTAATGAATCCCAGGAAGGGCCTTCTAATCAAGCAGTTCTATTGATTCATGAATGGTGATAATTGAATACAAACAGGAAAATCCGGGCTTTCCGGGCTGACTGGTTGGAATTCTGAATTCGAAGGAGTGAAGGGATAGCTAAAAAGAGGGAGGGCAGGGGACAGAGAAACGCCTTCATGTTTAGCAAAGGGTATTAAACTATGTGTTTGAGACCAGATCTTTGTCAAAGCAACTTCGCGTTTACCTAAGGAGCTTGCCTAAGCTAGGCTGGATTATCTTGCAGTTTTATTGTTCATGGTTTCAGGACTTTGTCATTTTCTCTTGGGTTTTGCTTTGCTGATGCCTTTTTGGATTAAGCCTAAAGTGTTATGTATTGTCGAAGGCTTTCATAGTCGGAATCCATGGGTTGTTGTAGGTTTTTCCGGGCTATTTGGCCATGTTCTGGAGGCAATTTCTCCAGGTGAAACGTCAGGAGAAAAATTGCCTCCAGAACATGGCCATATAGCCTGGAAAAACCTACAACAACCCTAAAGTGTTATGTTTCACTGATCCTTTGGAACATTAACCTTTGCTTTTAAGAATTTTTTTTACCTCACTGCCTCTGAGGATGCTTGCCATCGATGCAGGTGAAACGTCAGGAGAGAATGCCTCTAGAACATGGCCATATAGCCCGAAAAAACCAACAGCAATTTTTTTACATTTTAGTTTTAATAAACCCTAAAGACTACTGGCTGTGTGCAGTTTGGTGTTCTTCAGCAAGGTGAATCTACTCTGAGGTGCAACAGGACGTACAACTCTTTGCCTGTATTTCCTGAGTTGTCTGCTTCCTATATAGTGGTGGCAGTGCTACATATGAAGCGGTGTGCATTTAAAGAACCCTTGAGAAAGTGAAAAACACTGTTTGTCTACTTGAGAGATCACTGCTTTAGGACTCCCCGAATCTCCAGTGGAAGTTGAACATGGAGCCATGCTGAAGGATGTACAAATGTATTGTCGAAGGCTTTCATGGCTGGAATCACTGGGTTGTTGTAGGTTTTTTCGGGCTATATGGCCATGTTCTAGAGGCATTTTCTCCTGACGTTTCGCCTGCATCTATGGCAAGCATCCTCAGAGGTAGTGAAGTCTGTTGGAACTAGGGGAAAGGGTTTATATATCTGTGAAATGACCAGGGTGAGACAAAGGACTCTTGTCTGCTGGAACTAGGTATGAATGTTTCAACTGACCACCTTGATTAGCATTTGATAGCCCAGCAGTGCCTGGAGCAATCTTTTGTTAAGAGGTAATTAGATGTCATTGTTTGTTTCCTCTCTGTTGTTGTGTTGCACCTATCTAATCACCTCTCAACAAAAGATTGCTCCAGGCCCTGCCAGGCAATCAAATGCTAATCAAGGTGGTTAGTTGAAACATTCACACCTAGCTCCAGCAGACAAGAGTCCTTTGTCTCACCCTGGTCATTCCACAGATATATAAACCCTTTTTCCTAGTTCCAACAGACTTCACTACTAACAGACTTCAATTCAAGAGAGATATTGACAAGCTGGAATGTGTCCAGAGGAGAGCGACTAAAATGATAAAAGGTCTGGAGAACAAGCCCTATGAGGAGCGGCTTAAGGAGCTGGGCATGTTAGCCTGAAGAAGAGAAGGCTGAGAGGAGATATGATAGCCATGTATAAATATGTGAGAGGAAGCCACAGGGAGGAGGGAGCAAGCTTGTTTTCTGCTTCCCTGGAGACTAGGACGCAATGGAACAAATGGCTTCAAACTACAAAAAAGGAGATTCCATCTGAACATGAGGAAGAACTTCCTGACTGTGAGAGCCGTTCAGCAGTGGAACTCTCTGCCCCGGAGTGTGGTGGAGGCTCCTTCTTTGGAAGCTTTTAAACAGAGGGCTGGATGGCCATCTGTCAGGGGTGATTTGAATGCAATATTCATGCTTCTTGGCAGAATGGGGTTGGACTGGATGGCCCATGAGGTCTCTTCCAACTCTTTGATTCTATGATTCTATGATTCTATTGCCTGTGTGCAGCCTTAGATGCAGGTGAAACGTCAGGAGAAATGCCTCTAGAACATGGCCATATAGCCTGAAAAAACCTACAACAACCCGATGTACAAATGCTTAGAGAAGTGTTCCAAGAATCTCTTGGTCCTCCAGAACTACTTAAGGAGTCGCTGGTGAAGTTTTATATTCCATCAGTGTGATCTCAGATCACAGACAGTTTCCCCCCTATTGTTTAGTGGAAAATATACATTCATATCGGCACACAGTATGCCACGAACATGGACAATGAATCATTTTCTATATATTTAGAGATCCCAATACTTTTCTCCCTTGAAAGTACTGCCATTTTGGTCACGCAAAACACCCTGAGTATCTTTAATCATTCTATGGAGTGCATTTACCTCCTTAATGGGACCCATCCTGCTTTAAAACCTTTTTGCAGTAGCTTCTGAAATCTAATTCTGAATCTTTTGATATCGTGCTATCGCACATCTTTACTTATTTCACAGGGATGTTGCAAATCATTAACTAGCTCCCCCTCATTCCTCCCCAAAGGACTTGAAAGACAAGATCTAAGTGCAAAGCGCTATTATGAATACATCTCCTCTTTTTCTTATCTTTCGTGGTCACTCGAGTTTCAAAGAGATCTTTCTCAAAAAGCTCTCCATGCTTTAGGTTAGGCTGGGTTTTGAAAGCATCAGAAAACATGTCCCTGATGCATGCATTCCTCTTTTGTGGGAAGCACTGACCGCATGTAACATAAAATCCACATTATTGACCCAACTTGGGCAGTAAAAAGTCTGGTCTATTATTTATTTTGTCATTTATTTCACATAATATTGAAAGTGCTTATAATAAGGCAATCTCTAAGTGGTGTAGAATAGTAAATGAACAATGAAATAAGACAGTAAAATATCTCAGAGCAACTCAAACAAGGAGGAGGGGTCTGAGGCTGTCTAAATGCTGGACTATAACGTCCATAATTCCTTTCTATTTGCTATGGTGGTTATGACTGATCAGATCCACAAACGTCTCTACACACCACTAAGTAGGGGGTCATAAAAGAGGACAAAAGAAGACACTGATTTCACAAAATTATGCACTTACTTACTTAGGTGATCCCTTGTTGGCTGAGTAGGATAGTCCTCCAGGATCAGAATTCTTGTGAGTCTGTAGGTGGCTGTAGAGCCCTATTCTTGACCTGCATTGGTTTCCAGGTGGAAGGCAGTCTCGGTCGGGGTTGGCTTGACGCACCTTCCTCTTGGCACGTTTCTCTCTTTCACCCTCCATTCGTGCCTCTTCAAATTCTGCAGCACTGCTGGTCACAGCTGACCTCCAGCTGGAGCGCTCAAGGGCCAGGGCTTCCCAGTTCCCAGTGTCTATACCAGGGTTCTTAAGGTTGGCTTTGAGCCCATCTTTAATTCTCTTTTCCTGCCCACCAACATTCCATTTTCCATTCTTGAGTTCGGAGTAGAGCAACTGCTTTGGGAGACGGTGGTCAGGCATCCGGACAACGTGGCCGGTCCAGCGGAGTTGAAGGCAGAGGACCATCGCTTCGATGCTGGTGGTCTTTGCTTCTTCCAGCACGCTGACGTCATACATCAAATTTATAGTTCACCCACAATCAAAGAGCACTCTGATCCCAACCAACGATGGATCTAGACCAATGTTTCTCAACCTTCCTAATGCCGTGATCCCATAAGACAGTTCCTCGTGTTGTGGTGACCCCCAACCATATCATTATTTTTGTTGCTATTTCATTGTCATTTTGCTACTGTTAGGAATCATAAGGTAAATATTTGATACACAGGATGTATTTTCATTCATTGGAGCAAATTGGGCACAAATAACCAATACACCCAAATTTGAATTCTGGTGGGGTTGGGGGGATTGATTTTGGCACTTGGGAGTTGTAGTTGCTGGGATTTATTGTTCACCTGCAATCAAAGAGCATTCTGACGGTGGTCGGGCATCCGGACAATGTGGCCGGTCCAGCAGAGTTGATGGAGGACCATCGCTTCAGTGCTGGTGGTCTTTGCTTCTTCCAGCACGCTTACATTTGTCCGCTTATCTTACCAAGAGATTTGCAGGATTTTCCGGAGGCAGCGCTGATGGAATCGTTCCAGGAGTTGCATGTGACGTCTGTAGACAGTCCATGTTTCACAGGCACATAGCAGGGTTGGGAGGACAATAGCTTTATAAAAAAGCACCTTGGTATCCCTATGGATGTCCCGGTCCTCAAACACTCTCTTCTTCATTCGGAAGAATGCTGCACTCCCAGAGCCCAGGAGGTGTTTTATTTTGGTGTCTATGTTGACTTTTGTGGAGAGGTGACTGCCAAGGTAGCGGAAATGGTCAACATTTTCTAAGGTGACCCCCAATCATAAAATTATGGATGGATGGTTTGACTGTGAAGGAGCTGGGGGTGGTGACGGCCAACAGGGAGCTCTGGAATGGGCTTGTCCAGGAGGTCACGAAGATTTGGAAGCGACCAAACGAATAAACAACAAATTATTTGGAGTATAGCTCCCAGTGCCATTACAGTCCCTGGCTGGTGAATATGGAGAGTTGTAGTGAAAACCACCACATTTCTTCTGAATGTAAAATATGTGTTACTACAATGGATTATCTATGAAGGGAAAGGTGGGATCCCCCATCCACAAACAGTTGGGGATGGAGGAAGTCGGCCTCTTCTGGCTGACTTGCATGGTCTTAAATCTGCACCCGGCTCTGTTGTCCAGGAAGGGATGCATTCCTTTCCGCAGCCTTCTTTTCCGCCTGCACTGTTATGTACCGATGATGATCCTTCCATAATTTATTTTGTGTGCGAAGCAACTGGAGAGTCATTTTCTTCCCCTCCTTTTTATGAGTGCAATTCATTTCATTTTGGGGAAAATTTCATGTGACTAAAGAGGCGTCAAATTACAATGATTTAGAGGCAAGCTGGCAATGCATCCTTGGGCTCCACTTTAGCTGACACTTTGGGACTTCGGATTTCGTCCTTAAAAATGAACATGGATAGAGGAGGCGAAAGTCAAGGGCATCGGCATCCGGCTTCTCATTGATGCACAACAGAGGCCAGATTGACTTTGCTGGTGTGTTGAGTCTGCTGGGATCCCTGCACCCCTTTCCCAACGTGGATGTGTTCTGAGAACTAACTCCTTTAAGAGATGAAAGCAAGAGTAGACAAGATGTAGCCCATGGGCCCCACACATTTTTAAGAGAGGCACGTCTCAGAGAGCGTTTTTGTTAGGATACAGGGTGGGACCATCCATGAAGTGTAATTCTCTTTTAGACCAAGTCAAACATCTCCATATGTCAAATGTTCAACCACTGCCAGAAGGTACAGAAAGTTTTATCTATGCTGATGATCATGCCGTCACCGCCCAAGCAGGGAACTTTGAAATAGTTGAACAGAAGCTCTCCGGAGCTTTAGGTGCTCTTACTGCCTATTACTGGGAAAACTGGTTGATTCCTAATCTTTCTAAAACACAGACCTGTGCTTTTCATCTAAAGAACAGACAAGTATCTCGAGCTCTGAGGATTACCTGGGAAGGAATCCCACTGGCGCACTGGGAAGGAATCCCACTTGCAGCACACCCACATACCTGGGAGTTACCATAACTGCCTTGGGTTATTGACTCCTCTGTCTGTGTAGCCTGTCTCTCTTGCCGTGGCCCTGAATATGGTCATTTAGTGTATGTAGCAGCCAGTAGGAAATTGGGAGCATCCAAGTAACACCCAACATTCCTACAGCTGAAAGTACAGAGACGTCATATTTCCCCAGGATCACTGGAGGACACTTTGGAGATTCCGAAGAACGCCTGCTTCATTGTGTGCCCACCAGCTGTAGGAACCTAGCCAGATGCTGCCTGGTTGCTGTCCACCCCTTCAAGCCACTGAATGGTGGGGAAGCTGACAGGAGACAGGCCACTTCCATCTGTGCAGAGAGGTGGAGATAGGAGAAATCCATCTGTTGATGCTTCATGCTTGGCTAGATCCAGAGACGGTCTCAGCCTTCACGGGGTTGCAAATGAGAATGGATATCTTAACAGCAAGCATAGATCCGGCTGGAGCTCGGAAACAGCACATTTAAAGTTATCTTGCTAATTGCACTGAATTCATTTACAGATAACTGGGGTATAACTTAATCCCATTATCGGTGTATCAAAATGGGAGATAATATTGTTCCCTTTGTGACGCGTTAGTTAGTTACTCTTACTCTTGGTTCTGGGCATTTTGGATAAATGCCTGGAAACATTTTGTATCTTGTGTTACAGGCCAGTGGCTTGAAGCAGCCTCTTATTTCAAAAGAAATGACAGAAGATTTTAGTTGCTTTTTTATAATGAGTAAACACAAACAAGAACAGTGTCTAGTTTTAGTTTGGAGAGGCCTGTGGCTGTCATTGTGGGTAATTGCTCCAATGAGAAGGGGATTGTTTTGGTGTCAATGACATTTTACTCCTGGGAGCTTCTGCCTTCCATTCCTAGCATCTCCAGTCTGACTGGCAACTAGGCTACAATCAGGGGTATCCTATATCATAATAATGGACTGAGATCTCTATGGGCTGGTCTTTATGGGGCTGAAATAGAACCAAACATTGCACTAACAGGATCATAGAATCAAAGAGTCGGAAGAGACCTCATGGGCCATCCAGTCCAACCCCATTCTGCCAAGAAGCAGGAAAATTGCATTCAAAGCACCCCCTGACAGATGGACATCCAGTCTCTGTTTCAAAGCATCCAAAGAAGGAGCCTCCACCACACTCCAGGGCAGAGAGTTCCACGGCTCAACAGCTCTCACCGTCAGGAAGTTCTTCCTCATGTTCAGATGGAATCTCCTCTCTTGTAGTTTGAAGCAATTGTTCCATTTGGAAGAGACCTCATGGACCACCCAGTCCAACTCCATTCTGCCAAGATGCTGGAAAATTGCATTCAAAGCAACCCCAACAGATGGCCATCCAGCCTCTGCTTAAAAGCCTCCTAAGAAGGAGCCTCCACCACACTCCAGGGCAGAGAGTTCCCCTGTTGAACAGCTCTCACAGTCAGGAAGTTCTTCCTAATGTTCAGATGGAATCTCCTCTCTTGTAGTTTGAAGCCATTGTTCCATTTAGAAGAGACCTCATGGATCACCCAGTCCAACCCCTGCCAAGAAGCAGGAAAATTGCATTCAAAGTACCCCTGACAGATGGACATCCAGCCTCTGTTTAAAACCCTCCAAAGAAGGAGCCTCCACCACATCTGGGGCAGAGAGTTCCACTGCTGAACAGCTCTCACAGTCAGGAAGTTCTTCCTAATGTTCAGATGGAATCTCCTTTCTTGTAGTTTGATGCCATGGTTCCTCATCCTAGTCTCCAGGGCAGCAGAAAACAAGCTTGCTCCCTCCTCCCTATGACTTTCTCTTTCATACTTATACATGGCTATCATTATGTCTCCTCTCAGCCCTCTCTTCTAAAGGCGAAACATGCATTCCTTTAGCCACTCCTCATAGGGCTTGTTCTCCAGACCCTTGATCATTTTAGTCGTCCTCCTCTGGACACATTCCAGCTTGTTGGTTTCTAATATATGTAATTTCTTTATGTTTATAGGTAAACCGTATATCCTGTTGTTTCTTTGTCAGTATTGATGTGGAGAGTGTCTGGTTTGCCTACTCCGGAACATGCAACATATAATTTTTCTTCTTTAGGGGTCCCTTTCAGTTCTATGATTCTATATCTCTGTGTGAATCATATCTATCTATCTCTATCTATGGCTGGATGGCTCTTTTTCAGGAGGGCTTTGATGACGTTTTCTTGCCCTGGTGAAGGGAGTTTGACTTGATGGCCTTAAGTATTTTCTGTTGGTCATGGGGGTTCTGTGTGGGAAGTTTGCCCCAATTCTGTCGTTTGTGGGGTTCAGAATGCTCTTTGATTGTAGGTGAACTATAAATCCCAGTAACTACAACTTTCTATTGTCAAGGTCTGTTTTCCCCAAACTCCATCTGTGTTCACTTTTGGACATAAGGAATATTCTTGCCAAATTTGGTCCAGATCCATAATGGTTTGAGTCCATGGTGCTCTCTGGATGTAGGTGAACTACAACTCCCAAACTTAAGGTCAATGCCCACCAAACCCTTCCAGTCTTTTCTGTTGGTCAAGGGAGTCCTGTGTGTCACCTTTGGTTCAATTCCATAATTGGTGGAGTTCAGAATGCTCTTTGATTGTAGGCGAGCTATAAATCCCAGCAACTACAACTCCCAAATGACAAAATCAAATTTTTTTTTTGAGTGAAGGACATACATTGGGTTGCTAGGTGTATGCTGTCCAAATTTTGTGTCAATTGGCCCACTGGTTTTTGAGTTCTGTTAATTCCACAAACGAACATTACATTTTTATTTATATAGATGATGATGATGATGATTCTTATTATTATTACAACCCAGTGATTCCAGCCATGAAATATTTGCTATAGTTCTAATCTAGAAGCCCTAGAGAGGAATGGTGGTGGTGAGTGTGTATCCATGTATGATGTATGTTTAAATGTAATTTCATGTAGTAGAAATGTAGTTGAAATAGATTTGTATTGCCAGGATGTGTGTTTGCACAGTAGAGTTAAAAACAGCAAAGCAACTAGCTGTGAGAATGTGTCCCTGTGACCCTGAGTTCTTGGTGTGTGCAACATTAGGGAGTGCCAGAGAGATAACTCCTTGCCAGCTGTAGTTTTCCTTTCGTGCCTATCTCGTTAGTTCTGTGTTCTTCATGTCTGTCTGTTCATGATGAATGTTGTATTTTTGGAACTGCTCAAGTAAATCTGAACCTGCTTTTCACCGGTGACTCCAGAGTCCATTATTCAGTGCTTCCATGATACTTCTGCCAGCCCTAACAGTAGAGACCTTTGATCCTCCAGGTTTTTGCAACTTCAGCTCCCACAATTCCTAACAGCTGGTAAGCTGGCTGGGATTTCTGGAAGTCTAAAACACTTGGAGCCTTCTAATCAAGGTGAAAGACGAAAGCGCAAAAGCTGGGTTGTAGCTAAACATAAAAAAACCCAAGATTATGGCAACAAGAATGATTGACAACTGGGAAATAGAAGGAGAAAATGTGGAGGCCGTGAAAGACTTTGTATTTCTAGGCGCAAAGATTACTGCAGATGCAGACTGTGGCCAGGAAATCAGAAGACGCTTCCTTCTTGGGAGGAGAGCAATGTCCAGTCTCGATAAAATAGTAAAGAGTAGAGACATCAGACTGGCAACAAAGATCCATTGCCTAGTCAAAGCCATGGTCTTCCTTGTAGTCACCTACGGATGTGAGAGCTGGACCTTAGGGAAGGCTGAGCGAAGGAAGAGAGAGGCTTTTGAGCTGTGGGGCTGGAGGAAAGTGCTGAGAGTGTTTTGGACTGCGAGAAGATCCAACCAGTCCATCCTCCAGGAAATAAAGCCTGACTGCTCATTGGAGGGGAGGATACTAGAGACAAAGTTGAAGTCCTTTGGCCACATCATGAGGAGACAGCAAAGCCTAGAGAAGACAATGATGCTGGGGAAAGTGGAAGGCAAAAGGAAGAGGGGCCGACCAAGGGCAAGATGGATGGATGGCATCCTTGAAGTGACTGGACTGACCTTGAAGGAGCTGGGGGTGGTGACGGCCGACAGGGAGCTCTGGCGTGGGCTGGTCCATGAGGTCATGAAGAGTCAGAGACGAATGAACGAATGAACAACAACAACAACAAAACACTTGGAGGACCAAAGGTTGAGAAGCACTGCAGTAGAGGATTGGAATAGAAATTCATGGTGGGTATGCAGAGATATACTTCCACATTTCTGTGGAAACCCCTTCTCCATATTATAAGAACCTGATGGCAACATTCAACATTGCTGCAAAAGGGAGATTTTGGGGGTATTTCCCTTAGCTGCGGTGATTATCCATTCAAATCGAGGCAGAGGAGCAAAGCTAGTTCTGGTATCATTGTCAACATGATTAAGAAGCCGGCCTTATCTTTTTGCAGAATTGCAGTTCTCTGTCCTTAGTGCTAAAGAGGCAATTTGAACCAACAGTTGCAAATGCTGATGGATAAATAAATAGCAAGTAATCCTAAATAATGTCTGCTCGATAGTCTGTCCGGATTATTCCTTCATAGCGGGTGCTTTGCAGCCATCCTTAACCACTAGAAGGCACTCTGGTATAATTTTTCCTCCTGCTCGCATTTCAGTTATCCAAATAAGAGAAGGAAGAAGTCAAACAAACATAACATGCCCATTCTTTAAAAAGCCAAATTGCATAGATAATCGTGTCCTCTTTCTCTTGAAAATATAACTCACAGAATTTGGTGTCTCCCCACCCCGAATGTGAACGCCCGATTTCAAGAAATGGCTGCAGATAAATGATTCAGGGTGGATTCAGGGTAGGCCTCGGACACCATTGAGAATGCAGTATTAGGAACTGAGTGGATGGCAATTGGCAGAATTCAATGATGAATGCCTTAGATTCAATGCTGAAGGTACCAGGTTGTTTAATTTTTCCAATAGAGGTTTTTGGAGAAGATCCAATTAACACAAAAGACAATGGATTCCCACAATCACAACAAACACAAATCCACTACAAGTACTTGTAGTGGATTTGTGTTTGTTTTGGAGAAGATCCTCCATTTGATACCAACATGGCTGTTGTTGGTCACTCCCAAGCTGCAGTCATTTTGGCAAAAGGTCAGCATTGATTAATAATAATAATAATAATAATAATAATAATAATAATAATAATAATAATAATTTATTTATACTCCCGCCACCATTTCCCCGAAGGGACTCGGGGCGGCTCACATGAGGCCAAGCCCATCAAATATAAGTACAATAATACATCAACAAACAAACAATCAAGCAAATAAAACAATATAAATAATACAGTTAAACATATTAGCAATAACACACAAGAAATTTAAAAACATTATAGCAGGGCCGGATGTAGATTAAAATTTTAAAACCCTGTTGTCCCTCCCCCATTTCCTTGGTTTGTTTTGGGCTGGAGGTTTAGCACAGCTGGTTAATCACCAGCAATTATAAGATCTATCAACCAAAAGGTTGCAAGTTCAAAACCCCGGGTTGGCATGAGCTGCCAACTGTCAGCCTAGCTCATTGTTTACCTAAGCAGTTCGAAAACAGCTTTAGCTATGATTAGAGAAATTAGGTACCACTAAAAGTGGGTCAGGTGTTTTATGATGCAATAAAGAAAGAAGATCAGAAAATGCTGGGTGACCAAAAGGAAGGAGGAAGTCCTGAGGGCTCTTCATCATAGAGGATAGAGCAAAAGATCCCCCTGGACTCAAGCCCAAACTGTTGTGACTCAGCTGGATTCACAGAGTGTCTCTGATGAGGATGTTGGGACTCAGGTTCACAGTCTGGTTCAAAATGTCCCTGTTATAGACAGTGAAGAAGTGCAGTTTCCCACAGCAAGGAATGAGAGTGTTGATTCTGAAAACAGCCAGGTGCAGGTGCAGATTGACTCAGAGAAGGAGGACAGTTCTCAGCCTGATAATGAGCAAGCAGGCACTAATGAACAGACTGACCTTGACGAAATGGGAACCTTAGATCGGGCTGACCATTTAGAATTCCGAGTTTGAAGGAGTGAGAGAATAGCTAACAAGAGGGAGGCCAGAGGCCAAATAAACGCCTTTATGTTTTGCAAAGGATATTAAGCAATGGGTTTGAGATCAAACTTTTGCCAAGCAACTTTGCGTTCAATTGGGAAGCTTGCCTCTGTTTTTCTGGATTACCTTCTTGTGTTCATGGTTTCAGGACTTTGTCATGTTCTCTTGGGTTTTGCTTTGCTGGAGCCTTTTGGATTAAGCTTCAAGTGCTGTGTTATAATGATCTTTTGGAACATTAATCTTTGCCTTCAAGAGACTTCTAGAACATGGCCATATAATCTGAAAAACCTACAACAAGCTTTTAAACAGAGGCTGGATGGCCATCTGTCGGGGGTGATTTGAATGCAATATTCCTGCTTCTTGGCAGGGGGTTGGACTGGATGGCCCATGAGGTCTCTTACAACTCTTTGATTCTATGATTCTATAGGAAACCTGCTACAAAACAGGAGCTTTTTTGCTGAGTTCCAGGGCCAGAGAAGCAGATGGCGGAAACAGAAGAACGGCCTGCCTCAGGGGAGCGTGCTTGCTCCATCCATGTTCAACATCTACACAAATGACCAGCCACTGCCAGAAGGGACAGTTTCATCTATGCTGATGATCATGCCATTACTGCTCAAGCAGGGAGCTTTGAGATGGTTGAAAAGAAGCTCTCCGAAGCTCTAGGTGCTCTTACTGCCTATTACAGGGAAAACCAGCTGATCCCTAACCCATCTAAAACACAGACATGTGCCTTTCACCTTAAGAACAGACAAGCATCCCGAGCTCTGAGGATCACCTGGGAAGGAAGGAATCCCACTGGAGCATTGCAGCGCACCCAAACACCTGGGAGTCACTCTGGACCGTGCTCTGACCTACAAGAAGCACTGCCTGAACATCAAGCAAAAAGTGGGTGCTAGAAACAATATCATACGAAAGCTGACTGGCACAACCTGGGGATCACAACCAGATACAGTAAAGGACATCTGCCCTTGTGCTGTGCTACTCTGCTGCTGAGTATGCATGCCCAGTGTGGAACACATCTCACCACACTAAAACAGTGGATGTGGCTCTTAATGAGACATGCCGCATTATCACGGGGTGTCTGCGCCCTACACCACTGGAGAAATCATACTGCTTAGCCGGTATTGCACCACCTGACATCCGCCGGGAAGTAGTAGCCAATAGTGAAAGGACCAAGGCAGAGACATCTCCAGCTCATCCCTTGTTTGGGTATCAGCCAGCATGTCAACGACTTAAATCTAGAAATAGTTTTCTAAGATTTACAGAGACACTCGCCGGAACACCTCAGCAAGCGAGAGTCCAAAAGTGGCAGGCTCAAACCCAGAACCTATACCAATGGCTGATACCAAATGAGAGACTCCCCGCTGGGCACACAGAGGACTGGGCGACTTGGAAGGCGCTGAACAGACTGCGCTCTGGCACCACGAGATGCAGAGCCAACCTCAAGAAATGGGGCCACAAAGTGGAATCCACGACATGCGAGTGTGGAGAAGAGCAAACCACTGACCACCTGCTGCAATGCACCTGAGCCCTGCCACATGCACAATGGAGGACCTCCTTGCGGCAACACCAGAGGCACTCCAAGTGGCCAGATACTGGTCAAAGGACATTTAATCAACTACCAAGCTTGCAAACTTTGTGTTTTGTCTGTTTGTTTGTTTTGTTCTGTTAGAAATGTAATACAATGGTCTGGTTGCCCTGACACGACAAATAAAATAAATCAGGAGTTCTTGATGATCAGCATTTTGAATATGCTGACAGCTGTATTTACCATTGTATCTGGATCTGGGAGGGGAAAAAAGAAAGAAGGGCCACTGATAAGTTAATGCTTCTTGATCAAGTTTCATGGCTTCCTCTGTTCAGTGGGAAAGGCTCTTCTTAGCTCATGATATCTATCATATGGAAAAAAAAATCTTGTTCATATTTTTTGGAACGGGAAAGAGAGAACCAAGTGCACAGAAGTAAATATGCAGAGAGCAACCATGAGGCTGGTTGTCCCCATTGCCGGCGCTGGAGTTGGGTTTACAAAGGCAGATCTCTCAGTATAGACATCTATTAATTAAACATAATACTCGTTTACATAATCTCTTTCTAAACATATTATCTTCAAGCTGCCCTGATGCTGTCACTTTCGCTTAATTCCTAGGGAACACTTAGCACAGATAGTAGGGATAAGTTGGGGAAACGGAGCTTTTCTGAAAGTGCAGGATTGAAGGGAATGCGCTGGCATTTCAAGTAGAGAGAGAGAGAGAGAGAGAGAGAGAGAGAGAAACACCCCATGCCCTTAACAGAAAATCCCTTTTTAAAAAAGCAACTGAAATGCAAGAGATACTAATTTCTGCACAGTAGGAAGACTCTAATGTTTGCCTTGCAGCTAGAAAGCTAATGTGGCAGGGAAGAGAGCAGAGTGGTCATTTTGTCCTGTGGTCTGGTAATTGCTTTTCTATCTCCAGTCAGGGATAAGAGAGGCAGACTATATTTAGGGCACCTTTTGAGCCCCTTCCCATGTGGGGTGAGCAGAGTGGAGCCTAAAAATGGCTGCTTAGTCATGGATACAGCTGCCGGACTACTCAACGGCCACGGACCTTGAGGTAGAACAAATGAATCCATATCCACCGCCCATGTGCCAGTCTGTGACTAGGGCAGATATGGGTAAACTCAGGCCCTCCTCTCACCATCCTATCCTTCTTTCCTTCCACCCTTTTGTCCTTCCTTCCCTACCTCCTTTCCCTCCCTCGTTCTCCTTCCATCCTTCCCCTCCATCCTTCCTTCCTTCCCCCCTCCCTCTTTCTCCTTCCTTCCTTCCTTCCTTCCTTCCTTCCTTCCTTCCTTCCTTCCTTCCTTCCTTCCTTCCTTCATCCTTTCTTTTTTTCCTTCTCTTTTCCTTTTTCCTTCCCATTCTTCATTCCTTCTCCTTTTCCTTCCTTCTTTCCCCCCTTCCCTTTTGTCTTTTCTTCCTTTCCCCTTTCCTCCCTCCTTTCCTCTTTCTCCCTCCATCCTTCCCTTCCTCCTTTTCATTCTTCCTTTCTTCCTTCTTTCCTCCTTCCTTCCCTCTCCACCTCTTTCTCCTTCCCTCCTTCCCTTCCCCCTTTGTCCTACCTTCCTTCTCTTTTTCCTTCCTTCTTCCTTTCATTCCTTCCCTTTTGTCTTTCCTTCCTTTCCCCTTTCCCCCTCCTTCTCTCTTCGTTCTTCCATCCTACCCAGTCAAGGTGGTCCCAGTGGTGATCGGCACACTGCGTGCAGTGTCTAAAGACCTTGGCCTGCACTTAAAAATAATCAGCGCTGACAAAATTACCATCTGTCAGATCTGCACGCATTATTTGCCGATACATCGCACAGTCCTAGACACTTGGGAAGTTGGGAAGTATCCCTGTATATCTTAGAAAACTATTTCTTGATTTAAGGTGTTGGTGTGCTGGCTGATATCTGAACAGAGGGTGAGCCAGAGATGTCACTGCTTTGGTCCTTTCACAGTGTAATTTCTCCAGTGTTGTTGGGTGTAGACATCCTGTGATAATGCAGCACGTCTCATTAAGAGCCACATTTACTGTTTTAACGTGGTAAGATATGTTCCACACTGAGCATGCATACTCAGCAGCAAAGTCACAAAGCATGAGGGCAGATATTTCACTGTATCTGGTTGTGATCCCCAGGTTGTGCCAGTCCGCTTTCGTATTATATTGTTCCTAGCTCCCACTTTTTGCTTGGATAAGGGAACAACAAGGAATGCCAGAGCTGTAGGCTACATTTCAAAGGAAGGTAATGGCAAACCATCTCTGAATATTCCATGCTTTTAAAAATACTATAAAATGCAAGGGACTACATTAGCAGGCAACTTGAAAGCAAGCAAGCACATGTAAACAAGAGAATCTAATTTATCAGTTAGGATAAAATATTTTGATCCTACTTTTAAAATATAATCAAATGACCTAAGAAAATATGATAATCAAGAGATGAAATTTGAAATGAACATTTGTAATAAAAGCAGAGATTAAAGGAAATAATTGAAAAATTATACCTCCCCTGGAGTGAAAGCATCTGCCCAAATTACACCAAGTTTCTTCAGCCGAGAAGGGAAAGTAGCATTCCAGACACATCCGCCTAGAGCTTGCTTGGGTGCCTCCGACAGGAGCTCTCTTTCCATGATCTCCATCTCAGCAAGATCCACACAGTGGGAAGATGATCTACACAACCATGGCAGCAATGTGGCATGGTGGCTCTCACAGTTTGGGGGGAAGGGTTGTGACAAGAGTGACTTGAGAAACTGCAAGTCACTTCTGGTGTGAGAGAATTGGCCATCTGCAAGTAGGTTGCCCAAGGGAATCTGGATGTTTTTGATGTTTTACCATCCTTGAGGAAGGTTTATCTCATGTCCACTCATGGAGAGCTGGAGCTGACAGAGGAAACTCAGTTCACTCTCCCTGGATCCGAACAGCTGACCTGCCGGCACAAGGGTTTAACCCATAGGCCTTAAAATGGCTGAGGACTGAGCCTTTAGAGTTTCTGATTGTAAACAATAGGCCAAATCTTTGCCATATGAGTATGGCAACACCCTTCCCACTTCGAGTAACTTCCTGGTAAACAGAATAAGGCAGTGCTTCTCAACCTTCCTAATACAGCGACCCCTTCATACATTTCCTCATGTTGTGGTGACCCCTGCACAACCATAAAATAATTTTCATTGCTACTTCATAACTGTAATGTTGCTACTGTTATGAACCATCATGTAAATATCTGATATGCAGGATGTATTTTCATTCACTGGGCCAAATTTGGCACAAATACCCAATATGTCCAAATTTGAATACTAGTAGGGTGGGGGGGGGGGATTGATTTTGTCATTTGGGATTTGTAGTTGCTAGGATTTATAGTTCACCTACAATCAGGACCATTCTGAACTCCCCTAACGATGGAATTGAACCCAACTTGGCAGACAGAATTCCCACGACCAACAGAAAGGGACACTGACCATGAGTTTGGGAGACGACACCAAATTGGGAGGGATAGCCAATACTCCAGAGGACAGGAGCAGGATTCAAAACGATCTTGACAGATTAGAGAGATGATGGCCAAAACTAACAAAATGAAGTTCAACAGGGACAAATGCAAGATACTCCACTTAGGCAGGAAAAACGAAATGCAAAGTTACAAAATGGGGGATGCCTGGCTTGAGAGAAGTACGTGTGAAAAAGATCTTGGAGTCCTCGTGGACAACAAGTTAAACATGAGCCAACAATGTGATGTGGCGGCAAAAAAAGCCAATGGGATTTTGGCCTGCATCAATAGGAGCATAGTGTCTAGATCTAGGGAAGTCATGCTACCCCTCTATTCTGCTTTGGTTAGACCACACCTGGAATATTGTGTCCAATTCTGGGCACCACAATTCAAGAGAGATATTGACAAGCTGGAATGTGTCCAGAGGAGGGTGACTAAAAAGATCAAGGGTCTGGAGAACAAGCCCTATGAGGAGCGGCTTAAGGAGCTGGGCATGTTTAGCCTGAAGAAGAGAAGGCTGAGAGGAGATATGATAGCCATGTATAAATATGTGAGAGGAAGCCACAGGGAGGAGGAGGGAGCAAGCTTGTTTACTGCTTCCCTGGAGACTAGGACGCAATGGAACAATGGCTTCAAACTACAAGAGAGGAGATTCCATCTGAACATGAGGAAGAACTTCCTGACTGTGAGAGCCATTCAGCAGTGGAACTCTCTGCCCCGGAGTGTGGTGGAGGCTCCTTCTTTGGAAGCTTTTAAACAGAGGCTGGATGGCCATCTGTCAGGGGTGATTTGAATGCAATATTCCTGCTTCTTGGCAGAATGGGGTTGGACTGGATGGCCCATGAGGTCTCTTCCAACTCTTTGATTCTATGATTCTAAGGATATTCTCTCTGTTTCTCTTCCAGAACAAGTAAAGAGAGTCAGGAGGATCTTTAAAAAGAGAAGGCTGCCTGTTTCATAGATCTGTGCATTAAATTGTCCCCTGTCAAGCCAAATGTTCCCAGAGCAACGTTCCCAGAGAAGGTTGGGGAGAGATGGTGTCACAACAGCCTCCTTCCCTCCCCATCCCACCTCCTCCCGGCCTCTTCTCCTCCCCTTCTTTTCCTCGCCCATAACAACGGTGCTGGAAAACATCACATTCGTCTCCAGTGCCCGACCACCCACGGAGTCTCTTTGGTAGATTTAATGAGCTTGAGAGACTGCCCTGCAATCCACTCATCAATTGCACATGGAGGATTACGGCTCTGACTGTGTGCCAGCGCACTGCGTGTCACTGCTGGAGACAGGAGAGATGAATGATCAAAAGGAGGGCTTGCCGTTACTCCTGGGCCCACACCAGCATCACCTTTCCCAAAGGAGAGCAGGGGATGCCACACTTGACAGTGAGAGCAGTTGGACAGTCCAAAAGGAATGCATCTACATGTAGAACTAATGCAGTTCGATACTCCTTTAATTGTCAAGGCTCAATGCTGTGGAATCCTGAGATTTGTAGTTTACCAGTGGGTTTTTATTTATTATTTACTAGCTGTCCCCTGCCACGCGTTGCTGTGGCCCAGTCTGTTGATCTGGAAAATAAAGTAATGAGAAAGTGTTGGTTTCTAATATATATTATTTTTTTATGCTTGTGGGTGAACAGTATTTCTTACTGTGTCTTTGTCAGAGTTGATGTGGAGAGTGTCTGGTTTGCCTCCTCTGGAACATGCAACATATAATTGTCCTTCTATCTATCTCTATGGCTGGATGGCCCTTTGTCAGGAGGACTTTAATTACGTTTCCTTGCCCTGATGGATTGGATGGCCTTAAGTATTTTCTGTTGGTCATGGGGGTTCTATGTGGGAAATTTGCCCCAATTCTGTTGTTTGTGGGATTCAGAATGCTCTTTGATTGTAAGTGAACTATAAATCCCAGTAACTACAAATCCCAAATGTCAAGGTCTATTTCCCCCAAACTCCATCTGTGTTCATATTTGGGCATATGGAATATTCATGCCAAGTTTGGTACAGATCCATCATTGTTTGACTCCACAGTAGTCTCTGGATGTAGGTGAACTACAACTCCCAAACTCAAGGTCAATGCCACGAAACCCTTCCAGTATTTTCTGTTGGTCATGGGAGTTCTGTGTGCCAAGTTTGGTTCAATTCCATCATTGATGGAGTTCAGAATGCTCTTTGATTGTAGGTGAACTATAAATCCCAGCAACTACAACTCCCAAATGACAAAACCATAATTTTTTGAGTTATGGTCACTCCTTGCATTGTGAGACGTTTTGTTGCCAAATTTGGTGTGATTTCGTTCATTAGTTCTTTTGTTTTTAAGGTACTCATTATACACAGAGCATTTTTATATATATATATATATATAATTATTTTTGTTGCTACTTTACAATTGTAATTTTGCTACAAATGCTTGAATATATATATATATATATATATATATATATATATATATATATATATATTTCAAGCATTTGTAGCAAAATTACAGTTGTAAAGTAGCAACAAAAATAATTTTATGGTTGGGGGTCAGCACAACATTTATTTATTTATTTATTTATTGTGTCAGGGGCAACCAAACCATTGTATTACATTTCTAACAGAGGAAAACAAACAAACAGGTTAAAAAAACACCACAAAGTTTGCGAGCTTGGCAGTTGATTAAATGTCCTTTGACCAGTATCTGGCCACTTGGAGTGCCTCTGGTGTTGCCGCAAGGAGGTCCTCCCTGGTGCATGTGGCAGGGCTCAGGTTGCATTGCAGCAGGTGGTCTGTGGTTTGCTCTTCTCCACACTCGCATGTCGTGGATTCCACTTTGTGGCCCCATTTCTTGAGGTTGGCTCTCCATCTTGTGGTGCCAGAGCGCAGTCTGTTCAGCGCCTTCCAAGTCGCCCAGTCTTCTGTGTGCCCAGGGGGGAGTCTCTCATTTGGTATCAGCCATTGGTTGATGTTCTGGGTTTGAGCCTGCCACTTTTGGACTCTCGCTTGCTGGGGTGTTCCAGCAAATGCCTCTGTAGATCTTAGAAAACTATTTCTTGATTTAAGTCGTTGACGTACTGGCTGATACCCAAACAAGGGATGAGCTGGAGATGTCTCTGCCTTGGTCCTTTCACTATTGGCTGCTACTTACCGGCGGATGTCAGGTGGTGCAATACTGGATAAACAGTGTAGTTTCTCCAGTGGTGTAGGGTGCAGACATCCCGTGATAATGCGGCATGTCTCATTAACAGCCACATCCACTGTTTTAGTGTGGTGAGATGTGTTCCACACTGGGCATGCGTACTCTGCAGCAGAGTAGCATAGTGCAAGGGCAGATGTCTTCACTGTGTCTGGTTGTGATCCCCAGGTTGTGCCAGTCAGCTTTCGTATGATATTGTTTCTAGCATCCACATGAGAGAAGCCTCCTCACAGGATTGCAAGACATCCGGGCATCCCCTGGGCAATGTCTTCGTAGACGGCTGATTCTCTCGCTCCAGAGGCAACCAGTTCAAGCAAAACGTGGGTGCTAGAAACCACAACATGAGCAAATGTATTAAGGGGTTGTGGCATTAGGAAGGTTGAGAAACACTGACATAGAACATGAAAGGGAGTTGCTTTGCCTCCATGGAGAATGACAACCAGGAGCCAAAAATATGATGCCGTGCTCAAGGAAGCATCACATGTATGCATTTGGTCCAGCAGCACCCACTGTCATTGAGACAAGTCATGGCTTCAGAATTGGCATGTCTTTTGGACAACAGGAATGGTGGCATAAAAATGGCAGGTCAAGCTTTCAACATGAATGCAGATCTCCTCTGTGTTTGGAAAGCATAATTTTGAATGTAGGCTAAACTGTCATGACATCCACTAAGCTTGGTAGTTTTAACTTGTATTTCCAGAGGGAAAAACAATGGCAGATAGAGATGAGCCTTTTAGCACACATCGGCAGCCTAATGGTGGACTAATGTATCCTCCTTGTCAGGGAAATACAAGCTAATGGGCAATGACCAAATTACTGTCTTCAAGTTAGATCGCACTGATCAACACACATTTTGGTGTTTCAAATGTTAGACCCGTTTCCGGGTATATGTGACCTGCTGATTCCAAAAATGGCACCAGGTACATGCCATGCATTCTGTATCTCATTTGAAGAGGCACAAATGGAAGGTGAAAGGGAGAAACATGCCAAGAGGAAGGTGCACCAAGCCAACCCTGACTGGAACTGCCTTCCACCTGGAAACCGATGCCCTCACTGTGGTAGAACATGCGGATCAAGAATAGAGTTCCACGGTCAACTATGTATCAACCACCAAGACACTACACTTGGAAGGCCATCATACTTGGACAATGACTTTGGAGAAATGGACGCCCAGGCTCCTGTGGATGCCGGAGCACTCGATGCAGAGGGTGATGCCCAGGTTGATGCTGGCCCACCGCGGGTCCACCAGGCCACAGTCGGAGCAGAGCGCATTGCCCGCAATGATCTGGACCCTCTGGAGGGAGCTCTCCCCTTTCAGCAGCTTCTCCTTGGACTCTGCACAGGGCTCAGGGCTCCCTGCCGAAGGGGCCAGCTTCCTCGCCCCCTCGGCCTCTTCCCCTTTCTCCCGCTAAGCCATGGTGATATTGGTCTGCATGGCCTTGATCCAGGCTTGGCGCAGCTTCTCTGAGTCTGCCTGGAGGATGCAGCTCTTGGTGGGAGAGACCACCTCAAAGCAGAAGCGGCGCTCAATGTCCTCGCAGTGCTTGTCTGTGCAAAGCCGCAGGTCTTCCACCACAACGGTGGGATTGTCCTTAAACTTCTTCTGGTAGACCAGCTGGTTGTTCTGGATGGAGAACCAGCGCCTGTTCCAGGTCTTGAAGGCATTGCTGGCACGCTCGAAGAGGTATCCCTCCATAATGATGCCCCTGGCCACGTCCACGTTGTACTCCAGCTTGGCTTCATCGCTGGAGAAGTCCTTCTGCTGAATGGTGGAGTGCTTCTGCTCCATCTCCTTCTTCTCCTTTGCAGCATATTATTGATGTCATGGCCTATGGCTAGTACAATATTTTAAATTCTTCTACTTGGACAATGAGGGATCATCTAAGAAGAAGAAAAGAAAAAGAAGCTTGTCTATCTGGAGGCTTTAGTCATTGGGGGATATTGAATCACAAAACTTGCGCCGGCTGCGCCCATACCTTGGGAAGCCTGACCTGGCCACAGTGGTCCACACTCTCGTTACATCCCGAATAGATTACTGCAACATGCTCTATGTAGGGCTGCCTTTGAAGACTTCTCGGAAACTTCAACTACTCCAACGGGTCGCAGCTAGATTACTCACCAGGAGCATCATACAGGGAGCGTACCACCCGCTCTGTTATGCCGGCTCCACTGGCTGCCAATCCAATTCCAAGCACAATTCGAAATGCTGGTTTTGACATATAAAGCTCTATATGGCTCTTGTAATTACATCACAATTATGAATTGTAATGTAATTATCTGATATGATGAATGTATTTTCATTCCCTGGATTGAATTTGGCCAAATGACTGATATGCCCAAATCTGAATACTGGTGGGGTTGGGGGAGGGGAAATTGATTTTGTCATCTGGGAGTTATAGTTGCTGGAATTTATAGTTCACCTATACTGAAAGAGCATTGTGAACTCCACCATCGATTGAATTCAACCAAACTTGGCACACAGAACTCCCACGACCAACAGAAAATACAGGAAGGGTTTGGTGGGCATTGACCTTGAGTTTTGAAGTTGTAGTTCACCTACATCCAGAGAGAACTGTGGACTCAAACAATCCCGCTTTTTGCCTGCTTCATTCTGGACTTGAATGTTGCATTTCTCCATCCATTCCTTCCTGTGCTGAAATGAGATTCAGAGACTGGCTTTGGGAATGGGTCCAAACGCTGGCCTAGTTGGTTCTTGGCCCAGGCCCCACGGGGCAATATTGACATTTGCCGCCCTAAATGATGGCACCAGGGAAGTGGATGCACAGCACTGTTTGAACGGGCCAGTAAAACTGTTCCTCTTGTTTGTTAGGCTGATCCATCATAGGTACAGAAATAACATTCTTTACGATGCTTATAAATGCAGAAGGCATGGCCATTCACCAAGGATCCATTACATTTATGGAGGCGGCCGTGAGGCTTCATTTCTTCCTGATTCATGCATCAGATTGAGTAATAAGAACACAAGGCTGATGATCCAATAATAGGCTATTTCCTAACTGGCAAACCACAGATCTCCTCCTTCCCTCCCTCCCTTTTGAATACTCTCAGCGACAAGCAGATCTTATCTATTCCAAGATGATCTTTTCACTTTTCCACTTGTTCTAAGGCATTTCTATTGAGGAGTTGCCATTCATGAAGACCAATTTACAGTACAACAAATATAATGGCAGTTACGTGCATAGGGCATTGAATGTTTGCCATTTTTTGTTATACTTTGGAAACCTCCCCGAGTCCCTCCAGGGACAGAAAGCGGGGTACAATAATAATAATCTGATACACAACAAGATTAGTATGCAGAAAACAAGATCACTATGCTGGTTTTTGTGTTTGATCACACGTCGGACACCTCCCAAGTGTCTAGGACTGTGTGATGTATCGGGGAATAATGTGTGCAGATCTGAGTAGGGTGTCCTTTTGCAATTGACAGATGGTAATTTTGTCAGCGCCGATTATTTTTAAGTGCAGGCCAAGGTCTTTAGGCACTGCACCCAGTGTGCCGATCACCACTGGGACCACCTTCACTGGCTTGTAGCAGAGTCTTTGCAGTTCCATCTTTAAATCCTATTATTATTATTATTATTATTATTATTATTATTATTATTATTATTGAGACAAAAGCACAGTATGTCACAGCAAACGAGATCTATATGCTGGATTTTGAATCACAAAATCACAAGTCGAACACTTCCCAAGTGTCTAGGACTGTGTGATGTATTTTCGAATGATGTGCACAAATCCAAGTCAGTTGAAATATTGTGACTGTGTCGATATTTATGCTGGCTGAGGTCTTTTGGCACTGCACCCAGTGTGCCAATGACCACTGGGGCCACCTGGACTGGTTGATGCCAGAGCCTTTGCAGTTCGATTTTGAGGTCTTGATAGCGGCTGAGTTTTTCCTGTTGTTTTTCCTCAATGCGACTGTCGTCTGGTATGGCGACATCAATAGTCCAGACTTTTTTCTTTTCCACAATCGTGATGTCTGGTGTGTTGTGTTCCAAAACTTTGTCAGTCTGGATTTGAAAGTCCTACAGTATTTTGGCATGTTCGTTTTCCATGACCTTTGCGGGTTATTATTATTATTATTTATTATTTATTATTATTATTATTATTATTATTATTATTATTATTATTGTGGCTCTTAATGAGACAGGCCGCATTATCACAGGATGTCTACGCCCTACACCACTGGAGAAATTATACTGTTTAGCCAGTATTCTGACATCCACCAGGAAGTAGCAGCCAACAATGAAAGGACAGCCAACATTGATAACTCTGACCCACCCCCTGTTCAGATATCAGCCAGCACACCAACACTTTAAATCAAGAAATAGCTTTCTAAGATCTGCAGAGACACTCACAGGAACACCTCAGTAAGCAAGAGTCCAAAAGTGGCAGACTCAAAGCTGGAACCTCAATCCATGGTTGATACCAAATGAGAGACTCCCTCCTGGACACACAGAAGATTGGGTGACTTGGAACAGACTGTGCTCTGGCACCACGAGAAGCCGAACCAACCTTAAGAAATGGGCCACAAAGTGGAATCCACAACATGCAAGTGTGGAGAAGAGCAAACCACAGACCACCTATTACAATGCAGTCTGAGTCCTGCCACATGCACAATGGTCTCTGGTCTAATGGGATTCCCTAACTATGGGTTTTGAACTTCAGCTCCCAGAATATTTGCTCATTGGCCAAAGTAACTGAGGCTTCTGCAAGTTGAAGTTGAAAAACCCGTATCACGGATATAGACTGATGCAAAAAGAAGGAACAATTTCCATAGGGAATCATTGGAGGCTAGGGGGATGTCTTCCAAGAGAGCTCAAGCAGCCACAGAATTAGTGATTCTACTCGAAGCACCACCAATTTGAAAGCAGAAAAATATGAGCTTACATTTTCCAGAGCAGAGGAGTGTGCAGATGCTCTCCAGCAGAACCAGAGGAGTTACCTATTCACCACAAAAGGATTGCCTGGAAAATACACACACGCACACACACAGCAACTGGGAAAAATGGTGCTTCTGTCAAGCTTCCTAGGTGAGAGAAAGAGGCAGCACGTCTCCTGCTGTGCCTTCTCCAGCTGGCTTGCCAAGTGGAAAAAGTAGACTCCAGTTGCTTGCTCCCTACCTGAATAAGCGGAGTAAATGCCTCCTTGCAACACCAAGGTGCCTCCAGACTTCAAGTTTCTGCCTTCTCACACTCCCCCTTCTAAACAGCAAAATAAATCCCTTTCTTCCAGCAATGACAAGGCCATTTCATAGAATCATAGAGTTGGAAGAGACCTCAAGGGCCATCCAGTCCAACCCCATTCTGACAAGCAGCAGGAAAACTGCATTCAAAACACCCCCGACAGATGGCCATCCAGCCTCTATTTAAAAGCTTCCAAAGAAGGAGCTTCTACCACACTCCAGGACAGAGAGTTCCACTGCTGAACAGCTTTCACAGTTCTTCCTAATGTTCAGATGGAATCTCCTTTCTTGTAGTTTGAAGCCATTGTTCCATTGCGTCCTAGACTTCAGGGCAGCAGAAAACAAGTTCGTTCCCTCCTCCCTATGACTTCGTCTCACATACTTATTCATGGGTATCATGTCTCCTCTCAGCCCAGCTCTTGAAGCCACTCCTCATAGGGCTTGTTCTCCAGACCCTTGATCATTTTGGTTGCCCTCCTTTGGACACATTCCAGCTTGTCAACATGTCCCTTCAATCGTGGTGCCCAGAACTGGACACAGTGTGATTCCAGATGTGCACTTTGCACAGGGCTCTCCTGGTCCTTCTCTGCATCAGTATCATTGACCAAACCATTGCCATCTTGAAATTCATTAACATCACTTCCCACATCCAAAGCACACTGATCCTGAAACACAATCACAGGCTGAACTCCAAAAGATCCATGCAGTCATGAGGGCCATGTGACCTTGCAGGTGTCTATGGACAACGCTGGTTCTTCGGCTTAGAAATGGAAATGAGAACCACTCCCCAGATTCGGACATGACTAGACTTAATGTCAGGGGAAAACCTTTACTTTTAGTTTACTTAAGGTGCACCTACACTGTAGAACTAATGCAATTTGACATCACTCGAATGGTCATAGCTCAATGCTATGGAATCCTGGGTGTTGTAGTTTGGCAAGGCACCTGCACTCTTTGGCAGAGAAGGCTAACGATTCATAAAACTACAACTTTCATAAATCCAGAACACTGAGCCATGGCAATTAAAGTGGCGTCAAACTGCATCAATTCCACAATGCAGATGCATCCTTGGCCATGTATGTCCTCATCTGTAAAATGCTGAAGGGCAGGCCCATAGCGAGGGGTTGTTTTTAGGGGTCCAACCCCCCCCGAAATGTTTCAGATTTTTTAAAAAAACCTGGTTTACTCATGAATTTTAACTGGTTAACCAAATCCCCATGCTAAGTCTATGAGATGCAAAAAATCAAGAGTCCCTCCAGAACTCATAGCACTATCTCAAGCAAATATTAGCAATTCATTCATACTGTCATTACTTGCAGCAATAGCCAATGTAGTTGTTCTGGTACAGCTGTACCAGGAGCTCCAACTTTATTTGCTTTGTATTAAATGTTTGCTTGCAGTCCTAGGTTTCAGGGACTCTGCAGATAGGTGGCTTCTTTGGTTGCAGTCATAGGGCAAGTCACCTGTCCATCATTGTTAAGTTTTGGTCCCGCCCCTTGCTCAGGGCAATTGGGAAGGGAAGGGAGCCATTTTTAGTTAGTCTCAACAAGGTAAGCTTATGTATAGGATGTGTGTAAACTTCCCCTGTACAAAAGCTTCAACCCTTAAGACCTTCCGGGGGGGGGGGGGGGGGGGGGGGGGAGGTCTTAAGAGTCTCCAAAGAATTTCCAGGAAAACAGCCCTAAAGACCAAAGAACTCCAGCTGGAGAACATCTACTTCCTTGCTGGTAGGTCCACTTGGCGTTTGAGACGCAGTTCGACCCGGTAGTGGAGCCCACATCAGTAAGGGTTAGATTACAGTCAGCCTGGGA
>NW_026847993.1:39299340-39329818 GCF_025583915.1 Anolis sagrei ordinatus
CCCCCCCCCCCCCGAAAATTTCAACCCCTCCCGAAATGTTTTTCTGGCTACGGCCCTGCTGAAGGGTATGCAAAACTTGGGGCGCAGTCGCCATTCCTGTAAATGAAATCTATAGAATAATATAGCCAAACAATCTCGGATGTAATTAATTTTCACTGGTGCAAAATGGCTTGTGTTGTTGGAGCCCATTAAAATGACGGCATTAGGATTTCTCTTCTCTCCTTGCCCAAATGGGCCGTTGCTAAAGTATTGCTAAAATGCTTTTACCAGCTTAGACTCCTTGAGCATTTCAATAAAATGACTTTATTATTATTAGTGGGTTTTACGCCCTCTATTATAGACTTCTCTGGAAATGTTCTTAAGTGCGTGATTCCTCCCTCCTCCCCTTTCCTTTCAGCATTAGAATATTAAAGTATCTTGATGATGAGTGTGGTGTAAATGCCTCGGAAGATTTTATGCTCTTCTGGCATGCTGATAAACCTCTGAGTCAGATTCTTGCTTAAATTGCTGCAATCATAAAAGACATTTAAAAGAAGTAATAATGCCTGCTGAAGAAAAGGCCTCCTCGAGGAAATGCATTTCAGGACTCCTTGCCAAGCTCTGTCCTGCATGTCTGAACGGGGAATCCAAGGGAGACTTAACACCAGAGACTCCAGGCAAACCTCTTTCGGGGTTCTATGAGGCCAACCATAATTGAATATTTTTATTCCTTATTTTTATTTATTTTATCATAATTCAATACATTTGTTATACATCGTTTGCTTTACAGCAGACACATAATCTTCTATATAAATAAAAATGTAATGTTCATTTGTGGGATTCCGCTTTGGTTAGACCACACCTCGAATATTGTGTCCAATTCTGGACATCACAATTCAAGAGAGATATTGACAAGCTGGAATGTGTCCAGAGGAGGGTGACTAAAATGATCAAGGGTCTGGAGAATAAGCCCTATGAGGAGCGGCTTAAGGAGCTGGGCATGTTTAGCCTGAAGAAGAGAAGGATGAGAGGAGATATGATAGCCATGTATAACTATGTGAGGGGAAGCCACAGGGAGGAGGGAGCAAGCTTGTTTTCTGCTTCCCTGGAGACTAGGACGCAATGGAGCAATGGCTTCAAACTACAAGAGAGGAGATTCCATCTGAACACGAGGAAGAACTTCCTGACTGTGAGAGCTGTTCAGCAGTGGAACTCTCTGCCCCGGAGGGTGGGGGAGGCTCCTTCTTTGGAAGCTTTTAAACAGAGGCTGGATGGCCATCTGTCAGGGCTGATTTGAATGCAATGTTCCTGCTTCTTGGCAGAATGGGGTTGGACTGGATGGCCCCACTAGGTCTCTTCCAACTCTTTGATTCTATGATTCAATAACTCAAAAGCCACTGGATGAATTGACACCAAATTTGGACACAAGGCACATAACAACCCAATGTATGCCCTTCACTCAATTTTTTTTGATTTTGTCATTTGGGGGTTGTAGTTGCTGGGATTTATAGTTCACCTACAATCAAAGACCATTCTGAACTCTACCAATTATGGAATTGAACCAAATATGGCACACAGGACTCCCATGACCAACAGAAAACACTAGAAGGGTTTGTGGTCATTGACCTTGAGTCTGGCAGTTGTAGTTCACCTACATCCAGAGAGCTCTGTGGATTCAGACAATGATGGATCTGGAACAAACTTGGCAAAGCACTCAATATGGCCAAATATAAACACAGATGGAGTTTGGGGGAAATAGACCTTGACATTTCGGAGTTATAGTTACTGGGATTTATAGTTCACCTACAATCAAAGAGTGTTCTGAACCGCACCAATGATGGAATCGGGGCAAACTTCACCACACAGAACTCCCATGATCAACAGAAAATACTTAAGGCCATCTAGTCCAACTCCCTTCAGCAGGGCAAGAAAACGTAATCAAAGCCCTCCTGACAAAGAGTCATCCAGTCATAAATATAGATAGATATATATGATTTACGCACAGAGAGATATAGTATCATAGATTTAAAAGGGACCCCTAAAGAACGACAATTATATGTTCCATATTCCAGAGTAGGCAAACCAGACAATCTACACATCAACACTGACAAAGAAACAGCAAGAAATTACATATATTCGAAACCCACACTTTCACATTACTTTATTTTCCAGATCACCAGACTGCGCCACAGCAATGTGTGGCAGGGGACAGCTAGTCTATATAAATAAACATGTAATGTTCGTTTGTGGGATTAACATAACTCAAAAACCACTGGGTGAATTGACACCAAATTTGGACACAATACACCTATCAGGCCAATGAGTGACCATCATTCATAAAAACACTAAAAAAATTACAAAAATACATTACAACGCATGCGCAAAACCACATATATACACATATACACAAATATACACAAACAAATATATGCATATATGTACACAAAAACATATACACAGACCGGGCCACAATAATGCATGGCAGGGGATGGCTAGTCAATATAAATGAAAATGTAATGTTCGTTTGTGGGATTAACATAACTCAAAAACCACTGGACAAATTGCCGCCAAATTTGGCCACAGGATACCTACTAACCCAAGGAGTGACCATCACTAAAAAAAAAAAAGATTTTGTCAAGGGGAGTTGTAGTTGTTGGGATTTGTTCTGGGTTTTTTTGCTTACTCTGTATGGTTTTTTGGGGGCTGTGTTATTTTTTTGGTTGAGTGTGTTATTCACGGATTTGAATAATATTTTTAAGGAATCTCTCCATTCTCCATTGTGGTTTTATGGGTATGTTCCAGAGCAGTGTTTCTCAACCTGGGGGTCGGGACCCTGGGGGGATGGTGGTGGTGGTTCTGAGGCAGTGTCAGAAAGCTTGCCAGACCAAACACAGAATTTTCTGTTGGTCATGAGGGTTCTGTGTGTGAAGTTCGACCCAATTCTCTCATTGGTGGGGTTCAGGATGCTATTTGATTGTAAATCCCAGCAGCTACAACTAACAAATGTCAAGTCTATTTTCTCCAAACCCCATCAGTGTTCACATTTGGGCATATTGAGTATTTGTGCCAAGTTTGGTCCAGATTTATCATTGTTTGAGTCCACAGTGTTCTCTGGATGTAGGTGAACTACAACTCCCAAACTCAAGGCCAGTGCCTACCAAACCCTTCTAGTATTTTCTGTTGGTCATGGGAGTTCTGACTTCCAAGTATGGTTCAATTCCATCATTGGTTGAGTTCAGAATGCTCTTTGATTGTAGGTGAACTATAAATCACAGCAACTACAACTCCCAAATGTCAAGTCTATTTTCCTCAAACTCCACCAGTGTTTACATTTGGGCATATTGGGTATTTGCGCCAAGTTTGGTCCATATCCATCATGGTTTGAGTCCACAATGCTCTCTGGATGTAGGTGAACTAAAACTCCAAAACTCAAGGTCAGTGCCCACCAAACCCTTCCCGTATTTTCTGTTGGTCATGGGAGTTCTGTGTTCCAAGTTTGGTTCAATTCCATTGTTTGTGGAGTTCAGAATGCTCTTTGATTGTAGGTGAACTATAAATCCCAGCAAGTACAACTTCCAAGTGACAAAATCAATCCCCATTATTCATATTTGCGCGTATTACGTATTTGTGCCAAATTTGGTCCAGTGAATGTAAATACATCCTGTATATCTGATATTTGCATTACGATTCACAACAGTAGCAAAATTACAGTTATGAAGTAGCAACAAAAATAATTTTATGGTTGGGGGTCAACACAACATGAAGAACTGTATTAAGGGGTCGCGGCATTAGGAAGGTTGAGAAACGCTGCTTTAACCCATTGTGCCACCGGGACCCCCTTCTTAAGGCAGCTTACAATATTACATTACTATAAATATATTTAAGTTAAGCTGAATTGATCCTGTTTAATTTCCAATGCTATTATATGCTTCTATCCACCTTATTGAACCACCTTATCCTTTAACTAATTTATTTATTTAAAACATTTATATTCTGCCCTTTTCATGCTGAAGGGGACTCAGCGCGGAGCACAGCATATACACGGCAAACATTCAATGCCAGGACACAAATTCTTATATACATACATAAACATTAAAAATATTTATCAAAATATTAAAATACACAATTTAAAACCGTCCTAGTCATCCGCATCAAATCTAATTGGCTTGGTCATCTTTCCTGCTTTATTGCCCTGTCCCGAAAGCTTGGTCCCACAGCCACGTTGTGACTATCCTTCTAAAGGACAGGAGGGAGGGGGCCAACCTGATCTCAACAGGAAGGGAGTTCCATAGCCAGGGAGCAATCACCGAGAAGGCCCTGTCTCTCGTCCCCATTCCCCCCTCCAAAATTAGTCTGCTGTTGCTTTTGATGCTTGTTTATCATTGTTATGCTGTTTTATGCTGTTTTAACTTGTTATTGTTTAGTTTTTAATTGTATTATGCCTTGGGTTTAGCCCCATGTAAGCCGCCCTGATCCCTTCGGGGAGATGGAGGCGGGGTAGAAAAACAAAGCTCTTCTTCTTTTTCTTCCTCTTCTTCTTCTTCTTCTTCCTCTTCTTCTTCCTCTTCTCTTCTCTCCTCTCTCTTCTTCTTCTTCTCTTCTTCTTCCTCTTCCTCTTCTTCTTCTTCTTCTTCCTCTTCTTCTTCCTCTTCTTCTTCCTCTTCTTCTTCCTCCTCTTCTTCTTCTTCTTCTTCTTCTTCCTCTTCTTCTTCCTCTTCTTCCTCTTCTTCTTCCTCTTCTTCTTCTTCTTCTTCCTCTTCTTCTTCTTCCTCTTCTTCTTCCTCTTTTTCTTCCTCTTTTTCTTCCTCTTCTTCTTCTTCTTCCTCCTCCTCCTCCTCCTCCTCCTCCTCTTCTTCTTCTTCTTCTACAATAGGAAAGAACAAGACCATGAACGACATACAAAAAAAATGAACATTAAAATAGAACCAAACTATTCACAGGCTTAAAACGCGGTGTTAAAACGCAGTATCGAGCGAAAAGAACAAAATGCAATTAAAAGATAAAAAGCTATTCAACACAGTTCCGCGCTTGCAAATTAAAACCCTTACAAAACCGTGAAAAACCATACAAAAAAAACCCCCTCGATATTAGCACAGAGTTAAAACTATTAACAAATATTAAAACAATTTAAAACATATGCTTAAAAAGATAAAAAAGGAGTCAAAACAGCAAGGGTTGTGGTTACATCTAGTGGAGCTTTCTGCTCCAGGCTTTCTCCAGTATGAATGGGGGAGATTGGCCCATAAGAGGAAAACTGCTTCATTCGAAGACTCAAAACTTCTGACATGCTGATAAACCTCTGAGTCAGATTCGTGCTTAAATTGCTGCAATCATAAAAGACATTTAAAAGAAGTAATAATGCCTGCCGAAGAAAAGGCCTCCTCGAGGAAATGCATTTCAGGACGACTTGCCAAGCTCTGTCCTGCATGTCTGAACGGGGCATCCAAGGGAGACTTAACACCAGAGACTCCAGGCATGCCTCTTTCGGCGTTCTATGAGGCCAACTATAATTGAATATTTTTATTCCTTATTTTTATTTATTTTATCATAATTCAATACATTTGCTATACATTGTTTGTTTTACAGCAGACACATCTATATAAATAAAAATGCAATGTTCATTTGTGGGATTAATGTAACTCAGAAACGTAACTCAAAAACCAGTAGACAAATTGACATGAAATTTGGACACAATACACCTATCAGTCCAACAAGTTACCATCACTCATAAAAACACTGAAAAACACAACAGAAGGGACTTGTGCCATCCACTCAGATGCTATAAAAATAAAACTGCGATGTGCTTCTCTCTATGTCTGAGCGAACTGCGGGTGTCTTTCTTGAGAAGCTTGAGATACTCAGCAACTGAGGCTATTACTGGTTTTAAACATCAAAAAAGGATATTTATGTATTCAAAGTCCTTGCAGACTTGGCATAGCTTATCAAAGTTACAAACAAACAGTCAATAGATGGAACCATAGAGATATTCTTTCTTTCTCTTCTCCTCCAGTCACTGAGTTGACTTTTCACCAGAAAGCAGAGAAGATCCTGGAATCTTTTCACCCTAACCCTAAGCTGTTATGGTTAGAAAAAAAAGCAGTTTTTTTCCTTTATCTATAGCTTAAGGTTAGTTCTGGAGACAAAGCAATGAAATCTCTCTCTCTATAACTATATAACTCAATCTTCTCAATTAAGCTTATCTATCTATAACAGGGGTCCTCAAACGAAGGCCCGCGGGCCGGATACGGCCCTCCAAGGTCATTTATCCGGCCCTCGCTCAGGGTCAAACTAAGTCTGAAATGACTTGAAAGCACACACAACAACAACAACAACAACCCTATCTCATCAGCCAAATGTAGGCCCATACTTCCCATTGAAATACTAATAAGTTTATATTTGTTAAAATTGTTCTTGATTAATTATTTAATTATTGTATTGTTTTAAAGTGTTTTTCCACTACAAATAAGATATGTGCGGTGTGCATAGAAATTAATTCATGTTTTTTCAAATTATAATCCGGCCCTTCAACAGTTTGAGGGACTGTGACCTGGCCCTCTGTTTAAAAAGTTTGAGGACCCCTGATCTATAATATCTCAATATAGCTTAATACTCAATTGCTCAATATAGCTCAATATAGCTTAATAGTTATCTATAACTCAATATAGCTCAATACTCAATTACTATCTATATTAACTCAATACTAAATTTATCTATCTATCTATTTCTCAATCTATATCTCAATATGCTTCTATATAACTCAATAGTTTTTGCAATGGTTTTCCCAGAGCTACCTGCCTAACCATCGGCACGTCTGAAGTCTTTCCTCTAAACTGAAGGAGGCAGGGGAGATTCCAAAATGGAGATCTCAAGCCCAGGAGAAGGGGCGGGCTCTAAACCCAAAGAGCTGCTCTCTAGGCCAGTAGTTGCAAAGACGCCTGCAAGCTGGCTTTCCAGCTTCTTAAACTGTTAACTTTCAGGGCTCTTGCAAAGCTGCTGCAGCCCTGGGAGAAAACGCAATGGGGAGCAACTTCAAGCAACTGTAAGGTAAGGCAAACCAGGCTCCTGGGAGACAGAACAGGACTTACAAGGGCAAAAAAGCAAAAAGACTCTACAGCGCATGAGCAAAACCAACTCCCCCTGCAAACAAAACACACAATAGCATATCCACACTCTCTTCTGGACTACAGCTCCCAGCATCCCCTAGACCAGGCCCTTTAGGAGAGGAGGATGATCCAAATGCACTGCTTCCAAGATGCAAGCTTTCTTCTCCTTGGATTTCTTTGAGAGCATCCCAATCCATCATTGTTTGAGTCCACAGTGGCTCTAGATGTAAGTGAACTACAACTCCGAAACTCAAGGTCAGTGCCCATCAACCCCTTCTGAATCTGTTGGTCATGGAGTTCTATGTGCCAAGTTTGGTTCAATTCCATCGTTGGTGGAGTTCAGAATGCTCTTTGAGTGTAGCTGAATTATAACTACACTCAAAACTTCCCCTCCAGCCAATATCTGGAGGGCCCTTTGAAGAGGAACCACACCAGAGATAATCTCATTGCCAAATCTGACAGCCGTGTTTCATAAAAGCTGGGTAAGATAGGCCCAGAACTAATTGGCCTTATTGAGAAGGGTGAGAGAGGCGCTCCGGAGAGATATTATTCTAGACTTTTCATCCTCTTCTGAGAGCTGCAACTGCACATTAAACTCTCTCTCTCACACACACACACACATCTGGAGCCTTTTTTTTTGCTCCATTAAGCATCAGTCTTCTTGATTAGCATTTACATGGGAGGAAAGTGATATGTTCGGGTGGGAAGGGGAGACTAATTTAAATATCAAAGATCCTTCAGCATAAATGGGATAAATTACAGGTGCGGCGCTTGCAAGCCCTTCCACGATCACTCTTCATGTCGCATGCAAAGTGACAGCCCGAACGGGTCCCCAGACAGCAGATCACATCCACGCATCAGCGCAAGTCCCTTTGTTTGGATGCTTCCCTTCCAAATTGAGGTTTCGAAGAGGGGAAGAAATGAAAGGATCAATGGTTAGCTTCAAAGGCTTCATTTCATGCCAATGTTCTTTAACCCTCTACTCATTTATCATAAAGAAAATTGTTGCTGAGACTGGCATAATGTTGTCAGTAATATCAAAGGAGCTGCATTAGCCCAAATGGTCTTCATTGAAAGTTCCTTTTGCTTTTTTCCTTCTCTTTTTGGAGACTGACTGCTCTTCACAAAGGCTTGTGAATCATTATGACTGGAATAGCTCTGCTCAGAAAAGATATGAGTTATTGCCTGGACTCTGGACTAACTTGATTCTTCAGTTTGAGCATCCGGGAGAGGGAAAGGTATGGGAAATGATTTTGTCCCAGTTGGGATTCTGGGTGGCAGTGAAATGGCAGGGAGAAGGTTTCAGGAAAGGAGAGACAAATAGAGTTCCAGAGGTCTAAAAGCATGGATTTATTTATCCAGCTGGGGCCCTGGAGTGGACTTGCATCCCAAAAGCAAACCAGAGGAAATGATAGAGGGGCGGACTGTGGCTTTCATAGATTCCAGGTTCAAGCAAACTGTTGGGGTTCAGCCTGAGTTTGAACTTGAACCTGATTCTCTGTTTGTTCCTCCTGATGCTAATGAAAATATATTTACTGATGCTAATGAAAATGTACTTCCTGATGCTAATGAAAATGTACCTCTTGATGCCAATGGTCCTGAAATTAGTGAGGAAGAAACTTCTGTAGATTTGGAAAATGCCAATGCTCCTGAAATTAGTGAGGAAGAAACTTCTGTAGATTTGGAAAATGAAAGTATCGGTGTTCATGAGAATATTTCAGAGGGAAGCCATGACCTTTCACTCCCTTCTGCACCTGGTTACTCTAATGAGAACAGAAGGGGCCAGATCTGGCAAGACAGAAGTAAATCACTCAGCTTGAGAAGGTCTTCCAGATTAAGAGAAATACAAACAATGGCTTCAAAGCAGAGGGGCGGTGCACGGAACCAATTCTTCGGCTTTAAGTGACTTCCGTCGGGCTGACTTTCTCAGTTCAGGGATCGTTTCAGATTGATGAAGACCTTGACAGTTCTCCCGGGATTTCTAGGATATCAAGTACAGTTAGTGGATTGCTAACAGGTTCCAGTATTTTACAGTGTGGCTTTGGGTTTGATTTTTGTCCATTTAAATTCATGTTTGCTGATTTTGCTGTGGCTTTTGACTTGCATTTTTCCTTTATTTTGTAACCATTTTTCTTCAATAAAAAAGGATTGTTTTTCACAGTCAAGTGTGGTGGATAGTTATCTTAGGGCCTCACTTCCTGCTCTGGATTGCAACACAAACAAAGAACATTCTTCTACATACATTATCGTCACTCACTGCATCATCTTAGCATCAAATTCTACCTTCTAACATGGAAAAGGCATGTCTGTGTTTCTAAAGAGCAAGCATCCATCAATCAATCAATCAAGGGGCCCACTTTGACTTGTCAAGAGGCTCCTTACTTAGAAGGAAGACACTGGGCCTTTCGTACCAGCCTCTGTGGCTTATCTCTCTCTCCTGGAATGTCCCCCCTCCCTCTTGCTGTGCCTGGACACAGCTTGCGTTTCCTATACAGAGAGAGAGAGAGAGCCTGATTTTTCTATGCATTTCAGTAATTGTAAAATACATACAACTTATACATAAATCAATCAATAAATCAATATCTATATTTCCAATATCTCCTCATCAGCAGTAACAAATTTACACATCCTGATATTTGCTACAAGTGTTGTTTATTTATTTATTTATTTATTTATTTATTTACAGTATTTATATTCCACCCTTCTCACCCCACAGTGGACTCAGGGCGGATTACAATGTACACGTATATGGCAAATATTCAATGCCATAGACCAGGGTCTGAGGGCTGGATAAGGCCCTCCAAGGTCATTTTCCCAGCCCTCGCTCAGGGTCAACCTAAGTCTGAAGCAACTTGAAAGCACACAACAACAATCCTATCTCATCAGCCAAAAGCAGGCCCACACTTCCCATTGAAATACTAGTAAGTTTATGTTGGTTAAAATTGTTTGTTTAAATATTGTATTGTTCTTTTATGATTTTTCGCATTACAAATAAGATATGTGCAGTGTGCATAGGAATTCATTCATGCTTTTTTCAAATTATAATCTGGCCCTCCAACAGTTTGAGGGACCGTGGCCTGGCCCTCTGTTTAAAAAGTTTGAAGACCCCTGCCATAGACACACAACATATATAGACAGACACTCAGAGGCTATTTAACATTCCAGCTTTTTATGAGGGTATTCTGGCCACCAGGGGAGCTGTCGCTTCACCGTCCATTTGTGACACTAATGGAAGTACTTCCGCATTCTTTGCAGGCTTGCTGGAGATTTTTATGGTGTCATAAATTAGTTAAATTAGCCTCCCTGTACGCGCAGTACCTACATTTCCTACTTGACAGATGCAACTGTCTTTCAGACTGCAAAGGTTGACAGCAAGCTACACAAATTAGTCGGAAGCTCACTCTGACCTAGGCTGGCTTCTAACTCATGACCTTTCGGTCAGTAGTGATCTTAATGCAGCTGATTCCCAGCCAGCTGCGCCACAGTCTCGGTGTTGCTTCCAACCCTTTGTGACCTCCTGGACCAGCCCACACCAGAGCTCCCTGCTGGCCATGGCCACCCCCAGCTCCTTCATGGTCAAGCCAGTCACTTCAAGAATATCATCACCACTAATGTGCTGGTGGTCCTGTATGAGGAGCCTGAGAAGCCCAACTGCGCCCTGGACTTCCTGAAGCACCACTTGGGCACCATAGCCCCTGAGAATCCGGAGGTGGGGGCTCTTTGGCTGGAAGTGGTGGAGCTGAAGGAGAAGTACGAGGCCATCCTGGAGGAGAACCGGAAGCTCAAGGCCAAGATGGCACAGTACGAACCACCTGTAATTTTAGAGTTTTTTTAAATACTGGTAGCCAGATTTTGATCATTTTCATGGTCTCTTCCTTTCTGTTGAAATTGTCCACATGCTTGTGGATTTCAATGGCTTCTCTGTAGTCTGACATGGTGGTTGTTGGAGTGGTCCAGCATTTCTGTGTTCTCAAATAATATGCTGTGTCCAGTCTGGTTCATCAGGTGCTCTGCTATGGATGACCTCTGGTTGAAGTAGTCTGCAGTGCTTTTCATGTTCCTTGATTCGTGTTTGGGCAATGCTGCGTTTGGTGGTCCCTATGTAGACTTGTCCACAGCTGCATGGCATCCGGCGAACCCCACCTCCTCCAAGATGAACTGAACCACCTCAACTGGGCTCTCCAGGCCAATGGATACTCCACCTCAGACATCAGAAGAGCTGCAAGACCAAGAACAAGCCACGAGAGTCAAGATGAAGATCCACCCAGAGGAAAAGTGTTCCTGCCACACATCAAGGGAACCACTGACCGCAGAGGAAGCTGATGAGGAAACACAACATACAAACAATCTACAAACCCACCAAGAAAATCCAACAAATGCTATGTTCAGCAAAGGACAAGAGGGATCCTCTCGCTTCTGCAGGAGTCTACCGTGTACCATGCAGCTGTGGACAAGTCTACAGAGGGACCACCAAATGCAGCAGCATCGCCCAGACACGAAACAAGGAACATGAAAGGCACTGCAGACTACTTCAACCAGAGAAGTCAGCCATAGCAGAGCACCTGATGAACCAGACCTGGACACAGCATATTATTTGAGAACACAGAAATGCTGGACCACACTCACAACCACCATGTCAGACTACACAGAGAAGCCATTGAAATCCACAAGCATGTGGACAATTTCAACAGAAAGGAGGAGACCATGAAAATGAACAAAATCTGGCTACAAGTATTAAAAAAACTCTAAAATTACAACAGCAAAACAGCAGAGAGGAAACAACCAGGCACATCTTAACACCTCTCAACAAAAGATTTTCCCAGGCTCAGCCAGGCTTCAAATGCTAATGAAGGTGGTCAGTTGAAACATTCACACCTAGCTCCAGCAGAGAAGAGCTCTTTGCCCCACCCCAGCCATTCCACAGATATATAAACCCATTGTCCTAATTCCAACAGACCTCACTACCTCTGAGGATGCTTGCCATAGATGCAGGCGAAACGTCAGGAGAAATGCCTCTAGAACATGGCCCTATAGCCCGAAAAAACCCACAAGAACCTAGTGATTCCAGCCATGAAAGCCTTCGACAATACAGAAGAAATAAAGATCCAGGATCCTCAGTTTGGCCAGAACTGTGTCCATCTCTCAAAGACTTTACCTCTCCTCATAGTGAGACTCAGGAGGACAGAAAGTCTAAAATTCTTTTCAGTTCATAAATTCATGGTTGATTCAGCTTTATAGTCTCGGTTCTGTTCCCTGCGCAGCCACTTCACCTTCCAAGTAGTTAAGACAGCATGGGGGCAGAACAGGGATTGAATGGCACCTTGTGGGATACCACATAACAGCTCTTTGTTTGAGGAGCAGCTATCCCCAAGTGCCACCATCTGGAACATGCCTCAGAGGTACAACTGAAACCACTGCAACACGGTACCTCCAATTCCCAGCCCCTACAGGCATTTCAGAAGGATACCATGGTCAATGATATCAAGAACCTCTGCATTTAGCCAACATGCAATAAAAAATGCTTTAGTCCACAGCTGAGCAGCAGCCCCCAGTGGGTTAAAGCGCTGAGCTGTTGAGCTTGTTGACCGAAAGGTCGCAGGTTTGATTCCGGGGAATGGCGTGAGCTTCTGCTGTCAGCCCTAGCTTCTGCCAACCTAGCAGTTCGAAAACATGCAAATGTGAGTAGATCAATAGGTACCACTTTGGTGGGAAGGTAATGTCACTCCTTGCAGTCATGCCAGCCACATGACCTTGGAGGTGTCTATAGACAACGCCGGCTCTTCAGCTTAGAAATGGAGATGAGCACCACACCCCAGAGTCAGACATGACTGGACTTTTTTTATTTATTTATCATGTCATCAGCAACCATACCATTGTATTACATTTCTAACAGAACAAAACAAACAAACAGATTAAGAAAAACACAGGTTTTGCAAACTTGGTAGTTGATTAAATATCCTTTGACCAGTATCTGGCCCCTTGGAGTGCCTCTGGTGTTGCTGCAAGAAGGTCCTCCATTGTGCATGTGCATGTAGCAGGGCTCAGGATTGAGGTGCTGGGTTTGAGCCTGCCACTTTTGGACTCTCGCTTGCTGAGGTGTTCCAGCAAGTGTCTCTGTAGATCTTAGAAAACTATTTCTTGATTTAAGTCATTGACATGCTGTCTGATACCCAAACAAGGGATGAGCTGGAGATGTCTCTGCCTTGGTCCTTTCACTATTGGCTGCTACTTCCCGGCGGATGTCAGCTGGTGCAATACCGGCTAAGCAGTGTAATTTCTCCAGTGGTGTAGGGCATAGACAACCCGTGATATTGTGGCATGTCTCATTAAGAGCCACATCCACTGTTTTAGTGTGGTGAGATGTGTTCCACACTGGGCATGTGTACTCAGCAGCAGAGTAGCATAGCGCAAGGGCAGATGTCTTCACTGTGTCCAGTTGTGACTTAATGTCAGGGGACAACCTTTGCCTATACCTACAGTTGAGCAAGTGTTGCAGACAAGATTGCCAGCCCAAGACAATCCCAGACTCTTAAGTTTCTAGGCCTAAACCTGATGGACTATAGTGATGTCATTAATGCATATGCAAAGAGAGACGTTATGCTATTCCCAGTGGTTATTAAATAGGACACAGTGTCATGTCTCTAATTACCTGCCTATAAATTTTCCACTCACTCCTTGATGCCTTTCTTGCTTTTAATCCTTCTTCTTGACCTTGGGCTGAGTATGATTTACGACTCTTTGTTACTTCTTGCTGACTTTGTTTATTTTGACTATTTAACGACTTCTAGGCTAGCTGATGACCACTCCCTTGCTTCTCCCTTCATCCTGCTGGAGGCCTGTGATTGACTTGAAACAGAGAGTGTTTGAGGACCGGGACATCCGTAGGGAGACCAAGGTGCTTGTTTATAAAGCTATTGTCCTACCAACCCTGCTATACACCTGCAAAACAGAGACTGTATACAGACGTCAAACTCAGCTCCTGGAACAATTCCATCAGCGTTGCCTCTGAAAAATCCTGCAAATCTCTTGGGAAGACAGGTGGGCAAATGTCAGCGTGTTGGAAGAAGCAAAGTGTTGGAGTTCGGCCAAAGTGTTGGATCAGGGTGCTTTGGATGTGGGGAATGATGTAAATGAGGTTCAAAATGGCAATGGTTTGGTCAATGATATTAATGCAAAGAACGAAATAGAGACACCTGTTCAAAGTGTAGTTTCCCATGAGAATGTTCTTACATGGTATAGGGATGATGGTTTACTCCCTGAACCGCTCCCAGAGAGTTTCCAGGATTTGGGGCTTGAAAATAACTTGGCACCTGCAGAAACTAATGAACATATAGATAGGCGGGTGGAAATTAGTCAAAATAGACAGGCTAAGCAAGGTCTTGGGCGTTCTGCCAGGCTTCAACAGAAAAAGATAAGGGCTGCTCAAGCAAAACGAAACTAGTTTCTGAGTGCTTGGAAAGGCCTAAAAGTTCCAAGCATGGAAAATATTACCAGATGAAGCATCATTTAGAATCCTACTAAGTTCTTGTCCTCATCTCATAGAAGCCTTGCCTGGAAGATTCATGCTTACGGATTTCTTGTTCCCGGGTTTGGGTTTTTGTCTCTTGTGACTACCTGCTCATGCCTTGGATCAACGTTTCCTGGTTCTTTGGATTTTATTAGAGTTGTGGAGGTTTTTTTATTTTGGACATTGCTGAACTCTACCTTGGACTATTTGTTTCTGCTTATCTTTTTACCTAATGGGATTTACCTATTCCTTTAAAGTGTTTTTTTTTTACTTTGCTGTTTTTACTTATCTCCAATAAAATGATTGCTTTCCCTATTCAGTGTGTGGTGTTTTAAAGTCAGATGGTTATTCTTGTTCTGGAGTGCAACACAAAGACCACCAGCACTGAAGAGATGCTCCTACGCCATCAGCTCAGTTCAACTGGCCATGTTGTGTTAATGCCCGATCACCATCTCCCAAAGCAGTCACTCTACTCCCAACTTAAGAATAGGAAATGTAATGTTGGTGGGCAGGAAAAGAAATTGAAAGATGGGCTTAAAGCCAACTTTAAAAATTGTGGCATTGACACAGAGAACTGGGAAGTCCTGGCCCTTGAGTGCTCTAACTGGAGGTCAGCTGGGACCGGCAATGCTGCAGAATTTGAAAAGGGTGAGAAACATGCCAAGAGGAAGGTGCATCAAGCCAACCCTGACCGGAAACACCTTTTGTCCGGAAACCGATGTCCTCACTGTGGGAGAACATACGGATCAAGAATAGGGCTCCACAGCCGCCTATGGAGTCACTGCCATGACACTACACTTGGAGGAACATCATCCTTGGGGTTTCGAGGGATCGCCTAAGTAAGTAGCTGATGACCTTCATCCTGCTGGAGACCAATGATTGACCTGGACTGAATTAACTCTTAAGACAGATCCTACAGTCCAACCCCGTGTGTGCTGGTGCAGCTGTACCAGGAGCTCCAAACTCCCTTTCGTTCTTTGAGCATTTGCATTGCTTGTTCTGGCCATGCATTTTGCAGTTGGATGCTTCCTGCTAGGCTGCAGTCATGGGGCTAGCCACCTGTCTATCATCGTTAAGTTTTAGTTCTGCCCTTTTTTCCAGGTTCAGGAGGGAAAGGGAACCATCTTAGTTCAGTCTTACAGTTGGAAGCTCAGCTACAGGACGTGAAAGTTTTCTACCTGTAGAGAAGCTTTGTTTCTTACAAAGTCGGGGGGATAACAGTCCAAAAAGCTCTGGCTGGGGATTTTACAGCCTCACAGCTTTAAGAACAGTCTCCAAAGAAAGGCTTTTAAGAGAACAGCTTTACAGCATAACCCTTGTTGGGGTTAGAAAAACGGACCTACAACTTTCGTGGGAAAAATCCCAAGGACTCCAGCTGGAAATTCGTCAGAGCCTTGGCTGGTAGGTCTACTCGGGTACCCAAGAAGCATTTTGGAGCCGGGAGTAGAGCCCACATTAGCAAAGCCTAGAAAGCAGATTGGCCTGGGAGGGGTCAAAAAGGGTTTTCCTCGTGAAGGGAAGAAATACTTCTCCAAGCAAGTTGCCTGTCCATTGTAGACAAGTTAAGAAGCATTTGTTTGATTTTTTGAAGATCTAAGATTGTTTGTTGAAGACCTAAGCAATAATAAAGAACTTTGTTAAACTTTTAAGCTTCTAAAGACTTTGTATAGGAAAACCTATAGGGCCTCTCATCTGAGGCACCCCGGCTTCCCGCTGGGCACAAAGAGCACGTCCTGTTCAAAAGCCAATTGCTATAGGCCCAGCGCGCGACAGCACACCGTGGTTTCTGAGGACGTTCTGGTTCCTGGGTCATTTTCTGATCAGAATAGAAAACACTTTGTTGCAAAACAACCCAGGTTAAATGAGGTAATCTGGACTATTGCTACTGAGGCTATTAGTTTTTGAAATGTTGGATTAAATTTGTTTCTTTTTTAGATGTTGGTTTTTATTTCTTTTTTTGCATTCATGTTTGATGTGGGTCACTGTTGAATATTCCATGTTTTAATTATACATTTCCAATTCCATTAAAGGAAAAGGCTTCCTGATAAGTTCAGTGTTTTGTGGCACTTTGTAGCGCAGGTAGACTTTGTAAACTATGTTAACTACAATAGGACTTTTTATTATGAAAGGGAGCCTTCTTTGTTTCCTGGTCTCTTATAATTCTTTGACTTTTTAATGAGAAAATTATACCGGCACCTTTAATAAATGGCAGAAAACATGTTTAACAAATCAAACACAGACCTTTAAAGGGCAGTCAATGTAAAACATTACGTTGTTCTATTCAGCAGAGCTCCACATTAGTAAGGACTTCTTTTAATGGGATTATCAATAACTGCAATTGTTCCTTTCTTACTCATCTCCGCAAAAATACAAAAGCCGTGTGTATCGCGGAGAGATCATCCGCTACCTCACGTCAGGCGAGAGTCAAGCAAATGGGCAACGATGAGGAGTCAATTTTAAACAAGAAATGAGACAATTTTTTTAACCATTTTCTTATGCCAAAGTTCTTACGTGCACCTTCATGTTAATAGTCATTTTCCGTATTTGTGCAATATGAGGTGGGACCGGTAGAGCCGTTCATGGGCTCTTTCCTACATGTTCTTGACCCAGGTCAACGGTTTAAAATGCGCTAGACAATATCCTATTTTATCACACATTATGGTACCACCTATGTCCCCCTTGTTCTCCCTCTGTTTTTGTTTTTAGGGGCCCACTTCGTTTATCCTTTTAGCACTGTCTCACCCCCACCACACCAATACCCTCCTTTTACCCCACACACACTTCTCCCTTTTCCCATTCTCCTCACACTCCTTGTGTCTGGTATCTGACAATTGCGACTATGCCCTTTTCCAACCCTCACAGCATTTCTTGGCGTGCCCCCGACACAGCACCCCCCACCGTTCTTATCACAGTGTATCCCCAACCCCCCACTCTACCCTTTCCCGCCCATTCCGACAAAGTCTTACAATTAATAAGAAAATAATTCGCCATAAACATATGACCCCGTTGCCGCCCCGCCTCTCATTTCCTAACACACACCCTATTCCTGCCGGTCCTCGAACTCAGTGACCACTGACGCTCCTTTCCATACGTAAGCTAATTTAAATACAAATTTAACGAATTAAGAAATTAACGAGCGAAACCGCCCAAGCCTAGTAGTTATTTATTTATTTATTTATTTAACAGTTCTGGCCCAGTTTACCTGTCCAAACGTATCTCCCTCTATGAACCCTCTATGAACCACCTCCTCGTCTGGGGAGGCCCTGCTCGCTGTTCCCTCATCATCGCAATTACGGTTGGTGGGGACAAGAGACAGGGCCTTCTCCATGCTGGCCCCTCAGCTATGCAATTCTGTCAACCTTTTGCTTGTGAAACTCAGTGGTTGCTGTCACAGGACAGCCAACTCTTTCTTCGTCATGCAAGTCAGATGTTGCCACCTCAACATCTTTAAACTTTCTCGCCCAGCAACGCACAGTACTCACATCAACACCAGGCCCGTAGCCAGGATTTTGATTCGGGGGGAGGAGGGGTGTGAGTCTGGGTGAAAGAGGGTCTACCCTAGCAAACCTTTTGTATTGTTACCCCAATATGGAGCCTAACATATGGGATATATTGAGAATGGTGATCAGATCATGATATTAATAAGCATAACAGTTTAAATAATGTGCCAGTAAGGCCTTCTCACGGACCACCATGAGAATTTCAGGGGGTGGGGGGTGGGGGCTGAAACCCCCATAGCCCCTGCCCCTGGCTACATGCCTGATCAACACAATCACCAAAAACAGCTTGCATTCTCTGAGGAATCTCCTTTGGGGTGACACCTTCTGCTGTCAAGAATTCAATGGCTGCACTTTGCTTAAGTCACATTGACCAACCGTATGTGCAGGGTTCCATACTTTGCACTTTAACAACACAAACATTCAATGCTAAGGCTTCCTGCCAAAAAGGAACTGTAGAGAAGAGTCTACTGAATAAGCCAGTACCTGACACGTACCAGTACTTCCATATGTTGAGGAGTTACGAAGGTGGAGGCATTACTTGTCATTCAACCCTCGTATGATGTGCTTTTTGTGGCTCTGTGAGGCTCCATGTTCAAAATGTTTAGCAACATTTGGAAAAACAGTGTGGGATGGCGTCCCTTGTCCAGTCCTCAAACTACTACACTGTAACAGCTTTTAGAAAATCCACACATCGAACAGCTTATGGGTGAGTTTTAGGGCAAAACTCATAGATATTATGTATGATTAATTATTTACCGTATTTATATACCGCCTTTCTCAGCCCGAAGGTGACTCAAGGCGTTTACAGTTGGCACAATTCGATGCCCCCAACAACATAAAATACAATTTTAAAACATTTAGCAAATAATATAAAAAAGCACTACCTCTGAGGTTACTTGCCATAGATGCAGGCGAAATGTCAGGAGAAAATGCCTCTAGAACATGGCCATATAGCCCGGAAAAATCTACAACAACCCAATATAAAAACCACACAAAACCAATAAAAACATAAATCCTCAGCGTCTCCTTACTAAAATCATGTTTCAAATCACATTGTCCAGTCGTTCCATAGATCTATATTTGCCTGTTACACTGCATTTGCAAATGCTTGCTCAAAAAAGCCAGGTTTCAACTTTTTAATGAAATTTTAGGAGGGAGGGGGCCAATCTAATATCCCTGGGGAGGGTGTTCCAAAGCCGAGGGGCCACCACTGAGAAGGCCCTGTCTCTTGTCCCCACCAAACACATCCAGATAAAGAGTAAGAGGCAGGGAAACCATCCAAAGTAACCATTTACTCAGTGGCCTAAATGGTAATATTCTAAGTATCTGGATAGTCTAATCCTGTGAATAGATTTTTATGGGCCGTACTGCCTAATAGCCAATGGATTGCTTTGTGATGATTTTGCAGACTCACGTTATTGGCTGTTGTTAACTTAACGGCTGTTCAGGTGAAACTAAGGCAAGGAGGGAGTGGAAAATACAACTGGAGGAATATCTCGATGGTGAAGTACTGTAACCTTTTATCTTCCCCAAACACCCAAGGTGCTCCTAGTCTCCAGTTAAATATTCATAAGGAGAAATTAATAAGCAGCAATGCATGAAATGATGTTTATTTCCTTGCCTGCGATATGCAAATCGTGACACTGTTTCGCAGGTGTGTGTGTGCACAGGCACGCATGGGGTGGGAGACGGAAGGGCCAGAAGCTTGCAGCAGAGTGACAGAAACATCTTTCTATGCATTCCTGGGATTGGCTCCTGGTCCAATTCTTCTTTAATCCAAATACGTCCAAAGTATTGAGCAATGAATTGCATGTCTTGTGCACATAAGTATTGTGTTACAATATCTGTGAGTGTTATCTGGAGAATTGGAGCCCCCGGTAACGCAATGGGTTAAACCAGTGTTTCTCAACCTTCCTAATGCCGAGACCCCTTAATACAGTTCCTCATGCCACGGTGACCCCCAACCATAAAATTTTTGTCGTCCTGAATCAATCTGTCAACCTTTTGCTTGTGAAATTCGGTGGTTTCCATCACAGGATGTCCAACTCTTTCTTTGTCACTCAAGTCAGATGTTCCCACCTCAACATCTTTAAACTTTTTTGCCCAATGATGCACAGCACTCACATCAACACAATCCCCATAAACAGTTTGCATTCTCGGATGAATCTCCTTTGGGGTGATACCTTCTGCTGTCAAGAATTCAATGACTGCATGTTGTTTAACTCGCATTGACCAACCATCTGCGCAGGGTTCCATACTCTGCACTTTAACAACACTACCATTCAATGCTAAGGCTTCATGCCAAAATAGAACTGTAGAGGAGAGTCTACTGAACAAGCCAGTACCTGCTGCATACCAGTACTGCCATCTGTTGAGGAGTTACGAAGGTGGAGGCATTACTTTTCATTCAACCCTCGTATGATGTGTCTGCGATATGCAAATTGTAACACTGTTTAGCAGGTGTGTGTGCGCACAGGCACGCATGGGGTGGGAGTGGCTTGTAGGTCTTCTTCTGAATGCGCACAGATGGCATTGTCATCAGCATACTGGAGTTCTATAACAGATGTTGTTGTATCCTTTCAAAGTAAAGACCATACAATGAAATAGGAAATAACACTTTCAAACCAAGAACAGAAATTTTTCCGAATTTTGCTACATAGTGTAGTTTATATGTCTGTGTTTTCTCTCTGCCTTTCCCCTCTGCACAATAGCCTTTCCTGCTAATGTAGAGGAAATCCTCTCAACAGGGGATTTTCCCAGGCTCAGCCAGGCCTTAAATGCTAATGAAGGTGGTCAGTTGAAACATTCACACCTAGCTCCAGCAGAGAAGAGCTCTTTGCCCCACCCCAGCCATTCCACAGATATATTAACCCATTGTCCTAATTCCAACAGACCTCACTACCTCTGAGGATGCTTGCTATAGATGCAGGCGAAACATCAGGAGAAATGCCTCTAGAACATGGCCCTATAGCCCGAAAAAACCCACAAGAACCTAGTGATTCCAGCCATGAAAGCCTTCGACAATACAATATGAAGAGAGATGGAGCAGGCATCTCTGCTTATGTAGCTGGAGGAATCGCACAACACAAGACTCCATGCCCAGGGTCAGATTAAAGGTATTAATAACAAACATGTCCTGATTGCAGAGGATTTGTATCCCACAGCTTTGAAATCAAACAGTATTGAGAGAACTGTCTATGACTAAACCGGGGATGTGCTGCGAATTCTAACGTACTGCTCAACTCGGCGAAGGGAGAAAAGTGATATACTCCTCACACAGAGATACACAAATGTACCAGCGCACCAACTCTGAGCCTTCCGTCTGCAAGGATGGGCAATGCATAATTGGGCTCGGCTTTAGCACAGGACGTCAGCCATATTACAAACAGGCGAACTTGTCAAATCCAGTAACTTATGAGACTTTAACACCAGAATAGTTTATTTAATCTTAATGGCAGGACTGTCAGGGTTTATAAGAGCGGCACAGTGCTAAAATCGTCTTCAGAAGCACTTGCTAATCTTACTTGCAAAGCTCCTGCTTAAACAGCCCTGACAGAAGCATTTTGAAATCCCACAAAATATCCCGTGGTTCTATTTTTTAAAAAACTCCATCCCATCTGCCAGTTGGGCAACAAATGCAACACCATTCAGTAGTATCTGTTGAAAATCCATAATGTGTACAATTTAAACATTTTATACAAAACTAACTGTCCCCTGCCACGCATTGCTGTGGCCCAGTCTGGTGATCTAGAAAATAACATAATTAGAAAGTGTTGGTTTCTAATATATGTAATTTCCTTATGCTTGAGGGTAAACAGTATTTCTTGCAGTTTCTTTGTCAGTATTGATGTGGAGAGTGTCTGGTTTGCCTACTCTGGGACATGCAACATATCATTGTCCTTCTTGAGGGGCCCCTTTCAAATCTAGGATACTATCTCTCTCTGTGTGTGAATCATATATATCTATTTATATCTATGTCTGGATGGCTCTTTGTCAGGAGGGCTTTGATTACGTTTTCTTGTCCCAGTGAAGGGAGTTGGACTGGATGGCCTTAAGTATTTTCTGTTAGTCATGAGGGTTCTGTGTGGGAAGTTTGCCCCAATTTTGTCGTTGGTGAAGTTCAGGATACTCTTTTATTGTACGTGACCATTCGTAACTCCTCAGCAGATGGCAATACTGGTATTTGGCAGGTACTGGCTTGTTCAGTAGACTCTCCTCTACAGTTCCATTTTGGCAGGAAGCCTTAGCATTGAATAGTTGTGTTGTTACCGTGCAAAGTATGGAACCCTGCGCAGACAGTCGGTCAATGCGACTTAAGCAATGTGCAGTCATTGAATTCTTGACAGCAGAAGGTGTCACCGCAAAGGAGGTTCATCCAAGAATTCAAGCTGTTTATGGTGATTGTGTTGATGTGAGTACTGTGCATTGTTGGTCAAATAAGTTTAAAGATTTTGAGGTGGGAAAATTTGACTTGATGACAAGCAAAGAGTTGGATGCCCTGTGACAGCAACCACCGAGTTTCAAAAGCAAAGGATTGACAGATTGATTCAGGACAATCGTCGTATCACTCAGAGAGAAATTTCAATCATAATTGGCATTTCACAAGAACATGAGGGTCACATTATTGCTTTGCTTAACTATTGGAAGATCTGTGCACAATGGGTACCCAGGATGAGAGACTGCACGATGGGTTGCGGAAACCATGTGTCGACTTCTTCCGTGCCGGCTTCAGAAAACTTGTTCATCGTTGGCAGAAATGTATCCAATTGTCTGGTGATTATGTGGAAAAGTGAATAGTGGTAGTTAAAGAGCACATTCTAAGGATTATTTCTGTGTTTGATTTATTAAAATATTCCCATCCAAACCCAAGTAACGAAGATGAAGGCATTACTTTTCATTCAACCCTCGTATATATTTTTCACTTTTATTATGTGTGTAGATTATCTGGGTGGAAAAGCTAGAAACTGCATCTGGGGCTATATAAATGCCAAACATATGTATTCCAGATGTTGTTGTTCATTCGTTCAGCCGTCTCCGACTCTTCGTGACCTCATGGACCAGCCCACGCCAGAGCTCCCTGTCGGCCGTCACCACCCCCAGCTCCTTCAAGGTCAGTCCAGTCACTTCAAGGATGCCATCCATCCATCTTGCCCTTGGTTGGCCCCTCTTCCTTTTGCCTTCCACTTTCCCCAGCATAATTGTCTTCTCTAGGCTTTGCTGTCTCCTCATGATGTGGCCAAAGGACTTCAACTTTGTCTCTAGTCTCCTTCCCTCCAATGAGTAGTCGGGCTTTCTTTCCTGGAGGATGGACTGGTTGGATCTTCTCATGGTCCAAGGCACTCTCAGAACTTTCCTCTAACACCACAGCTCAAAAGCATCTATCTTCCTTCGCTCAGCCTTCCCTAAGGTCCAGCTCTCACATCTGTAGGTGATTACTACAGGGAATACCATGGCTTTGACTAGGCAATGGATCTTTGTTGCCAGTATATCTGTATTCCAGATATACTCAAGTTATTTTCTGGAGGTGACAAATCCCAGAATTCCCAGAATTGGAAAAGTCTGTAACACTTGTAAAATGTATGACCTCTGCTTTTTACCACTGACCGACAACAATTTCTAATATAGGAAAGTCTACATCATGCAAATCGTAAGGAATCTGTAAATGAGAAAACCTATAAGGTCATACCGAGGACGATGAATTAGAAGGTGGTGTGAATGTTGTAAAGAACAGTTCCAATAAATGCCTTAACAACCCCTCAGAAAATTTAAGAGTCATATAATTTAAGAGAATAACACATTGGGGGTAAAAACAATCATGATTCTCATCTTTCAAGTAGCCCTCTTTGTTGTAAACACGAGCCTGTTGTGCATATACAGAAACCCTTTAGGCCGTTTCCAAAGGGATATTGTATTAATATGCACAAAACTCAGAAGAAATAGACCTGGAACATTAACGGTGACAATTATTGAAATGACCATAAAATGTGGCAATTAACCTAGTGCTTTCCACCCATACGTTTCCCAGCATTTTATGAAAGTCATTCCGCAACACTCTCTGTTTACTGTTTAATGCAGCAGTTGGTGCTGGAGAAAAGTAAATGAAAGCCCAGAAACAAAGATGTGGTTCTTGGAACAGAAGGCAAGGCAATGTTATATTAGTTACTAGCCGTCCCCTGCCGTGCATTGCTGTGGCCCAGTCTGTATATGTGTTTTGTGTGTGTATATGTGTGTGTATATTTGTGTATATGTGTGTTTGCATTTATATATGTGGTCTTACGCATGTGTTGTAATGTAATTTTTGTTTTTGGCTTTTTATGTCTCTTCTGCTGTGTTTTTCAGTATTTTTATGGGTGATGGTCACTCGTTGGTCTGATAGGTGTCTTGTGTCCAAATTTGGTGTCAATTCATCCAGTGGGTTTTGACAGACACAGAGGCAATTTAACTTTTTCATGAGGGTATTCTGACTACCAGGGGAGCTGTTGCTTCACCATCCATTTGTGACACTGATGAAGTACTTCCTCATTCTCTGCAGGCTTGCTCAAGATTTTTATGGCATTGTAGATTAGTTAAATTAGCCTCCCCATATAGGCGGTACCTAAATTTCCTACTTGACAGATGCAACTGTTTTTCGAGCTGCAAAGGTCGACAGCAAGCTACACAAATTGGTCGGACACTCACTCCGACCTGGGCTGGTTTCGAACTCATGACCCTTTGGTCAGTAGTGATCTTAATGCAGCTGACTCCCAGCCAGCTGCACCACAGTCCCGGTGCTTCCCTGCAGTCAGTCTTGTCAATGGTGAATGATGGTGTCACGAAAATATAATTGCAGATTTGATAAATGTGGATTTGATATAATGATGTGTGGGAATTAATGGAAGGATGGAAGGATGTATGGATGGAGTTAATAATTTTGGAGACACCAGTAAAAGATCAAGGACTGCAATGACTAACTACCTGCTTGCTGGACTGTAATTAAAAAATGCTAATAAGAACTGAAAAGTAAACTCTGAATAAGAACTGGGGCAGTTATAACAGAAATGCTTACAATGTTAAGAAGGAAGTCAACATAAGATCAACACCAATCAAGAAGATCAACATCTGGCCAGGAAACTGAGATGGAGCCAGGATGGAAGACGTCTATCATTCATTTACAACTTTGGGACTACATGAGCAGAATATTCCTATAAAAGACTCAGTCTAATAATGCTCAAATTGTGACAGATCTGAGGAGTTTGTTCCACCCACTATGCTCTGCTCCATGGAAAGGAGAGATGAATTTGGAGAGTGGCAGATTTGCACGGGAGCAGTCTGTACACTTTGGGGCTTCTTTCTCAAGGGAAGAGAAAGAAGTGCACATTTGGAGTCTTGGATTTTGTGCAGGGAGTCAAGTTCTGCTGTAGGGAAAACAGAGATCTGGTCCTTGTCATTGTGCTTAGGGAAGGAGAAGACGAGGAGTTCCAGTTTCCCATGGGAAGGGATGTTGTCTTAGAAGATGTTTCTGATCTTAGTAAAACTTCACAGGTGCGGGTGGAGGAGTCGAGCCAGCCTGTGAGCTCTCTGCCTGCTGATTCTCAGGCTGTCGATTCCCAGCTCCAGGATAATGAGTTATTTGACCTTGAAGGCTCTGCAGATTTAGATAGGGTGGATCGCTTGCAATTCAGGGTTCGCCGTAGTACAAGGCTTGCAAACAAGAGAGAGGTTAGAGGTCAAAGGAATGCTTTCATGCTGAGCTGATTGAAGGCAACCTTTTGTCAGTGCAACTTCAGTGAACACCCTGATAACTTCTTGGGATTGCCTGGGCTTTTGGGCAATGCTTTTGGCTTCTTGGGACTTTGATTTGGATCTTGGCTTCTGGGGACTCTGTCATGCTGCCATGGAATCTTGTTTGATCAATGCTTATGGATTATGCTTCATGTTATTTGCCTTTGGACTTTGGAAACTCTGCCTTTGCATTTAAGACTCTGTTTGGCTACTGAACTTTTGCAACTTTACTTTTGTGTTTAAGACTTTGCCTTTTCTTTAATAAACTACAAAACCTACATCCTTGGTGTGTGTGGTGTTCTGAGCAAGGTGAATCTATCCTGAGGTGTGACAGTTTGTTAGCCATGCAATTGTAAATCCAATGTAGTTGCATAGAAGCTGTATGTCTGTATGTCCAATGTCATTCTTTGTCTAAATGTTTTTCTGTAATCTGATATACCCTCTCACACTGGAAATTGCAATAAAAAGAACCTATGCTTTAAAGTTATTGAAAAGTCATTCATGACAAATTGATGTCAGAAGTGGGATATTATTTTCCATTGTGGAAATGTTATTCATAACAATGGGACCTGTAATGCCATGACCTCTAGACTGCCACCAGCTCCGTGCTCCTGGTGTAGACCTGGATTGCTATAAAACAGCCAGATTCCTAGGTTCCCACATCTCTCTGCTTTTTGCAGCAGAGGTAGAGTCTTAAGCTACAGGAATGCATGGAGCCATAAAGCAAAGCGCAGTGTAGAAGATGACAAAGGAATGTGCAGAACTGTGAATCTCCTTTATTATTACTAAAAGCAGTTGAACAGCTATAGTTGATATTTGTGGCTTAGAGCCGCTCGCAGGAGAACATTTTCCATTAACCCAGCACTGGTTTTTGAGTAAACTGCAATGAAAAATGGAACATTTTTTTCTCTTAAGTCATAAACTTTTTAAAGGAATCATTTTTCTTTTAAAAAAATACAAACTCCAGTTTGGCAAGCTCCAGTCGAAGTGAGCTGGGTAGCAGTCTACAGGCCAATGGAGACTCCACCTCAGACATCAGAAGAGCTGCAAGACTGAGAACAAGCCACGAGAGTCAAGACAAAGATCCACCCAGAGGAAATGTCTTCTTGCCAGACATCAAGGGAACCACTGACCACAGAGGGAAGCTGATGAGGAAACACAACATACAAACTATCTACAGACCCACCAAGAAAATCCAACAAATGCTCCGTTCAGCAAAGGACAAGAGGGATCCTCTCACTTCTGCAGGAGTCTACCGGATACCATGCAGCTGTGGACAAGTCTACAGAGGGACCACCAAACGCAGCAGCATTGCCCAACACGAATCAAGGAACATGAAAGGCACTGCAGACTCCTTCAACCAGAGAAGTCAGCCATAGCAGAGCACCTGATGAACCAACCTGGACACAGCATATTATTTGAGAACACAGAAATGCTGGACCACTCTCACAACCACCATGTCAGGCTACACAGAGAAGCCATTGAAATCCACAAGCATGTGGACAATTTCAACAGAAAGGAGGAAACCATGAAAATGAACAAAATCTGGATACCAGTATTTAAAAAAAATCTAAAATTATAACAGTAAAACAACACTCAAACACAGGGCAACTCCAGAAAAGAAACAATCAGGGACAGCTAATCACCTCTCAACAAAAGGGAAGTAATGCTACCCCTCTATTCCGCTTTGGTTAGACCACACCTGGAATATTGTATGTCGAATATCGTTGGGTTTATATCTTGGGGAATTTAGCGAAGGGCAACATTTCACCATAGCAGAAACGGTCAAAACTCAGTCACTATCCAAGTAAGTGAATTGCAACTTTCTCAAAGTACAACTCGTGAGCGAATAATGAAAATAAAAAAATTGTCAAAATATAAACTAAGTATACACAAACTTCTCAGAGCACTTTTTTCTTCTGTCTATCATTGATTAAGCATTCTACACATCACGTTTCAGGCCATGGTGTTCGTTGTATTCAGGTAAAGGATAACCATACTGTTAATAACACTACAGGAAATAAGGTCCTATATTCGTTTAATACAATTTAATATTAGGGTTAAGTAATTGGCAAACACATGTTAATTTGTTTTACTCAAAAAGAAACACAAGCCAAATTCCATGATAAATAACTCAGCAGAACAGAAAAGTGCACCGCTGTGTCTTGGCCGAAGGAGGATTCTCACTATGTGCAATGTTTGGTGCCGTGTCAAGGTATGATTTGGAGATTGTCCTCTGGGTGGAAAACAAGGGACCGTATAGAACAGAGAGACTGCAAAAAAATGTGATAGTCGGTCGGAAAAAAAAAGGTCAATGGGATTTTGAGACCACAAGAGCAACTTCAAAGAGGAGTAATACCACACAAAACCAAACCGGGACGAAAAGCAAATATCCCACAGCTATGGTTTTAAAAAAGCCAATGGGATTTTGGCACCATAATAGGAGTGTCTAGATCTAGGGAAGTAATGCTACCCCTCTATTCCATCTTGGTTAGACCACACCTGGAATATTGTGTCCAATTCTGGGCACCACATTCGAAGAGAGATATTGACAAGCTGGAATGTGTCCAGAGGAGGGCGACTAAAATGATAGGGTCTGGAGAACAAGCCCTATGAGGAGCAGCTTAAGGAGCTGGGCATGTTTAGCCTGAAGAAGAGAAGGATGAGAGGAGATATGATAGCCATGTATAAATATGTGAGAGGAAGCCACAGGGAGGAGGGAGCAAGCTTGTTTTCTGCTTCCCTGGAGACTAGGACACGGAACAATGGCTTCAAACTACAAGAAAGGAGATTCCATCTGAACATGAGGAAGAACTTTCTGACTGTGAGAGCCGTTCAGCAGTGGAACTCTCTGCCCCGGAGTGTGGTGGAGGCTCCTTCTTTGGAAGCTTTTAAACAGAGGCTGGTCATCTGTCAGGTGTGAATGCATCCTCGTGCAGGTCGCTTCTTGTGTGATTGAATTTGCAAGATATTCGCTGCTTCCTTTGGGTCAGAATGTTTTGTTTCATCCCGGTTGGACACTGGATGGGCTACCCCCACCTGTACCACTACGAATCGCCGTCCTCCAGATTCCAAAGCCGTCTTTGATTCCTCAATTACGCGATTTCTATGTTATCTGCAAGCTTGGCCCGGACTTATTCCAAAACGTCTTTGAGTTGCCCAGAATTCCTTTTTGCTTCGTTGTGCTTCGCTTTCCAATAGCTCATCTTTACAACCCACACTAAGTTATCATTATTATTATCCTCCCATTTTACCCCTCCCCGTAGGTGCGCATGTAAGGAGATAATGTTGATATAAAGAAGCGGTTACTCTGCAAAATCCCATGTTCACATCCATCCTCCCCCAAACCTCCATCAGGAAATGCTAAAAAGCGACATCCACAAGTGAGTCTTTTACAGTGGTTTCCCTTTCGTCCCAATGTTTTGAAGATGCAAAGGTCCAGTCAATTTGTTGTGGGCCCTAATATAAAGTCATTTCTAGTCAGACCAGATCGTACACCAAATTTGGTGCAGGTCCATCATTTGTGGGGGTCGCAGTGGTCTGTGGAAGCTGAAGCGGATGAACGTATAGCAGATCCCACCGTCTGTAGTCCATCCTCCCCCAACCCACAGCAGGACATAAAGAGGGTCATAGGGGGATCTGTGTGCCAAATTTGGTCTCAGTCCATCATTCATGGGGGTTGCAGTGGTTTCTGGAAGTGCTTCAAACACACACTGCCGCCCGCATACATATATACATATGTTAACTTAGATATATACTGTTATCTTGTTCGGAACAAGTTGGGGGCTGCCTGTATTGGTATGCATGGGATTCCCCTATAGTCTCCTGTCCAAGCATTGACCATGTCCAGATCTGCTTAGATTGTTGTTGTGGTTGGACTGGATGGCCCTTGTGTTCTCTTCCAACTCTATGATTTTATAATTATTAGAAAAATGAGAATATAGTGTTCCTGTGCCAAATCTGTCTCTGTGTTAGCAGACCCCCCGTCGGGCTCTTTGTTCATTCTCAACTCTATGATTCTATGATTATTAAACGAGAATATAGTGTTCCTGTGCCAAATCTGTCTCTGTGTTAGCAGACCCCCCGTCGGGCTCTTTGTTCATTCTCTCCACCTCTGAAACGAAGCTACGCCTTGGAAAAAAAAAAACAAAAGCAGTGCCAGAAACGCACTTTGTAATTCTGCACAAAGCACATTCATTGTAATTAGCCAATAATGGATGATTGACATGGGATATAAATTCCCATTATAGATCAAGGTTGCTTTGTCATTGTCACACCAATTTCTCTATCGGATCACATGAGAATGCAGGCGTGTGAATGGACCAGGAATAATTTTAAGGGTTTGGGGTTTTTGTTTTGTTTGGTTGGAAACCTTGTTTTGGAGATCACAGGTGACCTGAAATCTGTTCCTTCGTATACACTGCTTCTTTCATTTTTTTAAAATGACAATGATTGTGATGTTTTATTTCCGAGGTATTTTAATGACAATTGTTTTTAAATGTTTGTTTTTCTCTTTATTCAGACTGCACTAAATTAGATATAATTAGTTTCTAACAAACCTCATAACCTCTGAGAATGCTTTTGGAACATGGCCATATAGCTTGGAAAGCTCACAACAACCCAGTGAT
>NW_026847993.1:39339036-39413822 GCF_025583915.1 Anolis sagrei ordinatus
TCTCCAGCTGGAGTTCTTTGGTCTTTAGGGCTGTTTTCCTGGAAATCTTTGGAGACTCTTAAGACTGTTCTCTCCCAAAAGGTCTTGATGCTCTTAAGACTGTTTCCCTCCAGAAAGTCTTAAGGGTTGAAGCTTTTGTACAGGGGAAGCTTGCACACATCCTATACATAAGCTTACCTTGCTGAGACTAACTAAAAATGGCTCCTTTCCCTTCCCAATTGCCCTGAGCAGGGGGCAGGACCAAAACTTAACAACGATGGACAGGTGACTTGCCCTATGACTGCAACCAAAGGAAGCCACCCTTCTGCAGAGTCCCTGAAACTTTGGACTGCAAGCAGACATTTAATACAAAGCAAATAAAGTAGGAGCTCCTGGTACAGCCGTACCAGAATACTTAGTTTAAGTTGACTGGCCTGATAGATCTGCAGGGAAAGAGATATAAAAAACCCTTATCTGGTGGTAAGGGTAAGAGAAATGCTTTCCTTTCAGTTCTGGAATCAGGAAATGCTTTATATTGACACAAGGGAAAGAGTTAGTTCAGTTTTGTCAATGTTGCAATTTCACAATGTTCTTGTTTCCAGATGTTCCTAGTTTCATGTTCCAAGGTTTGCCAGGCTCCTAATCTGTGTATTGGATTTTCATGCTACTTTGTTCTATGCATTTTATACCTTTGGATCTTATGTTTTACCTTTGTTCCTTGAAACTCGTGGACTATCTTTTCTCTATGGACAATGCTGTTTTTACCATTTTTTACTTCTTTGCTTACATATATTATTCAATAAACTGCTTGCTGATTATACCAAGCTGGTGTGGTGTTTAAGGACAGAGGTGTTCCTGCTCTGGAGTGCAACAGATATAGTCCTTCCCTGGGTCTAAAGGTCTGCATCAAATGCTTAATTGTCTCACCTCCAGCTCCCCTTCTTGCTCAACTGGAGGAGGTCTTGGCCATTCATTACACCGAATTGTTGAGCAAGGACTCTGTTGCAGTAAGTCTTCTTCATCTTCTGAGGAAGATAAACTCTCAAGGGGAGGCATAATACAGCCTTGCTCTTCCCCATGACAGAGCTGACTCTATTTGGGTTGGTCTGGCTCATTCAAAAGTCTTATTTGTTATCTTGGAAGAAATGCTCAACAGCTCACCTGTCACATCCAATAGGGAACATTTGGAATGAATTCTGTTGGCTAATTCAAGTAAAAGTTCATCCATAGAATGAAATGTTGAATGGTGGGCCAAAATGTAGGTATATCACATTAATTCAATGGTTCTGCTCTATCTGGAAACAACAATAGGATTCAGTCAATTACTTAATTACTTAGGCGATCCCTCATTGTCCGAGTAGGATAGTCTTCCAAGATCAGTGTACTGGCGGTGGGTTTGTAGGTGACTGTGGAGCCCTATTCTTGATCTGCATCTTCTCCCACAGTGAGGGCATTGGTTTCCAGGTGGAAGGCGGTCCCAGTCGGGGTCAGATTGATGCGCCTTCCTCTTGGCACATTTCTCTCTTTCACCCTCCATTCATGCCTCTTCAAATTCTACAGCACTGCTGGCCACAGCTGACCTCCAGCTGGAGCGCTCAAGGGTCAGGGCTTCCCAGTTCTCAGTGTCTATGCCAGAGTTTTCAAAGTTGGCTTAGAACCCATCTTAAATCTCTTTTCCTGCCCACCAACATTCCATTTTCTGTTCTTGAGTTCAGAGTAGAGCAACTGCTTTGGGAGATGGTGGTCGGGCATCCAGACAATGTGGCCGGTCCAGTGGAGTTGATGGCGGAGGACCATTGCTTCAATGCTGGTGGTCTTTGCTTCTTCCAGCATGCTGACATTTGTCTGCTTGTCCTCTCAAGAGATTTGCAGGATTTTCCGAAGGAAGTGCTGATGGAATCGTTCCAGGAGTTGCATGTGACGTTTGTAGACTGTCCACGTCTCGCAGGCATATAGCAGGGTTGGGAGGGCAATAGCTTTATAAGCAAGCACCTTGGTATCTCTATGGATGTTCTGGTCCTCGAACACTCTCTGCTTCATTCAGAAAAATGCTGCACTCGCAGAGCTCAGGTGGTGTTGTATTTCAGTGTCAATGTTGACTTTGGTGGAGAGGTGGCTGCCAAGGGAACGGAAATGGTCAACATTTTCTAATGTTACACCATGAAGCTGCATTTCTGGCATTGGAGAGGAATTGGCTGGTGACTGCTGGAAGAGCACTTTGGTTTTCTCGATGTTCAATGACAGGCTGAGCTTCTCATATGTTTCTGTCAGTCCATAGACAATCAACCTGTACCTGTTTAGAGGTATAGGTTAATAACTTCACTTTGGCATATCATCCAATATTTCTTAGATGAAAACAGAAGTAACATCAGCATGTGGTCAAGATGGCAAAATGTTATTGAACTCACTTGCAGGAATTGAAGTAAGTTGAGCATGAAAGGGGAAAATAAGGAGGACAGGCAGTGGCACAGTTTGAAAACAACTCAAAAAGTGGAACAAGAAAGGATTAATCGGAATTGTCCCTGCCAAATCAGAACTGTTGGAGGGTATGCTCTCGTTTATACACTTTGGTTGCTGAACAAATTGTGTCTCTGCAGAGTTCAGAGCATCATGCATTTATCTTGTCTCAATTAGTCTTCATTGCAATCTTGCCTGCAAGGTTCAGCCAAATGTGTGACTTGTGTCCCAGGGTCGTTCAGAAAAGGTTTCGTGTTTTGAAATGGTGATGGAGACCTCATGTTCTATTGTGAAGACATAGTTTTTGCATTCAACTTTTCTTAATGTGTTTATTTTTATATGCAGCTAGCTGTCCCCTGCCACGCGTTGCTTTGGCTCAGTCTGTGTATGTATTTTGTGTGTATATCTATATAAATAAAAATGTAATGTTCATTTGTGATATTCACAGAAAACAAAAACCAGTGGGTAAATTGGCACCAAATTTGGACAGCATACACCTAACAATCCAATGTATGTCCTTCACTCAAAATTTTTTGATTTTGTCATTTGGGCGTTGTAGTTGCTGGGATTTATAGTTCACCTACAATCAAAGAGAATTCTGAACTCCACCAATGATGGAATTGAACCAAAGGTGACATACAGGACTCCCATGATCAACAGAAAAGACTAGAAGGGTTTGGTGGGCATGGACCTTGAGTTTGGGAGTTGTAGTTCACCTACATCCAGAGACCACTGTGGACTCAAACAATGATGGATCTGGACCAAACTTGGCACAAATATTCCATACGCCCAAACATCAACACAGATGGAGTTTGGGGGAAATAGACCTTGACATTTGGGTTGTAGTTACTGGGATTTATAGTTCACCTACAATCAAAGAGCATTCTGAACCCCACAAACGACAGAATTGGGGCAAATTTCCCAGCACAGAACCCCCATGACCAACAGAAAATACTTAAGGCCATCCAGTCCAACTCTCTTCACCAGGGCAAGAAAATCTAATCAAAGCACTCCTGACAAAGAGCCATCCAGCCATAGATATAGATAGATATATATGATTCACACACACAGAGATATAATATCATAGATTTGAAAGAGACCCCTAAAGAAGGACAATGATATGTTGCATGTTCCAGAGTAGGCAAACCAGACAATCTCCACATTAACACTGACAAAAGAGGCAACAAGAAATACTGTTTACCCACAAGCATAAAGAAATTACATAGATTAGAAACCATTACTTTATTTTCCAGATCAACAGACTGGGCCACAGCAACGCATGGCAGGGGACAGCTAGTATATTTATATATGTATGTGTATATTTGTGTATATGTATAAATATGTTGTTTTGCGCATGCATCGTAATGTAATTTTTAATTTTTTGGCTTTTAAAGTCTCTTCTGCTGTGTTTTTCAGTGTTTTTATGAGTGATGGTCACTTGTTGGCCTGATACATGTATTGTGCCCATATTTGGTGTCAATTCGTCCAGTGGTTTTTTTAGTTATGTTAATCCCACAAGCGAACATAACATTTTTATAGATATAGATTTTAGCCCAAAAGTCGTGTTGCAGAATTTGGGGAAATACATAGAATGGAGGTAAATTATATTTGGGCTCATGTGTTTTCCCAGGAAGAATGAAATCAGTTTGGTTCAAAATGGTGACCAAACCAACATTTCCACTGTATACTGCCATGTCTCTTATTTATTAATTTATTATTCATGTATTATTCATACTAGAAACTTGGATAGGTCCTTTAAAGTTTGGAATTCACTCTGGAGTGGATTGACCAACCTTTCCGATATGGGAGCTTCCAACTGCTATTGACCTTGGACTTCTCTACATCACCATTGATGTGGTATATATTTTGATATAGTATGTTACTATAGTTGGACTTCCTTTCCGACAGCAAAGAGCTATCACATTTTAATCGCCTTGACATCTCAGAAGTGTCAAAGCTGAGAAATAAATTGACCTTTTGAGGGGAGGAGGGTGAGAAACACCATTGCAAAATCCAGACAGGCTACTTTTCATTGCTAAGTGATGAAAGCCTTATGGAAAACGGCACTTCATTTCTTACGCCATTCGGGGAAGAATATGTAATGCTAAGACTGTGCTCAGAAACCTTGATGGAAACGCACATTAATGTTGCCTGTAAAGGAGAGTTCTGTGTTGAATTTCATTCTTATTGTAATTGCAATTGTTTTAAATGCAATGATACAGAATGGGGGATGCCTGGCTTGAGAGCAGTACATGTGAAAAAGACCTTGGAGTCCTCGTGGACAGCAAGTTAAACATGAGCCAACAATGTGATGTGGCGGCAAAAAAAGCCAATGGGATTTTGGCCTGCATCAATAGGAGCCTAGTGTCTAGATCCAGGGAAGTCATGCTACCCCTCTATTCTGTTTTGGTTAGACCACATCTGGAATATTGTGTCCAATTCTGGGCACCACAATTCAAGAGAGATATTGACAAGCTGGAACGTGTCCAGAGGAGAGCGACTAAAATGATCAAGGGTCTGGAGAACAAGCCCTATGAGGAGCGGCTTAAGGAGCTGGGCATGTTTAGCCTGAAGAAGAGAAGGATGAGAGGAGATAAGATAGCGATATATAATATGTGAGAGGAAGCTACAAGGAGGAGGGAGCAAGCTTGTTTTCTGCTTCCTTGCAGACTAGGATGTGGAACAATGGCTTCAAACTACAAGAAAGGAGATTCCATCTGAACATGAGGAAGAACTTCCTGACTGTGAGAGCCGTTCAGCAGTGGAACTCTCTGCCCGGAGTGTGGTGGAGGCTCCTTCTTTGGAAGCTTTTAAACAGAGGCTAGATGGCCATCTGTCAGGGGTATTTGAATGTAATATTCCTGCTTCTTGGCAGAATGGGGTTGGACTGAATGGCCCATGAGGTCTCTTCCCACTCTAGGATTCGATGATTCTATGATTCTAACTCATTACTTTTTTCCTGAGCTGTCTGGAGAATGTCTGTTACAAGTTGGCCTATACATAATAATAATAATAATAATAATAATAATAATAATAATAATAATAGACACTGAGAACTGGGAAGCCCTGGTCCTTAGTGCTCCAGCGGGAGGTCAGCTGTGACCAGCAGTGCTGCAGAATTTGAAGAGGCACAAATGGAGGGTGAAAGAGAGAAATGTGCCAGGAGGAAGGCGCATCAAGCCAACCCCGACCAGGACCGCCTCCCACCTGGAAACCGATGCCCTTACTGCGGGAGAACATGCAGGTCAAGAATAGGGCTCCACAGTCACCTACGGACCCACCAGAACACTGATCCTAGAAGACTATCCTACTTGGCCAATGGGGGATCATCTAAGTAAGTAAGTATATATAATATCAGTTAAATCAATGAAATACACCATTGTTGATAGTGAAAGTGAATAGCAATAATGGAGACGAGATGGGTTGGTTCCAAGGTGAATAGACTCACTGTGTCAACAGTTGCATTGGTAAATCCCATTGATTAACTGGATGTAGTTGGGACGAACAGTGGAATTTAGTGAAGAGAGACTACAACATCAGATACTGCATCTGATCACAAGATCTGATCACAAGATCAGGTACTACAGTGTGGTGCCATCATGCTCCACATTGCTCTGATCCACCTTGGATCTGAGACTGCCAATGAATACCAGGTGCTGTAGGCTATATTTCAGAGGAAGGAGCAGGAATCTGTATGGCCTGATCTAGGAAGAAGTCCATGGAAGTGACACCATGAGTTAGCACACTGCATGACACCAACCCTAGTGTTGCCACCAGATGTCACTCCTGGCCCCAGTGTAAGAAGGAAAACAAAAGCTTTCTTAAATAAGCACACAAATAAATAAATGCTAGTGTTTGTGCTTCCAATATTTCCATATCACAGAGTCTCTTTAGGATGAGACTATTGCACTCCAGGACAGGAAAAGTTCTCTGATTTTAAAACACCACACCATTGATTGGAAAACAATCCTTTTATTAAAGATAATTAGAAAGCAGCAAGTAAAAAGCACTTTAAAGAGATAGGTAAATCCAATTAGGTAAGAAGATAAGTAGGAGAAAAAATAGTCCAGGGTAAAGTTCAGCAAAGTCCATAAAAGCAAAGTCCACACTTCTCTAATATAATTCAGGAAAACAGGAAACATTAATCCAAGGCATGAGTAGGCATTCGTATAATCCAAGAATTCAAACCATGAAACAAGAAATACTTAGACAAGAATCCTCCAAGCAAAGCTTCAATGAAACAAAGGACGAGAACTACACTTGATTCCAAATGATGCTTCATCTGACTATATTTCCCAAACCTGGAACTTTTATCCCCTTTTTGAAACCACTCAGGAATTGGTTTCATTTTACTTGAGATCCCCTTATCTTTTTCTGTCGAAGCTTGGCAGACCGCCTAAGGCACTGTTCAGCCTGTCTGTTTTGACTATTTTCCTCTCGCCTATCTATTTGCTCATTAAGTCTTGCAGCTGGGCCAGATGCCCAGTTGTTTTCAAGCCCCAAATCCTGGGAATCCTCTGGTAGCAATTCAAGGAGTATACTCTCTGTTGCACTCCCTTCAGGGACATTCTCATGGGAAACTACACTTTTCACAGGGGTCTCTTCTCTGCATCAGTATCATTGACCAAACCATTGCCATCTTGAAATTCATTGGCATCACTTCCCACGTCCAAAGCACCTTGATCCTGAAACACAATCACAGGCTGAACTCCAACAGAGACCAAGAGGCAACATTCTGAATGCATGACAGGAAAAATAGAAGTGATAGGCCAATCAAGGGTGGATAACCGTCTTAATTCCAATTTCAATGGATGTAATTGTTGCTGTTGCCTCAGCACAAAGTTGGCAATGAATTAAATGCACTCTGGAATACCCTGGTATTCAGCAGAGTTGCTTGACTGGGGTAATGGAGCCATATTTTTGGGGAAATGCGAATTAGTGATGGCTGTATGCTTCATTTTCGACTAATAAGCAAACCCCCTTTTAAGATATATAATTGGTGTGTCGGCTGCCCTTGAAAATCTTTGAGCTTTAGGGACTGAAGGCTCCCGGCAACAAGAGGGATGAGCATCTAGGGACTTAAGGGTAGCGCAACAATCAGATATAAAAATTTTAATGAGCTCCTTTTTGACACCGCAATTTGTCTTTGCAAGTTAGTTTAGTGAGCAAGGCCAGAAGCCATATGTAGATGAGTTTGTCTTGTGACTGGTGCTTGCCAGCCTGCTGCAGCTGCGAGGGGATATTTGGGTGATGAAATGATATTGCACATAATGGGGTTGAAGAAGGCTACAAGTCATTTCCTTCAGGGAAACACACTGTGTTCATTTTTTTAAAGAACGAGCTCGCACCGAGAGTTGGAAGTTCAGATTTTTTAATGCTACACAATCTAATTGAGTTTCAGGAAACAAAAACAAATAATGACTCTGGGTTTCCCGTTGGCTGTCGCATTGCATTATTTTTTATTTTAATAAAAATGACTGCCGCTTGCCACTTTTGTGGGAAATTGTAGGATGGGAATCAAGCCTCCAATTCATGGCAGGATGTTGGATCTTGTGGCTTATATGGCCCGATTGAAGCTTCTGTAAGTCTTCTTTCATGCCAAATGTGTACAATGATATAAAGTCAATTTTAAAAGGCAGATATTCACTGTGACTTCCTTCTGCCCATAGTCAGATCCTCAAAGAGAGTCCAAAATGTGGACAGCTGTGTTTGGGCATAACAATGAACTAAATCTGCTAGGTCCCCTTCAGACTCACCAAAAAGCCTTAGGATTTGGCAGGAGTTATAGCTGAGACTGTGGTCAAGATGACAAACTTTATTAATCAGGAAGAATGCACAAACTATGAGATAATCTAGGACAGTTTTCAAAGCAGGAAGAGGTGGAACAAAAGAGGATTTTGCTGTTTTGATCTCCAACTGTCAAAATCACCAGACAACACCATGTTGTGGGTTAGCTATGGGTTATTTCTTTAGGCACCACGAAGTCACTCGGTGCCAGATGCCAATTCTACCGATCAGGTGGCGTTCACCTGTCGGATGCTGGTAACAGAAGGTTTCTGTGTGATCTTCAGGTATTCAGGTTGTTTTGAGAAGTTTTGGGAGTGATAATGACTAAGTTGAAGTCCTTTGGCCACATAATGAGGAGACAGGAAAGCTTAGAGAGGACAATGATGCTGGGGAAAATGGAAGGAAAAAGGAAGAGGGGCCAACCAAGGGCAAGATGGATGGATGGCATCCTTGAAGTGACTGGCTTGACCTTGATGGAGCTGGGGGTGGTGAGGGCTGACAGGGAGCTCTGGTGTGGGATGGTCCATTAGGTCATGAAGAGTCGGAAGCGACTGAATGAATAAACAACAACAACAAATGACTAAGTGGACACTTGCCACTAATCTGTGGCGATAAAATGAACCCTCATGAGCAGGGGATGAGTGTTATACCTGTTACCTGAAGATTCACCATGGGAGCAACATGTGGGTTGCATCCAGGAATTATGGTGTCTTGCCCTTGTCGGAGGATGATGTGGACAGTTTTCAAAGGCAACCCCACGTAGAGAGCATTGTAATAGTCCATACAGGATGTAACCAGAGCGTGGACTACCGTGGCCAAGTCAGACTTCCCAAAGTGTGGGCACAGCTGGCGCACAAGTTTTCATTGTGCAAATGCTTTCCCGGTCACCGTCGAAAGCTGAGGTTCCAAGTTCAATGATGGGTCCAGGATCACAACCAAGTTCAAATTCATGGTCAAGTCCATGATGAATCATAAATTCGATTGGATGATCACACACTCTTTTGTCTTCCTTTCGACAGAAGGGAGCATCCTGGGGGAAGGAAAGGTGTTTGTCAAGTTGAGGGCGCTTCCAGACTTCACAGAAATGTGCGCCAAGACCTGCTTTGGCATTTCTGTCCCCACACCAGCCCCAAAATCAGGGATTTCTCAGTTGGGTGTCCTCATGTCCTTCTGGTAACTCCTGGGAGGGCATGGGGTCACCCCAACCTGCTCAAATGCTCATTTATTTTGTTCCCCCGCCTCCTGGCACCTAATTTCTACATACCAGAAAGTCTACGGAAAGCCACCATGGCAGCCTGGCAAGTTTTTTCTTATTTCAAGGGCTTTTGGGGGTGGGGTGGATTGGGGAAGGGGTGGGCACCCTTCTTGGTTCTCCAGGCTTTTGGAAGCCCAAATAATTGAGATGGGCTATGGGGACTGACCCCTGGACTGTGGAAGTAGTCCTGTGATCAGTCCCCACATGGCCTATACCCCATTAAACCTGGCCTTTCAGGAAGGCCGGGGTCTAATGGGGTGTCAAATTAAATCCAGTCAAAACAGACTTTACCTGCTTTGTCCCGAATTAATTCACCTTTTCCTGTGGCGTTGCTTGGATGCCTCAGGTAAAGGTCCGACAGGGCTCACATTTTGGACCTGTTCTGGAAGCGCCCTGGGAGATCTGGAGAAGACAATTCCAACCCTGGAACATTTTTTGCTTCCTGGACTTAAAATTTCACTTCAGTAAGTTTTAATTGGGGTGTGTATGTGTTTCAAATCTGGAAGTAAATGGAATTCACTCTGAAGATTTGATGCTCCCCAAAAAGAAAGACTGAGGGCAACGAAAAACAGATTGAGTTCTCTTTGTCCATTCTTTGCCTGGAAGCTGGAGACTTTTGGTCATTGCAAGGGTGAATATAATTGTGATCTTTGCAAAAACCATAGAAGTGAGTCCAACTTACACCATCATAATTCTCTAACAGCATGCCAATAGATACCTTGCTGGAGGAAAAAAAATTCTTTCCCAGCTATTATCAGGACTGCAGGAAAGCTCAGCTAGTTTAGATTGAAGGCTCAATTGATACCAGTGCTGCGCTGGAAAGTCTGCAAGTCCAGGCATTCGCATCAGTCCTCCTAACTAGTTTCCCAAAGAGAATCGAAAACTACAATGAGCTGTATTGATCCAGAGCAACAAACTCGATCTCAACCAGGATGTTTGGAGTCTTCCAAATTCAGATCAAATGAGGTAGATGAAAATATCTTCCTGCTGCTGTAAAATTTTTTTTACTCTGGTTACTCGTGTATACGTCTGGAAATTTTGGATTGAGTTATCCATGGGTCAGTGTGAATACTGTACTTTAACTCTTACAAATATTTATTTATTTTATTTATTTGCTACATTTCTATACCGCCCCTCTCAGCCCGCAGACAACTCGAGGAGGTTCACAAGGCAACAATTCAATGCCAACAACATCATAAAAACATTTGAAACATTTAAAAGCATTAACATATCAATTAAAACCATAACAAATTAATAAAAGCAAATCATTTCATCTCCTAGATAAAAACGTAATCCGATCTCATAGTCCAATTGTTCCATATTCCTATGTCTGTTACACTGCCTTTTCAAATGCCTGCTTGAACAGCCAGGTTTTGACTTTTTTTTCGGAAAGTCAAAAGGGAGGGACATGACATAATGTCCCTAGGAAGGGCGTTCCATAGCCGGGGGGCCACCACTGAGAAGGCAACCAGAGTAGATCCTCGGAGTAGATCCACCTTGCTGAAAACACCAAACTGCACACAGCCAGAAGTCTTTATAGTTTATTAAAAATAATCCTGGTGTCCCCTGGGCAACGTCTGTTGGGGTTCAGCCTGATCCTGATCTGTGTGAACCGGATTCTCTGATAGTTTTTCAATTGAGCAAGCCCTCCCTGACCCTGACAGTGTGGAATCTGTTGTTGATGCAGAGGTCAGTGGGGATGAAAATGAAACTCAACAGCTGGAGGAAAATGTTTTGGAAGTTAGCCGTGATATCACTAGCCGTGATATCTCTCCACCTGGGGTTTTTAATGAGGACCGAAGAGAACAGATAGTTAGAGACAGAAATGTTTCCCAGTTTCTACGAAGGTCACATCGTTTACAGGAGAGACAGGCCCAGACGTCAAAGTCAAGGGGCGTTTCAAAGAATAGCTTCTTTGGTTTAAGAGGTCTCCTGCCGGGTGCCTCTTTAGATCAAGCAACGTTTGGGACTGTGGCTAACAGATTCCTGGTTCTTGTATTGTGGCTTTTGAAATTTTGCTCAAGTTCAGAGATTCTACTGGCTGCTGTGTTTTTCTGTGGCTTTTTGACTTTGCATTTACCTTTCTTTTGTAACCAATTTTTCATCAATAAACAAGGATTGCTTTTCCTACAGTCCAGTGTGGTGGATTTAATCTTATGGTCTCGTTTCTTGAACTGGGATGCAACAACGTCCTTGCAGACGGCCAATTCTCTCACACCAGAAGCGACTTGCAGTTTCTCAAGTCACTCCTGACACGACAAAAAAAATTAAAAATAAAAGGTAAAAAGTTCTTAAAAGCAAAGGTTAATGTTCCAAAAGATCAATATAACATAACACTTGAAGCTTGATCCAAAAAGGCACCAGCAAAGCAAAACCCAAGAGAACATGACAAAGTCCTGAAACCAAGAACACAAGAAGATAATCCAGACAAACAACGGCAAGCTTCTTAGTTGAACAAAAAGTTGCTTTGACAAAAGTTTGGTCTCAAACACACCGCTTAATATCCTTTTCCAAACATGAACGCATTTCTTTGGCCTCTGGCCTCCCTCTTGTTAGTTATTCTCTCACTCCTTCGAACTCAGAATTCCAAACGGTCAGCCCGATCTAAGGTTCCCATTCGTCAAGGTCAGTCTGTTTGTTAGTGTCAGCCTGTTTCCCTGCTTGCTCATTATCAGGCTGAGAACTGTCCTCCTTCTCTGAGTCAATCTGCATCTGCACCTGGCTGTTTTCAGAATTAACGCTCTCATTCCTTGCTGTGGGAAACTGAACTTCTTCACTGTCTATAACAGGGACATTTTGAACCAAACTGTGAACCTGAGTCCTATCATCCTCATCAGAGACACTCTGTGAGTCCAGCTGAGTCACAACACTGTCTCTCGTCCCCACCAAACAAATTTGTGATGCAGATGAAGTCGAGAGCAGGGCCTCCCCAGATGATCTTAACATCCTAGATCAGTGGTTCTCAACCTGGGGTCCCCAGATGTTTTTGGCCTACAACTCCCAGAAATCCTAACACCTGATAAACTGATTGAGATTTCTGAGAGTTGTACGTCAAAAACATCTGGGGACCCCAGGCTGAGAACCACTGTCCTAGATGGTTCATAAGGGGAAATGCGTTCAGACAGGTAAGTTGGACCAGAACCATTTAGGGCTTCATAGGTGCCCCGCCCCCAACCAATCACTGATATATATTTTCTGTTCGTCGTGGGAGTTCTGTGTGCCATATTTGGTTCAATTCCATCATTGGTGGAGTTCAGAATGCTCTTTGATTTTAGGTGAACTATACATCCCAGTAACTACAACTCGCATATGTCAAGGTCTATTTCCCCCCAAGAGCGCCCCTGGGCAAAATCAACTATACTGCAAATGCTTACTTTGCATAATGGGTTGAGCCGCCCCTGCCGGTAGCAAACTGGCAGCCAGTGGAGCTGGCGCAACAGTGGAGTTGTATGCTCCCTGAGCGCTGCTCCTGTTGCAATCTGGCTGCCGTCCGTTGGACCAATTGAAGCTTCCGAACAGTCTTCAAAGGGGAATGAGGGGAGGTCATAGGGAGGAGGAAACAGCCTTCCTTTCTGCTGACCTGGAGACTAGGACGCAATGGAACAATGGCTACAGAAAAGGAAGGAGATTCCACCTGAACATGAGGAAGAACTTCCTGACTGTGAGAGCTGTTCAGCAGTGGAACTCTCTGCCCTGGAGTTTGGTGGAGGCTCCTTCTTTGGAGGCTTTTAAACAGAGGCTGGATGGCCATCTGTGGGGTGCTTTGAATGCAATTTTCCTGCTTCTTGGCAGGGGGTTGGACTGGATGGCCCATGAGGTCTCTTCCAACTCTAGGATTCTATGACCTTTTGGTCCACATGCACTATGGTCTATATTGCATAATGGTTTTGATGTGTGCCTTTCACTCTTCTTGCTCTGAAACAGCATCCTCGAAGATGGACGACCTACCGTTTACACTCTATTGCATATTTTGCTTTTTATTTTCTAAACCAACAAAGCTCACTCAAACAAGAATCTGCTCATAACAATCTGCACAGTTTACAAGGCGCCTATCAAGTGAGATTTATTTGAACAATGTCACGCTGAGCAAAAGGACAGGAGGGGAATCAGCACCCGTAATCAGAAAGGCAGAGAATATATATATATATGAACGCAAGGGAAGAAACAAGCTGTAAATAAGAAGAGAATGAAATGTGAATACTGATGCCTCACTAAACATATTCAAGACAGAAGACATCAAGAACAGGTGTTGTATGAAAGTATAACCAAGTGGGTAAAATGATAAAAACTGGAAAACATTGGAAACTTGTGATATATTGGTGATAAAATTGGCTCATGCAACTCAGAATAGCTAGCAAGCAACCTATTTGGAATTCTTACCCGACTGGACAGCTTCCAGAGGTCATAAACCTTAGAGGAAATTCTCTTTCCCTACCTGTCCGAATGTATCTCCAGTTACGAACCATCATGAAGCTTAAGATCTCGATCCTACCACTCTCACAAATGCAGTTGGTGGGGATGAGGGACAGGGACTTCTCGGCAGTGGCTCCTTGTCTGTGGAATTCCCTCCCTAAGGACATCAGAATGGCCACCTCCCTCCTGTCCTTCAGAAGACAATGGAAGACTTGGCTTTGGGACCAGGCGTTCATCTAGTCATTGGATGGCGGCAATTAGAAGCAAAGTTAGGACATACGCAATATTGGATTTACCCGACTTGGTCTTGGTTTTAACTGGCATCTTAATTTATTGCTTAATGAGCTTGGTAATTTATTTATTTATTATTTATTTATTTACTTTATTTGTATACTGCTGTTCTCAGCCCTTAGGCGACTCACAGCGGTTAACAACAAGAACAGTAGAAATTCAATGCTACAACAAAACGGTATATAAAAACAATTAACATCATCACCACATTAACAGTTAACAACAATAACCATCCACTGGCGTCTCATAACTAAAAACATGATCCAGATTCGTCATCCATTGTTCCATTCCTATGTTCATTACACTCATTGCGCTGTCTATTCAAACGCCTGTCCAAATAACCAGGTTTTCAACTTTTTCCGGAATACCATTAATGATGGAGCCAAACTAATGTCCGTGGGAAGGGCTTTCCACAGCCGAGGGGCCACCACCGAGAAGGCTCTATCTCTCGTCCCCACCAGCCGTGCTTGTGAAGCAGGCGGGATCGAGAGCAGGGCCTCCCTGGATGATCTCAAAGCCCTAGTGGGTTTATAGGCAGAGATGCGATCAGATAGGTAAGTTGGGCCGGAAATTGGTAGCCAGTGGAGCTGGCGCAACAGGGAGTTTGTATGCTCCCTGTGATCCGCTCCTGTTAGAATCATGGCTGCCGATCATTGGACCAATTGGAGCTTCCGAGCCGTCTTCAAAGGCAACCCCACGCAGAGAGCGTTGCAGTAGTCTAATCTAATCGGAATGTAACCAGAGTGTGGACTACCGTGGCCAAGTCAGACTTCCCAAGGTACGGGCGCAGCTGGCGCACAAGCTTTAACTGTGCAAATGCTCCCCTGGTCACCAGTGAAACCTGGGGTTCCAGGCTCAGCAATGAGTCCAGGGTCACACCCAAGATGCGAACCTGCGTCTTCAGGGGGAGTGGAACCTGTATAATGTATCTGTATAATGTGTTTTAATGATTTTTATTATTTTAATTGTAACCCTTGTTGTCTATATGTTGACAGCATCATATGATGCTTATGTGAGTCCTTTGTCCCACCCTGGTCTTTCCACAGATATATAAACCCATTTTCCTAGTTCCAACAGACCTCACTACCTCTGAGGGTGCTTGCCATAGATGCAGGCGAAACGTCAGGAGAGAATGCCTCTAAAACATGGCCATATAGCCCGAAAAAACCTACAACAACCCAATCGCTGAAGTATATTAGATATATTATAGCCAATCATTAAACAGTAAATTTTAAGTCCCAACTAATAATAATAATAATAATAATAATAATAATAATAATAATAATAATAATAGACAGACAGAATTTTGGAGCACAATACTCCTGACCTCACGGTCATGTTAAAAAACAAAGTATGGAATGAACTGAATGAAAAGTTATATTTGTGAAAGTTACTTTTCTTTGGAGATCGGACGTTTTTATTTTTAAACCCAGGAGGAGCATTCCAAATGGATTATTGTACCTCTTGTCAGTTCGATCTACTCTGGGATTCTTCCTATATGTCATTCTGTATAAAAGACAGATCCCAAATGTGCGAAATAATTTCACTGAACAGCTCACAGTTATTTTGAGGTCATGCACAGCAATATAAAATATGAAACATGGAAGGCTTTCTGTATGTGATCGACTGTTGTCGTTTTATTTATTTACCACTCTCACATATCATCTTTCTGACAAAGTGGTTTAGCATTTTAAATAATGGCTGGGAGGCACAACACATAAGAAAAGAGAAGAAAAAGGATGCAAAGTGAAGGAAAACAAGCAAATCCAAGTGCTAGCTCATTCATAGTGTTATGTAATGACATTAGATAACTATATTCTAATAGAATGGCTAGTTTTTCTAGACCAATGGGTCTTCTACAGGCTGATGTGGCAGAACTAACTGCATGTAATTCCTGCCCCAATATATTAAAGGAAAGCATGAGGTGAGTTACCCTACAGTGCAGGTATGCTTCTTTGTTGGTTGTATTAGGACAATTATAATAGAACATTAATAACTTTATTTATATTCCGCTCTATCTCCCCAAAGGGACTCAGGGACTCCAACATAAAAGGCAAATATTCAATGCCCAAATACAACAACAATGCACCCATACTGACAAAAATTATACATCCCGACATATAAATACTAATATTGCAAATATTGCCACAATTTCAGTTCCAGAAATGTATCATAACTCATCTCTGGAGTTAAAGAAGTGGAGGCAGAGTGCCAGGAATTGCTAATTCCTGATGCTGGTGGTCTCTCTAAGTCTGAGGAACCAGGAATCGAAGGAAGTTGCAGATACTGAAGACCCATTGCCATCATTCATTGACCAATGAAGAGACAAAAAGAGATTGCATCCTTTCCATAGAATGTTAAGTAGGAGATACTGAGTTAAGTAGGCACCTGGTATCTAGAGGGAGCTGTTACACGTATCTCCCAGCCACATCCTGGCAGCTTTGTGATTTCAATCCTCTAATCCAGCAGTCTCTCAGACTGTTGGGAGGGGGGGGGGGGCGCACTATATTTTGAAAAAAAATTGACAAATTTCTATACACACTGTAGATATATTATTTGTACTGCAAAAAACATGAAAGAACATTACAACAAAAGACTGCTCCAGGCACTTCCAGGCTATCAAATGCTAATCAAGGTGGTCAGTTGAAACATTCACACCTAGCTCCAGCAGACAAGAGTCCTTTGTCCCACCTTGGTCTTTCCACAGATATATAAACCCATTTTCCTAGTTCCAACAGACCTCACTACCTCTGAGGATGCTTGCCATAGATGCAGGCGAAACGTCAGGAGAGAATGTCTCTAGAACATGGCCATATAGCCCAAAAAAACCCTACAACAACCCAATATTACAGTATTTAAAATGATGAACAATTTTAACCAACATAAACTTACCACTATTTCAATGGGAATGGTGGGCCTGCTTTTGGCTGATCAGATAGTCAAGTTAATTCAGACTGTTGTTGTTGTTGTGTGACTTGAAATTGTTTCAGACTTAGGGTGACCCTAAGTATAAAGTTTAGACCAGGGCCTGAGTAAATGACCTTGGAGGACCGCATCTGGCCCTTGGGCCTTAGTCTGAGAACCCCTGCTCTAATACCTTTGGGAATTAGAAGTGCTATTTGTGTTCTCCTGACCTTGGGCTGGTTATCATTTATAATTCGGTTTTACTTCTTGAGGGATTTTTAAACTGGATAAATGACTCACTGAATGAGTTCTGAACTGTCTGAAAATGACCCTCTTGCTCCTCCCTTCATCCTGCTGGATACCCTGCAACTGACTTATACTGAATTAATGCCTCAATCACTCTTACAATCTTACCACCTGGTTCTTGAATCACTTGATGACTATAGTAAAGGACTATATTTATTAATAACACTAGAAAAATGTATATTAAGTTTGACACATCCCCAACGTTCCATGCATCTTAAAAGGAACTGGATACAAGATCAAGGATCTAAAGCACAAAATAAAACAATGCTTGTGGGAATATTTTTGGATGGATACATCAATGACATCCCAATATCTAGGTAAAGGTAAGGGTTTTCTCCTGACATTAAGACCAGTTGTATCCGACTCTGGGGGTTGGTGCTCATCTCCATTTCTAAGCTGAAGAGCCAGCATTGTCCGCAGACACCTCCAAGGTCATGTGGCCAGCATGACTACATGGAGTGCCATTACCTTTCTGCTGAACATTTGCATTGTTTTGAATTGCTAGATTGGCAGAAGCTGGGGCTAACAGCGGGAGCTCACGCTGCTCCCCAGATTCAAACTTGTGACCTTTCAGTAAGCAAGTTCAGTATTTCAGTGGTTTAACCCACTGCACCAATGGGAGCTCATCCCAATATCTGTGAGAGTATTATTGCAAAACAAAAATTGTGGCCTAATTCATGCAAAACAAAAGTTATCATGATGCCTTGTATAAACTAGTAGATATACAATAGGTTTTCAGAAGAAAACTCTAAAATGTTGCATGAACCTTAAAAGTCTGTTGCATACGGATTGTATACTCTCCAACAGATGAAACCATGGCCAACCAACATCAGAATATGGTCAAGCTAGTCAGGGCCGGCCCTAGGTAATTTACAAGTGTAAACAAACAGTATTTTGGTGCCCCCTCTCAAAACCAATCTCTGAATAATAAAACCTGCTGTGTGTGTGTGTGTGGGGGGGGGGGCGCCTCAAGAACGCACCTCAGGGATTTGCGCTACACACAAATGCGTATCTTGCCTATTGCTTCAGCGGCCCCCGAAGATAGCAAACTAGGAAACTTGATGTTTCAAATTGGAATAAACTGGTTTCTCTTTCTCCTGTAGCACACCCAACACTCTTCTTAAGTATTTAACCAGCCGTGCTTTGCTACAAGCAAGTTATGAAACAGGGAAAACTTTCACTTAGTTTCAAATGATACATACCATCTGGTACAATCAACAATGAAGATAATGAAATTTAATGTGACGATTATCTATTTGGATGTTTCCATAAAGAAGATCTATTTCCTATTGAAGATTCAAGGATTTAGTTCTATAAAACCTCTTTTTTCACAATATCAAATTGTAAGTTATCACTGTCTCTCAGTGTGACAAGAGATGATAATCCTGTCACAGCTAAATGTACTAGTAATATTTTCTGTTTGAACATATCTTTTTTCCGAATTGACAATTTTTCAAAAAACGTTTTTTTTTTAAAAAAAAAATGAGAAACCTCACATGCTCTTCCTTAATACTTCAAAGTGTCAGTTGCTTTTCTTATTGTAGTCAAATGTGTCTTTCTGTGGCTATTGGTAATAATTTAGTATGAGTAATAGGAGATTAAGAGATGGGATGATTTACATTTTTGACTGGGAAGTAAGTTAATGGAATGTGTTTAAGGATGGTAATGAAAAAATATATATCAGACGATCATTTCACTAACACCTTGATATCTTTCAAATAATCAATAGAGTCCTTCTCTACATAGTCATGAACAAAGATTCTGATCTTTAGAACTTATATTAAGTTCTAGAGAGTGGTAATTCTCAAGGATACTATATGTTATATTTCATATTAATGTATAGTATCCCGAGGATTACCGTATATACTCGAGTATAAGTCAGGTTTTCCAGGCCTTTTTTAAAGCTGGAAAAGCCCACTTTGTTTTAATTTACTACTACTACTACCACTACCACTACTACTACTACTACTATTATTATTTGAAACACAACAAGATGAGTCCACAGCAGACAGTTGTATTGGATCACACGTCGGACACTTCCCAAGTGTCTAGGACTGTGTGATGTATCGGCGAATAATTTGTGCAGATCCCAGTAAGGTGGCCTTTTGCAGCTGGCAGATGGTAATTTTGTCAGTGCCGATTATTTTTAAGTGCAGGCCAAGGTCTTTAGGCACTGCACCCAGTGTGCCAATCACCACTGCGACCACCTTTACTGGCTTGTGCCAGAGTCTTTGCAGTTTGACCTTTAAATCCTCATATCGTGTCAGCTTTTCCAGTTGTTTCTCTTCAATCCTCCTGTCAACTGGGATTGCGACATCAACGATCCATATTTTGTTTTTTTAACACAATCGTGAGGTCAGGAGTATTGTTGCGTTGGCAGTCTTTAGAAAGAACTTGAAGACCTGGCGTTCCGATGTGCCTTTCCAGAATAGGAAAACTCCAACAACAAGTCCCAGAAGCACTTTATTAGAAATTAAAATTGCTGGCACACTGCACTTACCCTATAATCCTTACATATTACCTGTCACATCAGCACTTTTAATCTGTACCCATTACTCTGGCCTGGCCCAGTTTTATTGTGTCCTGGTGTATTGTTTTATTGCTTGTTTAATATTGCTTTAACTGTTTTTAATTTGCTTTAGGTTGTGTATTGTTATGTTGTGTTTTGAGGCCTTGGCCTTTGTAAGCCGCATCGAGTCCTTCGGGAGATGCTAGCGGGGTACAAATAATGATGATGATGATGATAATAATAATAATAATAATAATAATAATTGTGCTCCAAAACTCTGTCTGTCTAAATCTGGAAGTCCCAGAGTAGCTGGATGTGTTCATTCTCTGTAACCTTTTCCGGCTTGTGATCCCACCAGTTCTTTGTCACAGGCAGATGGTCTTTGCAGCACAAGTTCCAATGGATCATCTGAGCAACAGTGTTATGCCTCTGCTTGTAGTCTGTCTGCATGATCTTCTTGCAGCAGCTGAGGATGTGAACTATTGTTTCATCTGCTTCCTTGCAGAGTCTACATTTGGGATCTGTCGTCGACTTTTCAATTCTGGCTTTGATGGCATTGGTTCTAATGGCTTGTTCTTGGGCTGCCAGAATCAGGCCCTCCATCTCCTTTTTCAAAGTTCCATATGTGAACCACATCCATGTTTTTCTTTGTCAATTTGTCTCTCGATTTTCCCCAGGAACTGTCCATGGAGAGCCTTCTTTGGACAGTTTTCTCTTTTGTTCTGCATTGTGTTTTTACAGTATTCCCTCTTTGTCTTTTGCACTTGAAGCAATTTAGTAGTATTGACTTCCCTCAATGTTGGTTCTTGACTGCCTTTTACATCATCTGCCAATGCATATTTCTCTTCTTCTACCGTTTGTTTCACTTGCAGAAGCCGTCTGCTTCCTGATGATGATGATGATGATGATGATGATGATGATGATGATTAGGCTGAGAGTTGCCACAAGGGCTCCCAGGACCACACTTTGAGAACTGCTGAGTTAGATAAAGTTTGTTTCAAGAATCAATATTTTATAGAACATCAAAGTTAAGCCAAAGGTACATCTACACCTATTGCCTTTGCCCACCTGATCATCACCTCTTTCACTTGTCCTTCTTCTGTTGCCCACAATATTAGTTGTCGATAATTTCATTTTATCAGTTTAATATCGATCCTTAAGGTCTAACTTATATTCCTTCTATAGTGTAGAAGCACCCAAAGACAAAGTGTGCATGAGCAACTTCTAGTGCAACTTCTTGCAGTCGTCCAGAGGAGGGCGACTAAAATGATGAAGGGTCTGGAGAACAAGCCCTATGAGGAGCGGCTTAAGGAGCTGGGCATGTTTAGCCTGAAGAAGAGAAGGCTGAGAGGGGATATGATAGCCATGTATAAATATGTGAGAGGAAGCCACAGGGAGGAGGGAGCAAGCTTGTTTTCTGCTTCCTTGGAGACTAGGACGCGGAATAATGGCTTCAAACTACAGGAGAGGAGATTCCATCTGAACATGAGGAAGAACTTCCTGACTGTGAGAGGCGTTCAGCAGTGGAACTCTCTGCCCCGGAGTGTGGTGGAGGCTCCTTCTTTGGAAGCTTTTAAACAGAGGCTGGATGGCCATCTGTCAGGGGTGATTTGAATGCAACATTCCTGCTTCTTGGCAGGGGGTTGGACTGGATGGCCCATGAGGTCTCTTCCAACTCTTTGATTCTATGATTCTATGATATGTAGTAACCCTTATAGGATGTCTATGCGATCAGCACAGAATGTTTTTAGGACCTCTTTGGTGGCCCTGGGCACACAATATTGTAATTGTAGCCTATCTAGCAAAACATCGCTGACAGAGCTCAGCAAACAATATAGGCCGTGGGGAGACGTCAACTCTCAAAATCGAGTTTATTAGGTTAATTAAAACAAATCAGCATTCAGCTCAATCTGTATTTCTAATTTTATGCCTTTGTTTTGGTCACTGAAATGTCAATTCCTGGCACTGCCATGTCTGCTGCCCAAGTCCACCAGGTGATGATAGGAACCTTCATTCTCCATCAACTCCATTTGTACAAAGCTAACACGGCAACAGTACTTGTAAATAGTGTGGTGCAGAGTGTGTTTTAGCCAAGTTTTAGCCAAGTCTCATGCAAACGACACACAGGCAAGAGGGAAAAGGAATAGAAAAAAACTCTACTCTTATCAGCAGAGGCATAAACTTGCAGTGTTGCATACAAAATCAAACAGTGCACTAAACTTACATAGACCTTATAAGTAACACAGAATAAGGCTTCTTCATCTTCATTCAAATGAGAGAGCAAAACATAAACCTTGAGTAAATGGCTATTCTACCATAGCAAAGAGCATCACTGTTAGAGCATAGTAGCATTACAGCATATTGCTTCTCTTCCTCAGAGTATTGTATTGCTTCTCCAAACTGTATTCTAAAATCCATACAGTTATACCCCACCGGGTGTGGCCCAAACATGCTAGCTGACCTACATTACCAGCTGCACATAATAAGGTTTTTCTTGAACACACACTTGATCCTGCTACAACTTACTGTAACAAATAGTACTTTGAAGGCTGTATTGTTCTTGAATGGCTGTTTAGAGGACCAAAATATTAAAGGCTGTAGCGAAATTGCTACTCTATGTTAAATATTTGGTGTATAGCTCTATGTTTACATATGGCAGATAGGGAAGAATAGGCACAGATAGGGTAGCAACAGCAGAGATAGGATTCATTTGCATATGGAAGCTGATTGGTCATATGCAGATTAGCATAGGCCCAGGATTTGAACAGGTTGCTAGGCCAAAATAACAGTTGGGGAGAGCTGAGCTAAACATTCCAAAGGGGCGGAGCCAAAGTTTAAAAATAGGCAGTTAGAGTCAAAAGAGTTAGGTAGGATTTGCTGTTTGTGAGGTATAGTTAGAGAGTTAGGGACAGTTAGGAACTTCTGTGAGAGAAAAGAGTTAGGAACTCCTGTTAGAAATAAGCAGTAATGAAGATGTGTTAAAGATATATATATATATATATATATATATATATATATTAGGGCTGGGCGGTTTCGTTTCGTTAATTCATAATTCGTTAATAATTCGTTAATTTTTTCAATTACAAAACGATAACGAACCATTCTGGAGCAATTTTTAAAAAAAACGAATTTTTAAATACGTTTTGTAAATGCTTCGTATTTCGTTATGTATTCGTTTCGTTATCGTTTTGAGGTCGTTTCGTTATTATTTCCGCATGTCTGGGGCAAGTTTTATAGTTGTTTTTTGTTTAATTAGTGAAAAATATAATATCACACCAGAAGTTCCCCCTGTCCCATTTGGAGGTTTTTTAGCGTATTTCGCGGTCGCGTCCGCCATTAACGAATCGATTCGTTATTGTTTCGGAAATCGATTCGTTATTGTTTTTTATTTTTTTCACATTTACGAAATTTCGTAAATATCGAACTTTTTAAAAGAAAATTTTAATTATTTTAAGTGAGGAAAAAAGAGTTAAGAACTCCTGTTAGAAATAAGCAGTTATGAAGATGTGTTAAAGACTTCTGATATATAGAAGCAGTTAGTTAAATAGAGCTTGAGTTTTAGGAACATAAAGAAAGCCAGTGGTGCTTTAATCAGAATATAATTTCAGTCAAGAGTGTGTAAAGCAAGTAACATGTTTGTGAATGTGAAACATTGAAAGTCTATTTTAGAAAAGTAAACCAAGTATATTATACTGACTGTAAGCCTCAAGATTGCAACAAAACATAAATGTAACCACAAGCGTTGAAGCCTGAAGTTATAAATAAACTGTGTTACTTTGTTATACAGAAGTGTGTCTCAGTGCCTGTACAAAGGTTAAACAGTAGGGCTGGGCGGTTTCGTTTCATAATTTCGTAATTCGTTAAAAATTCGTTATTTTTTTTATAACGAAGCGATAACGAACCATTCAGGAGCAACTAAAAAACGAAACGAATTTTTAAATTAGTTTCGTAATTGCTTCGGATTCGTTTTGTATTCGTTTCATTATCGTTTTGAAATCATTTCGTTATTATTTCCGCATGTCTGGGGCAAGTTTTATAGTTGTTGTTTGTTTAATCAGTGAAAAAAAATTATAAATATCACACCAACAGTCAACAACAGAGGGAGAGGGAAGCTTCAGAAGTTCCCCCTGTCCCATTTGGAGGTTTTTTAGCGTATTGCGCAGTCGCGTCCCCCATTAACGAATCGATTTGTAATTGTTTCGTAATTGTTTCGTAATTGTTTTGTAATTTACAAAATTTCATAAATATCAAACTTTTTAAAAGAAAAATTTCGGAATTCTTTTAAAAATTGAAACGCAAAAACTCCCAAAAAACGAATCGATTTTAGAAACAATTTTTTCCATGGTTGCTCAGCCCTATTAAACAGCACACAGAAAGTCCCAGCTAATATAAAAGAAGAAACCGAATCAGTATAAGAGTAAAGAGGTTTTCCTTAAATAAAGAAATAGTCTCTCTCCCTCGCTACAATATAAAATGGTGGCAGCGGTGGGATAGAAAAGAAAGGTCTTCCCTGCCACACAAAAGTGCCTTTAATTCATCATAAAGGCCAGGGCTGCTCCCAATTAAGGAGGCACCATAATCCTCCATGCATCTGGCAAATGGATGTACTTTCCAATGTTTCATCTGGAGTTATGGTAGAAAGCTAGGAAAATATTGTTCCACGCAGCTAGGGATTAAAAAGGCACGATCGCTACAATAAATGTCTTGTGTTTCATTTCTAATTCATGCCTCCTGTTTCCCTTCATTTGGATGAAAAAGGCTTCTTCTCATTAAAACTGGCAGCTTCAAAAATTGCTCTCCTTTGATGAGCACGTCTGAGAAATGACCTTTTTTTTCATTGTAAATACCATCAAAACGGCGCTTTTTGTAGAATGTAGGCACACGCTAGGGATGGGTTCCTTAATATATCGAATATTGCTTTCAAAGCACACTAATTGACTAAATTAATAATTGGCTTTTCGTTCCATTTGGTTCCTAGAAAGGATGCGTGCACTCAGATTTCTCACCACTGGCTATTTCATTTTGATAATTTTATTTTTTGGCATTCATTACAGAAGTAAAAACTCAGACTCCAAGGTCACCCCTTTCAGCCTGGAACAGTTTGTTTGCTTGCGAGGCAAAGCAGAGTCACTCGTACGCATGTCCTTATCACATCCTGTAGAAATGTAGCATAGATGAAAAAGATAGAGTAGGAAATATTAAATCAGCAGCATATGAAATTGGGGGAAAGGAGAGCATGGTCTTCAGAAAAAAAAGATATTTTCTTTGAAGCTGAGAGAATCCCATTAGATTTCTCTGGCTAATTGGAAGTTCAACCCTGGTTTCCAGTTGTAGTCCAACATTCAAATCCCTACACAACACTAGAGATGGAAAATCTGGGGGATTCTAGAAGCTGTAGTTGAAAAAAAGAAAATTTGCCAAGTTCTAATTACACTATAAGAAAGGAGATTCCACCAGAGCATTAGGAAGAACTTCCTGACTGTGAGAGCCATGTAGCAGTGGAACTCTCTGCACCGAAGTGTGGTGGAGGCTCCTTCTTTGGAGGCTTTTAAACAGAGGGTGCATGGCCATCTGTCCGGGGTGCTTTGAATGCAATATTCCTGCTTCTTGGCAGAATGGGGTTGGACTGGATGGCCCATGAGGTCTCTTCCAACTCTATGATTCTATGATTCTATTTCTACCCCGCTCTTCTCACTCTCAGAGGGACTCAGAGCGGCTTACAAGTTTTGGCAAAAATTCAGTGCTACAGTTAACAATAAACACAATTCATCATTAAAATCAATAAACATATAAATTACAATTAAAACCAGTTAAAACATGCAACCAAATCACCAATCCTGAACTCGTCACCCCGGTTATTTCCTATGTTGGGTCTGTGAGGATCCATTGCACTTCAATTTCTACTCACCAAAGGCCTGCTTCCACACCAGGATTTTTTTTTTTGCAAAAAATCATGAGGGAGGAGGCTAATCTGATGTTGCTGGGGAGGGAGTTCCACAGACGAGGGGCCACCACTGAGAAGGCCCTGTCTCTCGTCCCCACCAATCGCGCCTGTGAAGGGGGTAGAACCGAGAACAGGGCCTCCCTTGCAGATATTAATACTCGAATTGGCTCATAGAGGGAGATACTAGGGCTGGGCAACCACGGACAAATTTGTTTCTAAACCCGATTCGTTTTTTGGGGTTTTTTGCGTTTCGATATTTCAAAGAATTCCGAAATTTTTCTTTAAAAAAGTTCAATATTTACGAAATTTCGTAAAATTATGAAACAATACGAAACGAATATGATTCGTTAATGGCGGACGCGATTGCGCAATATGCTAATAAAAACCTCCAAATGGGACAGGGGGAACTTCTGAAGCTTCCCTCTCCCTCTGTTGTTGACTGTTGGTGTGATAATTTATATTTTTTTCACTGATAAAACAAACAACAACTATAAAACTTGCACCAGACATGCGGAAATAATAACGAAATGATTTCGAAACGATTTCGAAACGAATACGAAACGAATACGAAGCAATTACGAAACGAATTGAAAAATTCGTTTCGTTTTTTAGATGCTCCTGAATGGTTCGTTATCGCTTCGTAACCAAAAAAAATAACGAATTTTTAACGAATTACGAAATTACGAAACGAAACCGCCCAGCCCTAGGAGATACGTTCAGACAGGTAAGATCAATTTAATCTACCTTCAGCAGCAAAATGATAATATTTATTGATGAAACACATATAAGGAAGGGCCAAAGGCACCTTAAGCAAACAATAGGGTAAAAATCCAAGTGGTAATAAAGAAAGCAAGTCCCAAAGACAATAGGTAAATCCAAAAAACAAGAGTTAAAACACAAACATTAATCCAGGAAGCAAGGAACAAAACTATATCATGAATCCATTGGTAAATCCATAAAGCCAGAAGCAAAACTTGACCAGGAATCTTGGGCCTTAAGCTAAAGCATAAACTAGGAATAACACAGGAGTTTTACCATCCTTTTGGGAAGCTTTTATCATGTCCCTGTATGGGGAGCTGTAGCTGACAGAGGGAGCTCAACCCGCTCTCCCCAGATTCGAACCTCTAACATGTCAGTCAGCGGAACTGCTGACACAAGGGATTAACTCTTTGACCATACCTGACATGAATGATCCTGACATTGCTATTCAATAATATATCTTTACTTATTCAAATCCTTCCTAGCTATCTAGTTCCTGCATAACTACTCATTGAAGCTCACTCCCATCCCATGTAAATCAGTACATTATTGCACTCCATCCAAATTTGCTGAGCTGCAATGCACTCTGACACCTTCCTGCCAAATATGTAAACATGCAAAATGCTAATGCTACTTATGCCACTTTATTTTAATTGCAATAATTATGTGGTCTTGTCAAGCTCGTGCTTTCAGCGAAAAAGGCTACCAATGGTCATGATATTAAAATCCTTCCTTATTTGCTGTGATCAAAATAACAGCCACCTCATCTTGAATTTTTCCCAAGAAGGAAGAAGCATCTCTAATCCCAGAAGCTTTTAGAGGAAAAAAAAGACTCAATGTCCTTTGTTTTTGGAAAATTATTTACAATATTTAAGGAAGTCCTTTATATATTTGAACTTGCACATCTGGTTTTGTGCTCCTTCAAGCTCGGAGAAAGGTGAATAATCTATATAAATAAAAATGTAATGTTAGTTTGTGGGATTAAGATAACTCAAAAACCACTGGATGAATTGACCCCAAATTTGGCCACAAGACACCTAACAGACCAGGGAGTGACCATCACTCATAAAAACACTGAAAAAACACAGTGGAAGGGACTTTAAAAGCCAAAAATGCAAAAAGACGGTACAGCGCATGCACAAAAACTACTCCCCGAGAAACAAAACACACAATAACATGTCCACACTCTCTTCCAGACTGCAGCTCCCAGCATCCTCTAGACCAGGCCCTTTAGGAGAGGAAGATGATCCAAATGCACTGCTTCCAAGATGTAATCTTTCTTCTCCTTGGATTTCTTTGAGAACATCCTAAATCCCTGCATATTTCCAGTTTCCTTTTCCTGCACAGCAACTCCCAGCAATCCTCCAGATAGATATATTAGATAGAGATAGATTAGTAAGTTGATAGATCTATCAGAAGGACTGCTGGGAGTTGCAGTCTGTCATGATGCCAGGGCTCTACCTTTACAGAGGCAGTGATGAACCAAACAAAAACCCAGTTTGTATCAAGCAATTTAATTAAAACAGCACTTACTTTTTGGTTGTTTTAATAGTCCAAAATATAAAACAAAAGATAGCACTCAGCCACAAAATACAAAACAAAAACTGATAGCAAAGGGTCCAGTCCAGTGGTCAAATGCCAAAGTTCATTGAGCAAAGTCCAGGGATCAAGAGTCAATACCGTAGTCAAAAGCCAGTCCAAAGATTCAAGGTTCCAGGGTTCCAAGGGTTCAGGAGACAGGTCTGGATACCAAACATCCACAAACCTGGGGGAAAACCAGCAGCATCTACCACCAAAATAAGACAATACCTTTCTTCCAAAGATCAGTTCTAAGTCTTGCTCCTTATATCCAGAAACACCCAACTGCAACCTATCTCTTGCATGCCTCTGCTCTTAAATGCTTTCACCCATGAACTCTTACTTACAGATTACTCAACCCTTAAGAACTAAGACTTACATTAACCTTTCCACCACCAATTGCAGAACATGATACATGACACAGTCCAAGAATACATAGAGAAGGAAGAAAGGGGAGAAAGAGGAAGGGAAAGAAAAGGGGGGAAGGAAGGGAAGAAGAAGAGAAGGAAGGAAGGAGAGGAGAGGAGGGAAAGAAAAAAGGGAAGGAAAGAAAGAAAGAAGGAGAGGGAAGGTTGGCCACAGCAACGTGTGGCAGGTACAGCTAGCATTACAATATATCACAAAAAGGATTGTGTAACAATGCCATGACCATCCGAATATGACTTCACCATATATTGAGTTCTTTATGATGTTGACTGTTTATTAAATTGCAATTACAAGGCAATATATTAATATGTTACATCTATTGCATTTTGAAAGGTGCCCTATGGGATTTGTGATATTGTTCAAAGTATTATAAATTGGCAATGGCTAATTAGTCAATCTCGCTTATGTTCTTCAAGGGTCAACTGGAAGATGGGTCAGAAGTAGATTGTTCCCCTGTTTTCCTTCACCTGGAATCTTTGTGTGTTATTAATGTGCAAATCTGCATTATGCGATGCAGATTAATTTGTCGCACTCCATCTGGCAGCTGAGGAGACAGAGAGAGAGAGAGAGAAAATTAGTCAGGAACTTTATTAATCACTTGGGATCAGCTGAGTACTGCAATTAGCCTGGAATGGCATTTAAAAATGTTGTGGATAGTGTTCTGTAAATCAGCTCCAACTTAGTAAATCAAAGCTCTTTGGGAAACTCGACTTCCTAAGGTCGGTAGCTCACTTGTCATATTGACTCATTGGGGTGATGCTTGCTCAATAAGGGGCAATCTATTCAAGGATCTCAACTGGTCACTTGTAATTGGATTTTTGGATGCTCAGGAGATCCAACCTAGAATTCAAATCAATGGTATCCAATTGTTCTTTCTACTGTGACCTTCAGTTCCATTTATTGACCACATTTTACAAAGTATACTTGGGAGATTGGAAGTATTTAGCATTGTTTACATTCTGGGTTGGATCTCCTGAGCATCCATAGTGGCTATATTGGCTATGTATTCATTTATTTACAGTATTTATATTCTGCCCTTCTCACCCTGCAGAGGACTCAGGTTGGATTACAATGCACATATACATGGCAAACATTCAATGCCATAGACAAAAAACATATATAGGCAGACACTCAGAGGCTATTTAACAATCCAGCTTTTCTGGCCACCAGGGGAGCTGTCGTTTCACCGCCCATTAGTGACACTGATGGAAGTACCGGGTCGGAGTGAGCTTCCGACCAATTTGTGTAGCTTGCTGTCAACCTTTGAAGCCCAAAAGATAGTTGCATCTGTCAAGTAGGAAATTTAGGTATCGCTTATGCAGGGAGGCTAATTTAACTAATTTATGAGGCCATAAAAATCTCCAGCAAGCATGCAAAGAATGAGGAAGTACTCCATCAGTGTCACAAATGAACGGTGCAGCGACAGCTCCCCTGGTGGATAGAATACCCTCATGAAGCTGGAATGTTAAATGGCCTTTGTGTGTTTGTCTATATATGTTGTCTGTCTATAGCAGGGGTCCTCAAACTTTTTAAACAGAGGGCCAGGTCACAGTCCCTCAAACTGTTGGAGGGCCAGATTATAATTTGAAAAAAATATGAATGAATTCCTATGCACACTGTACATATCTTATTTGTAGTGCAAAAATGCTTAAAAACAATACAATAATTAAAATGAAGAACAATTTTAACAAATATAAACTTATTAGTACTTCAATGGGAAGTGTGGGCCTGCTTTTGGCTGATGAGATTGGATTATTGTTGTTGTTGCTGTTGTGTGCTTTCAAGTCGTTTCAGACTTAGGTTGACCCTGAGCAAGGGCCGGGTAAATGACCTTGAAGGGCTGTATTCAGCCCTCGGCCTTAGTTTGAGGACCCCTGGTCTATAGCATTGAATGTTTGCCATGTATATGCACATTGTAATCTGCCCTGAATTCCCCGCGGGGTAGGAAGGGCGGAATATAAATACTGTAAATAATAAATTAATAATAAATAAATATTTATTATCATTTTATGTAATTGTGTATTTTATTGGTGTTTTTATATTGTTGGAAGCCGCCCTGAGTCCCTCTTCAGAGGTCGAGAATAGGATGGGATACAAATGTTCTAAATAAAAATGTAAATAAATGATTACGGAACACTAATAGATAGAAAGTATTGTACTGTATGCAACTAACATTTGCAAATGTATGTTTATTTGAATAAATAAAAAAAATGAAAAAAATGTTCCCATGTTGTTTTTGGTGGTTAGCTTTGTGCCTAATCTGAGGTTAGGAATGCCATCTAGCACCTGTGGGAATACCGGTATTGCACCACCTGACATCTGCCGGGAAGTAGCAGCCAATAGTGAAAGGACCAAGGCAGTGACATCTCCAGCTCATCCCCTGTTTGGGTATCAGCCAGCACGTCAACGACTTAAATCAAGAAATAGTTGTTGTTAAGATGTTGAAACAGATGGAAATGTTCTCACAGGAATGAATCACTACTGAGGCTTCTTTAAAAGTTGAACTAGAGAAAATGTTTAATTATAATATTGAACAAACAACTACCTTCTTTAATGAGGCACACAAGCTTGAATGGTTACTGAGGTACAATAATCTTGATGGTTACTATAAATGGGTTATTTGACTTAGATATGCATAAAACACCTCACTCTACAATAACTCAGTAGCATTGAGTTCCTCAGACTAACCCAACCAGGTTGTCCCTAAAGCAATTAGCTACACTCTATAAGCTAATCTACTCTAACCCAGAGAGCAAACCACTTGTGTAAAAACCCACACAAGCACCCAGGCGTCTACCTTGACCCTCCTGGCCAATAATGAAGAATCGCCTGTCACAAATGCTCTCTGACAGAAAAATCTAAGCTCAAAAATCTACCTCTCTTCTCCTCTGTTCCCAAAACTAATCCTTCCTCTTCAAACCCAAAAATCAATCTCTCTCCTGTCTCTGAAGCTGACACTTTTCCCTCTCAGGGCTAAATGCTAGGGCTGGGCGGTTTCGTTTCGTTAATTCGTAATTCGTTAATAATTTGTTAATTTTTTAAATTACAAAACAATAACGAACCATTCTGGAGCAATTTTTTTAAAAAACGAATTTTTAAACACGTTTTGTAAATGCTTCGTATTTCGTTATTGTATTCGTTTTGTTATTGTTCTGAGGTCGTTTCGTTATTATTTCCGCATGTCTGGGGCAAGTTTTTTGTTTAATTAGTGAAAAAAAATTATAATATCACACCAACAGTCAACAACTGGGAAGAGGGAAGCTTCAGAAGTTTTTGGAGGTTTTTTAGCGTATTTCGCGGTTGTGTCCGCCATTAACGAATCGATTCGTTATTGGTTCGGAAATTGATTCGTTAATGTTTTGTAATTTTTTTCACATTTACGAAATTTCGTAAATATCGAACTTTTTAAAAGGAAAATTTTGTAATTATTTTAAATAACGAAACGCAAAAACCTCCAAAAAACGAATCGATTTTAGAAACAAATTTTTCCGTTGTTACCCAGGCCTAGTAAATGCCTCCCATCTGTCCTAACCAATCAAAAGAGAGGTTCAGCTCCTCCCCTCTTCTCATTTTACACTCCCAAGATGTCTGCTTCCTTTGCTGACACTCCCAAAATGGAGTCCTGCCTACTGACATTCCAGGCTTCTCTCTCGGCCTACAAGGTAAGAATCATTACATGTGTTGGGGTTCAGCCTGATCCTGATCTGTGTGAACCGGATTCTCTGATAGTTTTTCCAACTGAGCAAGCTCTCCCTGACTCTGACAGTGTGGAATCTGTTGTTGATGCTGAGGGCAGCAGCGAGGAAAGTGAAACTGAACAGCTGGAGGAAAATGTTTTGGAAGGTAGCCGTGATATCTCTCCACCTGGGTTTTTTTTAATGAGGACCGAAGAGAACAGATAGTTAGAGACAGAAATGTTTCACAGTTTCTACGAAGGTCAAATTGTTTACAGGAGAGACAGGCCCAGGCTTCAAAGTCAAGGGGCGTTTCAAAGAATATCTTCTTTGGTTTAAGGGGCCTCTTGCCGGGTGTCTCTTTAGATCAAGCAACGTTTGGGACTGTGGCTGTGCCTTGGCAGAATTCCTGTGTTCCGTGGCCGGTAATCCCAGAGGCTTCTAGTTTTCAAGGTCATGGTTAGCGAGAGGCTAACAGGTTCCTGGTTCTTGTATTGTGGCTTTTGGAATTTTGCTCAAGTTCAGAGATTCTACTGACTGCTGTGTTTCTGTTGTGGCTTTTTGACTTTGCATTTACCTTTCTTTTGTAACCAATTTTTCATCAATAAACAAGGATTGTTTTTCCTACATTCCAGTGTGGTGGATTTAATCTTATGGTCTCATTTCTTGATCTGGGATGCAACAACATGGGGCTACAAAGTGGAATCCACGACATGCGAGTGTGGAGAAGAGCAAACCACTGACCACCTGCTGCGATGCAACCTGAGCCCTGCCACATGCACCATGGAGGACCTTCTTGCGGCAACACCAGAGGCACTCCAAGTGGCCAGCTTCTGCTCAAAGGACATTTAATCAACTACCAAGCTTGCAAACTTTGTGTTTTGTTTGTTTGTTTGTTAAAAATGCAATACAACTGCTTGGTTCACTCCTGATACGATAAATAAATAAATAAACCTGTGGGAATAATTCAGCTAAAAAAAGATCCTGTTCAAAAATTCATGCAATGATATGGATGTGATTTTATTTTTATTTGTATTTCTCCAAGCTAACAACACCAAGTCGCTCAGAAATGCATATTTACGCACACCCTTGAAGACAAGAAAGAAGGCTTACCCCTGTTTTGATATCCTCATCACCACTTTCACCTGCATGGCTCACAATAAAGCCCTGAAAGTGAGAGAAATCGAAAGATAAATCCGTAGGAAGAAGTTCCCCCAATATGCAATTACAATAAGATTGCAGGCGTGATGTACTGATTACAGTTGTTTTGCTAGCTGGAGAGAGAATTTAAATTTAAATTTTAAAATGCATTACACTGGAGGATTCTTACTGTGAAGGATGGAAACAGGGCGGAGGGGAGAGAAGGCAACTTTTACCCTACTTATCGGGAAGAAAACAGCAATATTGTTCTCAGTAAATAGTTTGGGGAACCTGTTAGGTGAGTTCATTGTGTATAATAAGACCCCGGAGCACTCTTATAACCCATGTTTAAATCAGCAGCAGAAACATCTACTAGAAGAGTTCATGGTCTTTGTTAAATTGGACTCTTGAGTGGGTCAATGAAAACATAAGGTAAACATTTAGCATGAAGAGTCCTCTAGATCTTCTTATGCATCTCTAAACATGTTTCCTAGTTCTTTCTCTCTTTAGAGATAATGATATTGATAAAAAAGGAGGATAAGAGACATCATTTGAACTCCAGTCATTTGTTTGAATTCCCACCATGAAATAAAGAGACCAGGGACAAGAAAATTCCTCTAAAGGACCATTTTCTGACCTATTTATTGGAAGAACTCGTAATCTATATAAATAAAAATGTAATGTTTGTTTGTGGGATTAACATAACTCAAAAATCACTGAGTTATTGACACCAAATTTGGACACAAGACACCGATCAGGCCAACCAGTGACCATCACTCAAAAAATACTGAAAAACACAGTGGAAGAGACTTGAAAAGCCAAAAACCAAAAATATATTACAACGCACGCACAAAACCACATATATACGCAAACACACATATACACAAATATACACACACACATATATACACATGCAAAACACATATACATAGACTGAGCCACAGCAATGCATGGCAGGGGACGGCTACTCTATATAAATAAAAATGTAATGTTTGTTTGTGGGATTAACACCACTGGACGAATTGCCGCCAAATTTGGCCACAAGACACCTACTAGCCCAAGGAGTGACCATCCCCCTCCCAAAAAAGGATTTTGTCATTTGGGAGTTGTAGTTGCTGGGATTTATAGTTCACCAACAATCAAAGAGCATTTTGAACTTCACCAACGATGGAATTGAACGAAATGTGATACACAGGACTTCCACGACCAACAGAAAACAGAGGTCAGCAGTGACCAGCAATGCTGTAGAATTTGAAGAGGCACAAATGGAGGGTGAAAGAGAGAAATGTGCCAAGAGAATGGTGCATCAAGGCAACCCTGACCAGGACCACCTTCCACCTGGAAACCAATGCCCTCACTGCGGGAGAAGATGCAGGTCAAGAATAGGGCTCCACAGTCACCTATGAACCCACCACCAGCACACCGACCTTGGAGGACCATCATCCTCGGACAATGAGAGATTGCCTAAGTAAGTAAGTAAGAGATCTACCATGGGGAACTGCAGATTGTAATCCATTCAGAGAAGAACTCTGCGCCAGTGAAAACTCACCTTGCAGCATTAGATTAGCCATTAAATGATAATCAAGGTGGTCAGTTGAAACATTCACACCTGGCTCCAGCAGACAAAAGTCCTTTGTCCCACCCTGGCCTTTCCACAGATATATAAACCCTTTTTCCTACTTCCAACAGACCTCACTACCTCTGAGGATGCTTGCCATAGATGCAGGTGAAACGTCAGGAGAAAATGCCTCTAGAACATGGCCATATAGCCCGGAAAACCTACAACAACTCGCCTTGCAGCATCTTGAGCAGTTGCAGGGAGCATGGAAACCTGATCCTTAATGAGTAAACAGACAGTCAAAGGAGAAATAAACATTCAGCATAAAGACTCCTCGGCTTCTTGTTCTTATAAGCTCACACCTATTTCTTTCTTTAAAAAAAATACATTATGGCACTCATGCTAATTAAATATGAGTACAAGACATGCGGTTTGGCGGTAACAGATGTGTTTTCATACAACAGCAGTTGCGCTGACTTACGATCTGACACTTGCTTCAGCCACGGGGCCTGATCGTCATGCATTTCAAATTCATGCTGTTTGAGGGACCAATTAATCTGACTTCATTCCCCCGCTGCCCCTATATGAATGGTTCAGGCAGTACAGATGGGTCACATATACATCATGCCTGCCACAAGATACTCTAGTTAGTCAGATGGGATTGACAGCTAGTTTCCCATTCTCGGAGATGTTCAGAAGCTTGTCCTATTAATAGGTGGTACAGATGGATGTAAAGAATATCTTTTTTTGTGATTGGGTTGGGTCAACTAAACACATTTAAGTCCTATCAAGGCTGGGCTGAGGAGCAGCAGCAAATGATGTGCTTTCTCTTCCATCTTGGACATGTTTTGTGTGGCTGCAATGTGTTATCTGGGGATTCTAAGAGGTGTGTTTGCCCAAAGCAATGGGTTGAATCCTGTTGGATGCTTTCAAGTAGACTTTTACTTACTTACTTTGGCAATCCTTTGTTGTCTGAGTAGGATTGTCATCCGAGATCAGTGTACTGGTGGTGGGTCCACAGGTGACTGTGAAGCCCCATTCTTGACCTGCATCTTCTCCCACAATGAGGGCATCGGTTTCCAGGTGGAAGGCGGTCCCAGTTGGGGTTGGCTTGATGTACCTTCCTCTTGGCATGTTTCTCTCTTTCGCCCTACATTCATGCCTCTTCAAATTCTACAGCACTGCTGGTCACAGCTGATCTCCAGCTGGAATGCTCAAGGGCAAGGGCTTCCAGTTATCAGTGTCTATGCCAGAGTTTTTAAGGTTGGCTTTGAGCACCTTGGTACCCCACCAAGCAACTTGGTATCCCTACGGATGTTCTGAATGTGTGTGCTTCATTTGGAAAAATGTTGCACTTGCAGAGCTCAGGTGGTGTTCTATTTGTGGAGAGGTGGCTGCCAAGGTAGAGGAAATGGTCAACATTTTCTAATGTTACACCATGAAGCTGTATTTCTGGCATTGGAGACGGATTGGCTGGTGACTGCTGGAAGAGCACTTTGGTTTTCCTGATGTTCAATGACAGGCTGAGCTTCTTGTATGCTTCTGTGAAGGTGTTTAGAGTGGCTTGTAGGTTTTCTTCTGAATGTGCACAGACGATGTTGTCATCAGCATACTGGAGTTCTATATCAGATGTTGTTGTAACCTTGGTTTTCAATCTGATGAGGTTAAATAGCTTGCCATCTCTCCAATAGATAATTTCCACTCCAGTGGGAAGTTTCCCATCAACAAGATGAAGTATCATAGCGACGAAGATGGAAAATAAGGTTGGGGCAGTAACACATCCCTGTTTGACACCTGATTCCACCTTAAATGGGTCACTTAAATGGGTCACTGTCCAAGACCGTTGCCATCATATCATCAAGTAGAGTCAAGTCATTGTTGAACCAACATGTTGGTAAATCCCATCAATTAAACTTGTTAACTCTATACAGGACAAACAAAATAATTCAGACCAAAGTTCTCAGGATTTAGTGAGGGCCATTCCAGACAGACCCTATATCTGATTCCAGGTTTTCTGTTTATCCCAGATTATCTAGCAGTGCGGACTCATATAATCCAGTTTAAAGCAGAAAACCTGGGATCAGATCTTGGGATATAGGGTCTGGAAGGGCTAAGAGGTGTGGGTTAATCCAGAAAAGACTGAGGTCACATTTACACTGTGATATAATGCAGTTCCAGAATGCAGTTTAACTGCATTGAACTGGATTATATGGATCTATACTCTCAGTGAAAAAAGTAGTATTTTATGCCAGGTTTTGTTGGGTGGTCCATTGAGAAGGTAAGGGTCTGGAAATGACCTTGAGGGCCACACACATATGCGGTGCTCTTTGCCCATCTCTGCTCTAATCGAATTTCCCCCCTGTAGTTGAAAGTGTTAATCTGCGCCTTACATCTGTTCCCTTTCCCCCCTGCATGGAATGAAACTACTCGAGGCTTTGCTCATTTCATGCCCAGTTGAGGAAGAAAATAACAGATGAATGCAAGGATACCGTTCTGACTTTATACGTGTTCTGCTGCTGTACTCACTATGATGTCTGAGACTCGGAAACATCTTGAGAAGCTGAAGCCCACTAAGGTCCCTTGAATCTATGTCCACGTGGATAAATCAGCATGTACTCCCCGCTTATCCACAGGGAATGTCCCCCATATTCTCTGTGGGGATGTCTGAACCCATGGATAGCATCAAACCTTATATTTTTGAACTTAACTATCATGACAGAGTCAAAAGAAGTTTGTAAACAATACTTTCCATGGTTGGAAGGACCTCATCCCACTCACTTGCTGACTCATGGAGGGAATTGATCCTCTCCCAATCTTTCTCTCATTGCATCTTAAGCAGTCACTTGCATAACAAGTGACGGTTTTTGTGCTGGTACAGCTGTATCAGAAGCTCCTACTTTATTTGCCTTGTATTAAGTGTTTGCTTGCAGCCCAAGACTTGGGATTCTGCAGAAAGGTGGCTTCCTGTTAAAGTTTGCAGTTATAGGGCAGGCCCCCTGTCCATCATCATTAAGTGCTGTTCCGCCCCCTGTTCAGGAGAACTGAGAAGGGAAGGGAGCCATTTTCAGTCAGTCTCAGCAAAGAAAGTCAATGTACAGGACGTATACAGACTTCTCCTGTACAAAGGCTTCAACTCTTAAGACTTCCCGGGGGAGAACAGTCTTAAGAGCATCTAAAGATTCCCAAAGGGAAACAGCCTTACAGACCTGAGGAATTTCGGAGGGAATAACAGCTTTAAACATCAAGAACTCCAGCTAAAGTGACTACAGACCTACTGGTAGGTCCACTCGGTTTTGAGACGCAGTTCAGCCCGGTAGTGGATCCACATCAGTTAGGTTTAGGATCACAGTTAGCCTGGGAGAAGTTTGGAAAGGGATTTTCCTTTAGAGTAAAAGCAGTAGTTAGAAGCCACCAGTTCCACAAAGCCTGGAGGCATTTGTTTAACCTTTTGAAGACAAAAGAAGTTTCTGTTGATTGTTCACCAATAAAAGACTTTGTTATATTTTACAAGCCCTCTCGAGACTGTTTATGGTGAAAATCCTTACGAATTTCTCTTCGGGTCCCCTGCCTTCCCGCTGGGCTAAAGTTGCACGTCCTGTTTTAAAAGCAATTCGTTTCAAGCCCAGCGTGTGACAGAACAGTTTTAAATGGTGTATTTTAATATTTTGATAAATGTTTTAAATGTTTTTGTATTGTATGTGAATTTGTGTCCCGGCATTGAATGTTTGCCAGGTATATGCTGTGCTCCGCCCTGAGTCCCCTTCGGGGTGAGAAGGGCAGAATATAAATGTTTTAAATAAATAAATAAAATAAATAATAACAAGCAGAAGCCAGGAGGTCAACTTCTGGTTCAATCACACCAGGAAAACAAAGAAATATCTGCAAATGCTTTCATTTTCACATGGCAGCTTCAGTATCCCAGGATCGATTGATCTATCTATCTATCTATCTATCTGGCTTGGTTGATCAAGAAAAAAAATGGTTCTAAACTCGTTTTGTATATAGGGGGCGCTGGTGGCTCAATTTTGAAATTATTTCCAAAATTTTCTTTAAAAAAAGATTGAAAATACCAGGAAATACGAATCGCTTCCTTTGTTTCGTTAATTGAAGGTRCCCTTCCCTCCYTCCAGAACCATTAAAATCTCGCAGTTTCCCTTCCTTCCCTTGYGGCGAGCTTCTCTCACCTTTCCTTCCCTTCCCGGCAAGCTGTCCGTCATGCAGAAGGGAGAGGTGGGCGTGGCCAAGCACAGCGCTCCTTGGAGGTCGCTGGGGGCGTGGCCTTCAGGAACAGCTGTTCCCACCCACCCCACCTCCTTCCTCTTTGCATCGGCGGCTTTGCAAGGTGGGCTTTGCGAGGTGGGCGTGGCTACGGCCAGCTCTTCTGCATCGCCGCTTGTCGCCGGTAGCCATGCCCACCTCGCAAAGCCGCCGATGCAAAGAGGAAGGAGGTGGACGTGGGTAAGAACAGCTGTTCCTGAAGGCCACGCCCCCAGCATTTACGATTCACTGCCGGAAGTCGTAAGGAAGATGGCGGATGCAGCTTCGATATGGCAAAAACACTTCCGGGTTGCTAAAATGTGTCGATATCGCTTCTAAAGGTATTTTATTTATGATTTCATAACGATATTAGAAATTAATGAACTGGATCAACCAAGCCTACTATCTATCTATCTATCTATCATCTATCTATCTATCTATCTATCTATCTATCTATCTATCTATCTATCTATCTATCTTGTCTATCTATCTATCTATCTATCTATCTATCTATCTATTAATAATAATCTTTATTTATACCCCGCCACCATCACCCCCAACAGGGACTTGGGTCAACTTACACGAGGCCAAGCCAAACAGCAAATAACAATACAATAAAATACAATAAAATAAAAAACCGAAACGCAAGCAACAACACAGTAAAATACAAAAACATGATGAATGCAATAAGCAATGAACAATAAACATAAGAATACAATGAACAATCACAACAACAGTGAGTGGGCCGCATGTATAATAAAATGATTAAAAACTCAGGATGAGATAAAAAGAGCAGATTATTTGCATGGGAAAACTCATAGAGAAACAGTGTAATAAAAATACCTTCGTACAAGGGGGGTATTCCTAGGTCAAAATGTTGAGGGGGGCAATAGCTAAAGCTTGTGTGGCTACTCTCCAAAAGCACAACGACAGAACTAGGTCTTGAGATTCTTTTTAAAGGTTTCTAAGGTAGGGGCTTTCCTAATCTCTCAGGGCAAAGAGTTTCAGAGTCGGGGGGGGGGGGCACAGAAGAGAAGGCTCTCTCCCTTGTACTCACAAGACGAGCCTGTGAAACTAGCAGAGGTGAAAGGAGGGCCTCCCCCGAAGATCAAAGAGCTGGGGCTGGTTCATGAAGAGAGATACGGTCACGAAGGTAGGCGGGTCCCAAACTGTTTAGGTCTATCTATCATCTATCTATCTATCTATCTATCTATCTATCTATCTATCTATCTATCTATCTATCTATCTATCTATCTCTGTTCATCTATCTATCTATCTATCTATCTATCTATCTATCTATCTATCTGTTCATCTATCTATCGGTCCATCTATCTGCCCACTTATCTGTTCATCTATCTCAGTGGTTCTCAACCTTGGGTCCCCAGATGTTTTGGGCCTATAACTCCCAGAAATCCCAGCTAGTTTACCAGCTGTTAGGATTTCTGGGAGTTGTAGGCCAAAAACATCTGGGGACCCCTGGTTGAGAACCACTGATATCTGTTCATCTATCTATCTATCTGTTCTTCCATCCATCCATCCATCCATCCATCCATCCATCCATCTGCAGTTGATGAGGATATGCCTGGTTATTCCAACATAAAATAAGTAGCAAAATAATTGGCTGGTGCATTCATCATAACTGTGATTCTCCATCTAATCAAGGTATTGGTAGTTCAGGAAAAGAACATCCTGGGTTTGGCATTGTTGTCATCACCCTTCATGAAGACCCCAAGACACATATGGGTTGAAAATGGGCCAATATATTATTATTTCCTAGCAATCAATCTACAAAGCATCTGGAAGACATGGAACTATGGAAGACAACCCTATATAACAGTGGTTCCTAACCTTTTTTTTAACCAAGGACCACATGACCAGGGACCACTTTGACCAGGGACCACTCTCCAACATTAGGACCAAAAGAGTTACGAATCGGTTTAACCCCCTGTGCCGGCAGGACTGAAGACCGACAGGTCGCAGGTTTGAATCCGAGGAGAGGCGGATGAGCTCCCTCTATCAGTTCCAGCTCCTCATACGGGGACATGAGAGAAGCCTCCCACAAGGATGATAAAACATCAAAAAACATCTCGGTGTCCCCTGGGCAACATCCTTGCAGACGGCCAATTCTCTCACACCAGAAGCGACTTGCAGTTTCTCAAGTCGCTCCTGACACGACAAAAAAATAAATAAATCTTTAGATTTGGTTTGGTTATTTAGGGTGCTGATTCAGGAAATTGCATTGCATAGACCACATCAGTTCTAGTTTCTGATACAGAACATATGCCATCAAGTAGTCACCATCTGCTCGCCCACAGAAAACCATATCTCATAATCTAGAGCCGTGGACCTTCTTTTAGGTCTTGTAGTCCACCAGTGGGCTGTAGCCCACAGGTTGAGAACCACTGCTATATAGGGACTGGTATTCCAGGTTATATTTCAACATCTGTCAGCCGAAACAAAACCCTTCAACCAGATCTAATAAAAAGCTGTGATTCTCTCTTTGCTCTTCAATGTGACCAACATATTGCTTCATAGGAGAGCAAACTGATTTGACTGACCCTTCTGTCTCAGTGTGGCTCCAGGCCACCAGCTTGATACCAAACATAATTCCTTACAATGCATTTCCCCTCAAAATCCAACCACTCATAATTTGGAATATTGAAACAAAGCCAAACAGAGAGATAATAAAACCATCGAAAAAATTGCTTCAAGCTTCCAATTCCATTCATTTCAGTTCTGGTTGTATGTGTGTGAATAATTATAAACCGAATGTTTCAGAAGCTTCCAGGGTAGCATTTTCTTTATGAGCAGAAAAGCGGCAAGGAAAGAAAAACTGCCTGTTTTATTAGTCAATTGATATGGTTAGGAATTTACATTTTAATCCCTCTTTAATATTTTAACATTGAAGGAAGATGTGATATATGAGATCACACATAGGGCATGGATTATAAATGTAAAGAATATTAGATATAACTTGGGAAGCAAAATGTATTTTCTTCTGAACGGGCCACCAAATGGTTGTCCTCTGCCCACATGTGCAGAGTATGTATTCATCTTAATGATGGATATATGGCAATCAGCAGGCAATCTATCTTGTGAGATGGCAAGTGACACATTTCTTTTATGGGCTGATGAAATCTCTTGCCATTTGTGAGCCTTTAACACATTGATCCTTATTGCCGGGGAATCTACTAACTGTCAATCAACGCTTTGTCTAGCCGGTGCATTTATGGCAAGCTGTACCTCAAGGAATCAAATTGTTTCGGCCACCTTGGGCCACCTCACATCGCCTTGCACTATAGTTTGTAGTGAGTGACGTCAGAATATAAATATATTCAGTTTGTGATCTTTGGATGTACAGGTTCTAAATTACTTTTTCCACAACCTGGCAGTTTTATTTGCTCCCTGACTGCACAGGAAGCCCACGTTTTCACCAAGAGCATTTACACCGGCATTCACTCATACCACAAAGCGCACGGGATGAACACAAGTGAGCAGGCGGACACATCCCAAAAGGCACACCTGACTCCCTCCTGAGACCCGGAACCAGGGCTGCAAAATGTACAGGTTGAGTTTCCCCTTTCCCAAAATGCCAAAATCCATATATTGTTTGCTTTCTTTGTCACTTCCATCAATGGGGAAAGGGGGCTAGTTACATGTCCAGTAATCACAGATTTGTTTCCCCCCAAAAGCCACCACTCTACCGCTATCAGTAATGTTGATGGCGGAGGACAATCACTTCAATGCTAGTGGTCTTTGATTCTTCCAGCACGCTGACATTTGTCCGCTTGTCTTCCCAAGAGATTTGCAGGATTTTCTGGAGGCAGCACTGATTGAATTGTTCTGTAGACTGTCCATGTTTTGCAGGCGTATAGCAGGGTTGGGAGGACAATAGTTTTATAGACAAGCACCTTGGTATCCCTACGGATGTCCCGGTCCTCAAACACTCTCTGCTTCATTCGGAAAAATACTGCACTCGCAGAGCTCAGGCGGTGTTGAATTTCAGTGTCAATGTTGACTTTTGTGGAGAGGTGGCTGCCAAGGGAGCAGAAATGGTCAGCATTTTTTAATGTTGTCCGGATGCCTGACCACCATCTCCCAAAGCAGTTGCTCTAATCCAAAATGAAGAATGGAAAATGGAATGTTGGAGGACAGGAAAAGAGATTTAAAGATGGGCTCAAAGCCAACCTTAAAAACTCTGGCATAGACACTGAAAACTGGGAAGCCCTGGTCCTTGAGCGCTCCAGCTGGAGGTCAGCTGTGACCAGCAGTGCTGTAGAATTTGAAGAGACATGAATGGAGGGGAGAAAGAGAGAAACGTGCCAAGAGGAAGGTGCGTCAAACCAACCCTGACTGGGACTGCCTTCCACCTGGAAACCGATGCCCTCACTGTGGGTGTGCTGTCATGCGCTGGGCCTGTGAAAGAGTCTGTAGACAGGACGTGTTCTGTATGCCCAACGGGACACCGGGGGTGCCTCGGATTAGAGGCCTTTTGGATTTCCCTAAACAAAGTCTTTAGAAACTTGGAAAGTTTAACAAAGTTCTTTATTAGTGCTTAGGTCTTCAATAAATCAAACAAATACTTCAAGGCTTTGAATCAACTGGTAGCTTTCTTAATCTTGTCCACAAGGGACAGGCAACTATCTTCATGAAATGTTTCTTCACTATCAGGGAAATCCTTGACCTCTACCTGGGCAAATCTGTATTAGGCTCTGTTGGAATGGGCCCCTACATCCGGTCCAAATTGCTTTATGGCTGCCGCGAGTGGTCATTACCGAACAGAGTCCTTTTGTAGATTTCCAAGAGGAAAGAAGGTCTTCAATTCCCAGTGAAGGCTTGCTGTAAAGCTGTGGGACTGGATCCCCCCAGCAAAAGCGAAGGCTGGCTGTATAGCTGTGGGACTGGATCCCTCCAGCAAAAGCTGTAAAAGACGAAGCTTTCTACAGGTGGAAGTGATTCACGTCCTGTACGAAAGGCTTCTCTGTGTGAACTGGAGGTCTCCTTTTCCCCTCCTTAACCCAGAAAAAGGGGAGGAACTAAAGAACATAATGATAATTGATGGGTCATTGGCCCTATGATTGCAAACCAAGGGAAGCCACCTTATTGCAAAATGCATGGGACTTTGGAATACATGCAAACACTCAATAGAAAGGAAAAGAAGTTGGAGCTCCTGGTACAGCCGTACCAGCACAGGGAGAAGATGCAGGTCAAGAATAGGGCTCCACAGTCACCTATGGACCCACCACCAGTACACTGATCTCAGAAGACTATCCTACTCGGACAACAAGGGATTGCCTAAGTAAGTAAGTAAGACTCTACTTGAGAGCATCCAACAGGATTCAACCCATTGCTTTGGGCAAATACACCTTTTAGAATCCCCCAGATAACACATTGCAGCCACACAAAACATGTCCAAGATGGAAGAGAAAGGACATCATTTGCTGCTCCTCCTCAGCCCAGCCTTGATAGGACTGAAGTGTGTTTAGTTGACCCAACCCAATAAAAAAAGATATTTTTTACATCCATCTGTACCACCTATTAATAGGACAAACCAAGGAAAGCCACCTTATTGCAAAATGCATGGAACCTTGGAATACATGCAAACACTGAAAGAAAGAAAAAAAAAGTTGGAGCTCCTGGTACAGCCGTACTAGAAAAGTGGGAGAAGATGCAGGTCAAGAATAGGGCTCCACAGTCATCTACGGACCCACTACCAGAACACCGATGTTGGAGGACCATCATCCTCGGACTACGAGGGATCACCTAAGTATCAGAAATGTGATGGGATAAAGAGAAAGGAGGATGAATCCATGTTCTGCAGCTTGACATAAAATCCCTGTAAAAACAGATGTTAGGAAAGGGAAAAAGTCCAAATATATCCACCTGCACCTTGAATTTGGCTCGGCAACTTATCGGCAGCCAATGAAGCTGTTTCAATAGGGGTGTTGTATGCTCCCTATAGTTTGCTGCAATAAGGAGCCTGGCTGCTGCCCATTGGACCAATTGAAACTTCCGGTCCGTCTTCAATTAATCAAAATTCACGAAGGATCAAATCTGCCAAAGTCAAATTTGAAAATGTAGAGGGATGTGCTGGTACAGCTGTACCAGGAGCTCCAACTTTATTTTCTTTCTGTTATCTGTTTGCAGTCATAGGGCAGGCCTCCTGTCCATCATAATTAAGCTTTGGTTCCGCCCCTTGTTCAGGGCTCTGGGAGGGAAAGGAGCCATTTTTTGGGCAGTCTCACATAAGGAAGCTAAACTATAGGACGTAGACCAGCTCGTCCCATAGAAAAGCTTCTTTTCTCAAGAACATCCGGGGAAACAGAAACAGAAATTCCAGGGGAAAGGTCCCAAGGCTCTGGCTGAGAGCTCACAGCCTCTCAGCCTCACAGCAATCAGAGGGAAAACAGCCCTGAAGTTTTCAAAGAATTCTCTGAGGGAGGACAGCATTACAGATCCACTGAACTCCAGCTGAAATATCTTCAAGCCTCGGCTGGTAGGTCTACTCGATACCCAGACGCATTTGGAATCGGTAGTAGGACCCACACCGATGAGGCATAGATAGTAAACAGCCTGGGAGAGGTTAAATAGGGTTTTTTCTTACAGAGAAAGTACAGTTAATCAAAGTCAGGTGCCAGTCCATTGAGGACTAGACTAAGAAAGCCTTGAAGTGTTGTTTGAACCATAGAAGGTTTGTTGTTTGTTCCATAATAAAGACTTTGTTGTATCATTAAAGACTCTAAAGACCATCACTTCAGAAAAATCCCCGAGAACCTCTCTTTGAGGCGCCCCTGGCTTCCCACTGGGCTTAAAACATACGTCCTATAGAAAAGACAGCTGTTACAGGCCCAGCACGTGACAGAACAAGGGATGACTGACTATCCAGTAAGGGATTGCAAACAGTAGATGTCATAATACTACACCACTAGCCAGATCTTGCTCTCTGCTGCCTGCCCTAGAAACAGTAAAAGTAATTACAAATAAGGACAATCTATGCAAAACAACTGCACTTTTTGCAGGCAAAGGATTCAAAGGCAGCAGAGGAATGAAAAGACGTTTTTCAGCTGCAAAGCTTTAAGAAAAAACCAAGAATAATTTTGGCCTGGCTGCTCTAAATAAAAAGCATTTGGAAAAAAACCCAATCAAATTGCCCATTAACCTTCGATCGTCTGTATGCATAACGAGCTCCAAGATTTTATTAGCAAACAAAGTTAGAGACAGCTTAATACCTTTTGACATTGCATGTAGTGTGCTCTTTACACCATCTTAAAAACGTGGCATTAATCACCGGTGACAAAGCGTTAACCTTTTTGTAGCCTGCTTTAATTAAGAGAAATAAAGAGCTATGGAATGGTAAATTGCTTAAATTAATACTATTGACTGAGTGCTGATCCGTCACCTTAATTTTGTTTGGAATATTATACGGCTGAAAGTTTCAACAGTTTGGTGCTGAGTTTGAAAGTTAAAGCTAACATTTCGTTTTCATACTGGGCATCGTTTCCAAACGTTGGCCGTCCAGATGTTTTGGACTTCATCTTTTGGAATCTGTGACCATTGGCCAAGGTCCTTTGAGATGTTACTGCCCTAAATATTTGAAGGCTTATGGATAGAGAACCGTTCTATGAGGAAACCCAGGTTTTAGTTTTATACATACTTGTTTGAATGAAAGCTCCATTGTACATTAATCTATATAAATAAAAATGAAATGTTCGTTTGTGGGATTAATAGAACTCAAAAACCACTGGGTGAATTGACACCAAATTTGGACACAATATACCTAACACCCCAATGTATGTCCTTCATTCAAAAAAATTGATTTTGTCATTTGGGAGTTGTAGTTGCTGGGATTTATAGTTCACTTACAATCAAAGAGCATTCTGAACCTCACCAACGATGGAATTGAACCAAACTTGGCACACAGTTCTCCCATGACCAACAGAAAATACTGGAAGGGTTTGGTGGGCAGTGTCCTTTGGTTTTGGAGTTGTAGTTCACCTACATCCAGAGATCACTGTGGACTCAAACAATGATGGATCTGGACCAAACTCTACACAAATACTCAATACGCCCAAATGTGAACACTGGTGGAGTTTGGGGAAAATAGAATCTTGACATTTGGGAGTTGTAGTTGCTGGGATTTATAGTTCACCTACAATCACAGAGCATTCTGAACCCCACCAAGATAGAATTGGGCCAAACCTCCCACAGAGAACCTCCATGTGAGCCACAGCAACGTGTGGCAGGGGACGGCTAGTTTATATAAATAAAAATAAAATGTTAGTTTGTGGGATTAACATAACTAAAAAAACACTGGATGAATTGACACCAAATTTGGACACAATACACCTATCACTTCAACGAGTGACCATCACTCATAAAACACTGCAAAACACAGTGGAAGAGATTTATAAAGACAAAAAAAAATACATTACAAATACATTACATACAAATACATTACAACGCATGCACAAAACCACATATATACACATATACACAAATATATACACACATAAAAAAAGAGGAGTCAAAGTGGTGTAGTGGTTTGAGCACTGGACTAGAATTCTGGAAAGGTGGGTTTGAATCTCTGTTCATCCATGGCAAATTACTATAATCCACTGTAGTCCACTGTAATCATGTGGATTCAGCAGGATTCTTGTTGGCATGCAACAATTATACACACTAGATCAGGTATGGGCAAACCCAGGCCCCTTGGGCTCTTTTCTCAAGCCCTCCTCTCTCTCACCATCCTATCCTATCCTATCCTATCCTATCCTATCCTATCCTATCCTATCCTATCCTATCCTTCCTTCCTTCCTATCCTATCCTATCCTATCCTATCCTATCCTTCCTTCCTTCCTTCCTTCCTTCCTTCCTTCCTTCCTTCCTTCCTTCCTCTTTCCCTCCATCCTTTCCTTCCCTCCCTCTTTCTCCTTCCCTTATTCCTTCTCTTCCACCCTTACAGCGTTCCTTCCTGGATGGTCACATTCTATCCTATCCTATCCTATCCTATCCTATCCTATCCTATCCTATCCTATCCTATCCTATCCTATCCTATCCTATCCTATCCTATCCTATCCTATCCTATCCTTCCTTCCTTCCTTCCTTCCTTCCTTCCTTCCTTCCTTCCTTCCTTCCTTCCTTCCTCTTTCTTCCCTGCCCTCCCTCTCTCTTTCCTCCTTCCCTTATTCCTTCTCTTCCACCCTTACAGCGTTCCTTCCTCCCGTCTTTCCTCCCTCCTTACCTCTCTTTCTCCTTCCTACACAGATTGGACCACAGCAATGTGTGGCAGGGGACAGCTAGTTCTGAATAAATATGGATGAATGAAAGAAATGCAAAGTATGCAAAGAGGGAAAGAAAAACAAAAGAAAAGGAGGGAAGAAGGAGGAAGGAGGAAAAAGAAGGAAGGAAGGAGAAGAAAGAGAGAGGAAGAGAAGGAAGAAGGGAGGGGAGGAAAGGGAAGGAAGGAAGGAAGGAAGGAAGGGAAGGGGAAAGAGAGAGGTAAGGAGGGGAAGAGGAGGAAAGAAAGAAGAAAGGGGGAGAGAAGGAAGAAGAGGGAGAAAGAGGAAGGAAGGAAAGAGGAAGGAAGGAAGAAGAAGGAAGGAAGGAAGGAAGGAAGGAAGGAAGGAAGGAAGGAGAAAGAGAGGTAAGGAGGGAGGAAAGACGGGAGGAAGGAACGCTGTAAGGGTGGAAGAGAAGGAATAAGGGAAGGAGAAAGAGGGAGGGAAGGAAAGGATGGAGGGAAAGAGGAAGGAAGGAAGGAAGGAAGGAAGGAAGGAAGGAAGGAAGGAAGGAAATAGATAGGATAGGATAGGATAGGATAGGATAGGATAGGATAGGATAGGATAGGATAGGATAGGATGGTGAGAGAGAGGAGGGCTTGAGAAAAGAGCCCAAGGGGCCTGGGTTTGCCCATACCTGATCTAGTGTGTATAATTGTTGCATGCCAACAAGAATCCTGCTGAATCCACATGATTACAGTGGACTACAGTGGATTATAGTAATTTGCCATGGATGAACAGAGATTCAAACCCACCTTTCCAGAATTCTAGTCCAGTGCTCAAACCACTACACCACTTTGACTCCTCTTTTTTTGTTCATTATATATATCTATTAGTGAGTGCAGATTTCATGCAATTTTTGGAGGAAGGGTATATAAATGGCCATTCATTCTAACAAAGATCAGGGTGTATGTGCAACTATTTCCTATATACTGAAGAGTTGTTTGGGGAGAGCTGCAAAGCATCTCTGCAAGACATAATAGTTCAACTCCTAAATCCAGAATATAAATGCTTACATTTAGATTTTTGCATTAATTAGCCTGTGAAATTTTGGGTGCATTTACACTGTAGAATTAATGAAGTTTGACCCCACTTTAATTTTCACAGCTCAATGCTATGGACTAGGATTTGTAGTTTGGTGAGACACCAGAACTCTTTCGCAGAGAAGGTCTTATTGAAAAACCCTAAAACTCCCAAGATTCCATAGTATTGAGCCATAGCAGTTAAAGCTGTGTCAATCTGCATTAATTCTACAGGGCAGATGCACACCTTGTGTTGAATGGCAACATGAAGCATCTGAACCAAGATGTCAAACGAGCAACTAGCATACAAGAAGCTTGGTCTGACATTGAACATCGAGAAAACCAAAGTGCTCTTCCAGCAGTCACCAGCCAATCCCTTTCCAATGCCAGAAATACAGCTTAATGGTGTAACATTAGAAAATGCGGACCATTTCCACTCCCTTGGCAGCCACCTCTCCACCAAAGTCAACATTGACACTGAAATTCAACACCGCCTGAGCTCTGCGAGTGCAGCATTTTTCCGAATGAAGCAGAGAGTGTTTGAGGACTGGGACATCCGTAGGGATACCAAGGTGCTTGTTTATAAAGCTATTGTCCTCCCAACCCTGCTATATGCCTGCGAGACGTGGACTGTCTACAGATGTCACATGCAACTCCTGGAACGATTCCATCAGCGCTGCCTCTAAAAAATCCTGCAAATCTCTTGAGAAGACAAGCCGACAAATGTCAGCGTGTTGGAAGAAGCAAAGACCACCAGCATTGAAGCGATGGTCCTCCGCCATCAACTCCACTGGACTGGCCATGTTGTCCAGATGCCTGACCACCGTCTCCCAAAGCAGTTGCTCTACTCCGAACTCAAGAATGGAAAATGGAATGTTGGAGGACAGGAAAAGAGATTTAAAGATGGGCTCAAAGCCAACCTTAAAAACTCTGGCATAGACACTGAGAACTGGGAAGCCCTGTCTCTTGAGTGCTCCAGCTGGAGGTCAGCCGTGACCAGCAGTGCTGTAGAATTTGAAGAGGCACAAATAGAGGGCAAAAGAGAGAAACGTGCCAAGAGGAAGACGCACCAAGTCAACCCTGACCGGGACCTGCTTCCACCTGGAAACCAATGCCCACACTGTGGGAGAAGATGCAGATCAAGAGTAGGGCTCCATAGTCACCCACTGCCAGTACACCGATCTTGGAAGACAATCCTACTCAGACAATGAGGGATCACCTAAGTAAGTAAGTAAGCAAAGAAAGTGCATGTACGTCCTTGCAGAAATGGCATTGCATGCACAAATTCACACTGAACACATTGTTCTTGCATTGTATGCAGATTTTTGCTCAAATACTGGAAACCTTAAGAAAGTTTCATTCTGTGCCTATTTGGGTTTCAGAGGCATTCGAAGCAACCTGTTTCGTGGAGAATGAGTCATTTTCCTTATCTCTCTATCCTAGTGTTTCTCAACCTGGGGGTCGGGACCCCTGGAGGGGTTGCGAGGGGGTGTCAGAGGGGTCGCCAAAGACTATCAGAAAACACAGTATTTTCTGTTGGTCATGGGGGTTCTCTGTGAGAAGTTTGGCCAAATTCTATCATTGGTGGGGTTCAGAATGCTCTTTGATTGTAGATGAACTATAAATCCCAGCAACTAGAGCTCCCAAATGTCAAGATCTATTTTCCCCATACTCCAACAGTGTTCACATTTGAGCATTCATGCCAAGTTTGGTCCAGATCCATCATTCTTTGAGTCCATGGTGCTCTCTGGATGTAAGTGAACTACAACTCCAAAATTCAAGGTCAATGCTCACCAAACCATTCCAGTATTTTGTGTTGGTCATGGGAGTCCTGTGTGCCAAGTCTGGTTCAATTCCACTGTTAGTGGAGTTCAGAATGCTCTTTGATTGTAGGTGAACTATAAATCCCAGCAACCATAACTCCCAAATGACACAATCAATCCCCTCTCCAACCCCATCAGTATTCAAATTTGAGCATATAGGGTATTTGTGCCCAATTTGGTCCAGTGAATGATACTACATCCTGCATATCAGATATTTACATCACAATTCATAACAGTCGCAAAATGACAGTTATGAAGTAACAACAATTAATTTTATGGTTGGGGGTCACCACAACATGAGGAACTGTATTAAGGGGTCACGACATGAGGAAGGTTGAGAACCACTGCTCTATCCCTTCAGGATCTACCAACAGAAACAAGACATCAGATGTTTTCCAGGACCAGGCTGACCTTAGAGACTATATGTTTGGGGACTACAGCTCCTAGTATCCCCTGGGCATTATGTCTGGAAGCTTCTGGGACTTCTGGTGACAAAAAGTCAGCTTTTCAAGCTCTGGGATGCAGGCATTGCACTTGAAGGTATTTCTATGTATCTTAGGAGCAAAAAAAATCCTTTCCTTTCCACATTTCTGTTAGGTGCTTCACCTCATGTTTGTATTTATCCAATCTTGGGTGTGGCTACAGTGATGTATACCTATAATTACAACTATAATGGAAAGGGGAGAAGAAAATCAATCTGCACGCTCTTTCGCTTTCTCTCTCGCTCGCTTATAGACACACAGAATGCGCTGATTATTATGCAAAGAGGCAGCCGCCGAGGCAAGAGAGATTGCAGTAAATAAGGACATAGAAATCATTAGGGTAAGATAGTGTTTCAAAGAATAGATTATACCAGGCTCCCCTGCTGAACTTCATTACAGAGATAATCAGTTCCTATTGGGCAACCCTGATATAGGTAAAGCTGAAGGATAATGAGATTCCTTCAAGAAAGGGGGAAAAAGATATGAAATTTGCTGTATTCAGGTGAAAAGGAGTGAGTGGAACAGGAGAGTGCATGTTCTTTCCGATGATTGATGCTAACATTTAAGATGGGACTGATCGGGACCAAGAGAGCAAATGCAAACAAAGACATTTAAGGCTGATTCACGCCAATCTGAAGTTGCATTGGAATGAGGATTGGCATTTTGCGCTTCAGAGTTCCCAGGGACAGAGACCATAAGTGACGTGAGAATGCAGCAAAGTTGGAGTTCTTCGCTGCATGTCCAAATCTTGATGTTTTTTTTAAAAGCATGTGCATCCTTTACTGTCTACCATTCCAGATTACATTTAATGCTACAATGCAGAAGTTCTGCTCTGCAGCGCATTTCATAGGCTTATCATAGAAACATAGAGTTGGAAGAGACCTCATGGGCCATCCAGTCCAACCCCCTGCCAAGAAGCAGGAACATTGCATTCAAAGCACCCCTGACAGATGGCCATCCAGCCTCTGATTAAAAACTTCCAAAGAAGGAGCCTCCACCACACTCCGGGGCAGAGAGTTCCACTGCTGAACCGCTCTCACAGTCAGGAAGTTCTTGGTGAGGATGAGGGACAGGGCCTTCTCGGTGGTGGCCCCTCGACTGGAACTCACCCCCCAGGGATGTCAGACATGCCCCAACGCTGGCAGTCTTTAGAAGGAGCCTGAAAACGTGTTTGTTCCAGTGTGCCTTTCCAGAATAAGGAAACTCCCAGCAATATGTCTCTAAATGCACTTTTTAGTGATCTAGGATTGTCTACATGCTCTATCCCTCTCCAAAATTTCTATCCTGTTTATGTGCCATCTGGTCACGCCCAGCATTATTTTTTTTAAAAAAATTAATTAGTACATTTGGCCCTGCCATAGGTTTTTAAATGTCGTGTTATTGTTAATGTTTATTGCTATTTTCTGTTTATGAGTTTATTTATTGTTTGTATTACTGTTGCTATTGTTTTTATTGTTGTATTGTGGGCTCGGCCTCATGTAAGCCACACCGAGTCCCTTGGGGAGATGGTAGCAGGGTACAAATAAATTATTTGTCGACCTTCTTTGATTACAGTGAACTCTTGGTTATCGGAGCAGGCGGCAAGTTTTTATGAAGAGGGTATTTTAAAATTGGTTCAGAGGTATGATAAGTGTTTGAATCAACTTGGCAACTATGTCGAAAAATAGAGTATGTACTTTCTGAAAATAATTTTTTTAAAATAAACTTTTGTTGTGTACTTATGTTCAAAAGGACCTTACTTAAAAAATACCCCTCATAGCTTATTGAGAAATTGAAGATTGAGATATTATAGATAGAGAAGCCTACTGAGAAATTGAGTTATATAGATATAGAGAGAGACTTCATTGCTTTATCTCCAGAACTAACTCTGAGCTATAGATAGAGAAAAATCCTGCTTTTTTCTAACCATGACAGTTTAGGGTTAGGGTGAAAAGATTCCAGAATCTTATCTGCCATTCTGGGCAAAAGTCAATTTAGTGCCTGGAGGAGAAGAGAAAGAAAGAATATCTCTGTGGTTTCACCTATTGACTGTTCTGTTTATAACTTTGGTGAACTGTGCCAAGTCTGCAAGGACTTTGAAGAATAAATATTCCCTTTTTGATGTTCAACCTTCAACAGTCTCAGTTGCTGAATATCTCAAGCTTCCAAAGAAAGACACTTGCAGTTCTCTCAGATATAGAGAGCAGCACATCTCAGTTTTATTTTTATAACGTCTGGGTGTAACGGCACACTTCCCAAGTGTCTAGGAGTGTGTGATGTATCGGTGAATAATGCATGCAGATCGCAGTAGGGTGGCCTTCTGCAGCTGGCAGATGATAATTTTGTCAGCGCCGATTGTGTTTAAGTGCAGGCCAAGGTCCTGAGGCACTATACCCAGTGTGCCGATCACCACTGGGACCACCTTGACTGGCTTGTGCCAGAGTCTTTGCAATAATAATAATAATAATAATAATAATAATAATAATTATTATTATTATTATTATTATTATGAGGCCAGCAATTCCTGACACCCGAAAAGTGCATTTTTAACCATTTGACTGTCCTTTCCACCCCTGGTAATACTGTTTTCTCTTATTCTTTACCTGGAAATGCTGGGAATTGAATTGGGAGACTTTCTGCATGCAAAGCATGTTCTGCATGCAAAGCATGGTCTCTCGCGGAGCTCTGCTCCCCCATTCAAGGACTCTCCATAAAAATCAGGCCGAGTCATCCACTTTGCTAGGAAAACTTCTGTTTAAGCATCTCTAGCATGGGGACCACTCGCAAAATCATTACTCAGGGTATCCTATTATAACAGGATCGAAATGATAATAAGCACAGGAGTGTTCCCAGCACTCCACTTAGTGCCAAATAACCCAGCAAAGAGGCTGGCTCTACTCTGGATATTATGACACTTTTAAAGTCAAGCGCTGATTACCAAGTTGCATCCCTGATAAATGGCACAACAGGGAACCCTTTTTAGCACGTTTACCTAATTAGTGATTATAAAGTGTTATATATGATTTCCCTGCCAAGCTCCGGAGAAAATGACAGCATTCCCAATGAGGAAACTTGGGGGGCTGGGTGGACACTGAATCCACAAAAGTTACTTCTAAGACAGGCTTTGGGTTGACCTTGAGCTCTGACGCCAAAGAAAAACAGAAGAGGCAACGATTTATTATTATTATTATTAGCCAGCTGGTGTACACTTGCTGCCACGTCTTGGATTTCCACATCAAAAGAAATCTTTCACATTGACCTCCCATCCTAAGCAAACTTTCCCTGCAGTAAATCGTATTGATTTTGCTGGAGATCACTTTTAAGTCAACATACACTGAAGTCTTGTTTTAATCACCATCTTATGATTCTGCGATAGTTATTTTGCCATGTTATTCTAACACATAGAAAAAGAAAAGTTGGCCTAGACTGATTTTCCCACTGAGTTCAGTGCCTTTAATCCCACCGTAAACAAAAATGTTGTTGAATGAGTACAATGTCTGGAAGAAAGCTCAGCACAATCTCAAGGAATCAAGTGTTGTCAAACTGCATGAATCCAACAGGGGTGTCAAACACATTGCGTGTGCATGAGCGACACACCTCCTGCCTGTGGAACCAAAGATGACGCATACACCGGTTTGGGATATAAATTGGTCACAACTTGGGCAGGAACATGGGTTGGCTGCCGTGCATGGGTCCTAGATCATGGATCGGGGAGCCTGCTGTTGACCGATACTGCTTATTACACCAGGGTGCTGCCAGCACATTGCTATATTGTATTGTATTGTATTGTATTGTATTGTTTTGTTTTGTTTTGTTTATTAGCATAGCACAGGAGACAAGGTAGAACTGTCCCCTGCGCCCCCCCCCTCTCGCTTCACTCTGGCCCAGAGCAGCAGTTGGTGCTGGTGGGAGGGGTCCCCAACTGATGACATATGCAAGAGACAAGATGGAACTGTCTTCCTGGTCCCCTCTCTCTTCACTCTGACCCAGATCAGCAGTTGGTGCTGGGGGAGGGGTCCCCAACTGATGACATATGCAAGAGACAAGATGGAACTGTCCCATGGCCCCCTCTCTCTTCACTCTGGCCCAGGGCGCAGTTGGTGCTGGGGGAGGGGTCCCCAACTAATGACATATGCAGGAGACAAGATGTAATTGTCCCCTGGCCCTCTCTTTCTTCACTCTGGCCCAGATCGGCAGTTGGTGCTGGCAGGAGGAGTCCCCAACTGATGACATATGCAGGAGACAAGGTGGAACTGTCCCATGGCCCCTTTCTCTTCACTCTGGCCCAGAGCAGCAGTTGGTGCTGGCGGAAGGGGTCCCCAACCAATGACATATTCAGGAGACAAGATGGAACTGTCCGCTGGCCCCCTCTCTCTTCACTATGCCCCAGAGCAGCAGGTGGTGCTGGGGAGAGGGGTCCCCAACTGATGACATATGCAGGTGACAAGATGGAACTGTCCCATGGCCCCCTCTCTCTTCACTCTGGCCCGAGCAGCAGTTGGTGCTGGGGGGGGGGTCCCCAACTAATGACATATGCAGGAGACAAGATGTAATTGTCCCCTGGCCCTCTCTTTCTTCACTCTGGCCCAGATCGGCAGTTGGTGCTGGCAGGAGGAGTCCCCAACTGATGACATATGCAGGAGACAAGGTGGAACTGTCCCATGGCCCCTTTCTCTTCACTCTGGCCCAGAGCAGCAGTTGGTGCTGGCGGAAGGGGTCCCCAACCAATGACATATTCAGGAGACAAGATGGAACTGTCCGCTGGCCCCCTCTCTCTTCACTATGCCCCAGAGCAGCAGGTGGTGCTGGGGAGAGGGGTCCCCAACTGATGACATATGCAGGAGACAAGATGGAACTGTCCCCTGGCCCCCTCTCTCTTCACTCTGGCCCAGAGGCAGTTGTGCTGGGAGGGGGAGGGTTCTGGAGAACAAGCCCTATGAGGAGTGGCTTAAAGAGTATAGTATCTAGATCCAGGGAAGTCATGCCAACCCTCTATTTTGCCTTGGTCAGACCACAAATGGAATACTGTGTCCAATTCTGGGCACCACAATTGAAGGGAGATATTGACAAGCTGGAATGTGTCCAGAGGAGGGTGACTAAAATGACCAAGGGTCTGGAGAACAAGCCCTATGAGGAGCAGCTTAAAGAGCTGAGCATGTTTAGCCTGAAGAAGAGAAGGCTGAGAAGAAACATGATAGCCATGTATAAATATGTGAGAGGAAGTCATAGGGAGGAGGGAGCAAGCTTGTTTTCTGCTGCCTTGGAGACTAGGACGCGGAACAATGGCTTCAAACTACAAGAAGGAGATTCCATCTGAACATGAGGAAGAACTTCCTAACTGTGAGAGCTGTTCAGCAGTGGAACTCTCTGCACCGGAGTGTGGTGGAGGCTCCTTTTTTGGTGTAAGCGAGGCTGGATGGCCATCTGTCGGGGTGCTTTTGAATGCGATTTTCCTGCTTCTTGGCAGAATGGTTGGACTGGATGGCCCACCAGGTCTCTTCCAACTCTATGATTTTATGTACCCATGCTATTTTTTCTCATTTCCCCATCTCCATCTCTTCTTATGCATATGCAGATAATGTTTCATCACCATACATTCTTTTCTTTGCTCTTTCCTTTTCTTTAACCCATATACATAGACACTAGAGATATTTTTGAAGTCAGCCTACAAAGAGGAGTCAGGTAATATCTTTATATGGGGAGGGAGAGAGGTGTGTGTGTGGATATATATATATGTAACTAGCCATCCCCTGCCACGCATTGCTGTGGCCCACATGGGGGTTCTGTATGGGAGGTTTGGCCCAATTCTATCGTTGGTGGGGTTCAGAATGCTCTGTGATTGTAGGTGAACTATAAATCCCAGCAACTACAACTCCCAAATGTTAAGATTCTATTTTCTCCAAACTACACCAGCATTCACATTTGGACACACTGAGAATTTGTGTAGAGATTTGTGGTCCAGATCCATCATTGTTTGAGTCCACAGTGATCTCTGGATGTAGGTGAACTACAACTCCAAAACCAAAGAACACTGCCCACCAAACCCTTCCAGTATTTTCTGTTGGTCATGGGAGAACTGTGTGCCAAGTTTGGTTCAATTCCATCATTTGGGGTTCAGAATGCTCTTTGATTGTAGGTGAACTATAAATCCCAGTGACTACAACTCCCAAATGTCAAGGTCTATTTTCCCCAAACTCCATCTGTGTTCATATTTGGGCGTATTGAGTGCTTGTGCCAAGTTTGGTCCAGATCCATCATTTTTTTGAGTGCTCTCTGGATGTAGGTGAACTACAACTCCCAGACTCAAGGTCAATGCCCACCAAACCCTTACAGTATTTTCTGTTGGTCATGGGAGTTCTGTGTGCCAAGTTTGCTTCAATTCCATTGTTGATGGAGTTCAGAATGCTCTTTGATTGTAGGTGAACTATAAATCCCAGCAACTACAACTCCCAAATGACAAAATCATAATTTTTTGAGTGATGGTCACTCCTTGTGTTGTGAGACGTTTTGTTGCCAAATTTGGTGTGATTTCGTTCATTGGTTCTTTTGTTTTTAAGGTACTCATTATGCACAGAGCATTTATATATATGTCAGGGATGATGTTCTGCCCATGCGATGAGCACCCATCTCTAGATTAGGAGAACGACATCAAATATAAACTCAGTTCCCAGTGATGGGAAGCCATTTGATCATTCTTATTTCCTTAGCACTTGAACACAAATGTGCACAAACACACTAAAAGCTTTCTCAGAAACGACTAGACTTTGCTTCTGACACTGCCGAAAAACACACATTCTCCAGAGGCTTAAATTGCTACTGACCCCATGTTGTGAATGTCAGCTTTCTATTCTGAAAGAGCTCTTCCTAAATATTACATATCATCCATATTTTTGCTTGTTATTTTTAACAAGTGCATTTGAATAACAAGATCTTCCTTTCTCAAGAGTTCATCAACTCCTGCTGGGTTTTCTCCCCCTGCCTGGAGTTATTATCCTCTCTCTGCAAACGACATCCAGTAATTGGTTGCTCTAAAAGTCATAATGAGGTCAAAAAATAACGATTAGGATGATGACAGGTAAGGAATGTCAAGCAAGGAAGGAGAGTGACCCTTTGCCAGTGAAAACCCTTTTCTTCTGCAAAGGCCAGGACAGAAGAGCTGCTTATACAATCAGGAGGAGAAGATGCTACACCTTTGCCTGCGTTGTGCCACTCCTGGGACGCACGGTTCATGTTTGAATGCTCTCTGATGGATAAAATTTCAGGAACACAGAAGAGAACCAGCTGGGGGGAAAGGTTAAATCTAGCCTTCTCATTTTTAGAAATGAAAAGGGTTTCTCTTGTGGCACACTGTCCAAGACGGCTGCTCCCTGCCCTCCCATTAATGTTGTCGTGGTTGTTGTTGTTGCCGCTGCTAGTACTATTACATATTTATTTATAGCTGGACAGTGTCCCAGTCTGGGACTCATCGTTGCTTACAGAAATCAAAACAGACACAGTGTAACCATGTTCGTCATACAAAAGTTATAAATCTTGGCCAAGATCCTAGATCAGCTGCTAAGTATACTTGGATAGTTAAGTGCCCCACCCGCAGCCAAGCAAAGCTTAGGATGCGGGAGGGCATTTTGAATGACCCCATGAAGGAGGCAGATTTGGTTTGGGCCAGGTAGTTGCTGTCCCATGCATGTGAGGGGGCGGAGCACCAAGTTGGGTGAGGCTTGACAGATTAGAGAGATGGGCCAAAACTAACAAAATGAAGTTCAACAGTGACAAATGCAAGATACTCCACTTTGGCAGGAAAAATGAAATGCAAAGATACAGAATGGGGGACGCCTGGCTCGAGAGCAGTACGTGTGAAAAAGATCTTGGAGTCCTCGTGGGCAACAAGTTAAACATGAGCCAACAATGTGATGTGGCGGCAAAAAAAGCCAATGGGATTTTGGCCTGCATCAATAGGAGCATAGTGTCTAGATCTAAGGAAGTAATGCTACCCCTCTATTCTGCTTTGGTTAGACCACACTGGAATATTGTGTCCAATTCTGGGCACCACAATTCAAGAGAGATATTGACAAGCTGGAATGTGTCCAGAGGAGGGCGACTAAAATGATCAAGGGTCTGGAGAACAAGCCCTATGAGGAGCAGCTTAGGAAACTGGGCATGTTTAGCCTGAAGAAGAGAAGGCTGAGAGGAGATATGATAGCCATATATAAATACGTGAGAGGAAGTCATAGGGAGGAGGAAGCAAGCTTGTTTTCTGCTTCCCTGGAGACTAGGACACGGAACAATGGCTTCAAACTACAAGAGGAGATTCCATCTGAACATGAGGAAGAACTTCCTGACTGTGAGAGCCGTTCAGCAGTGGAACTCTCTGCCCCGGAGTGTGGTGGAGGCTCCTTCTTTGGAAGCTTTTAAACAGAGGCTGGATGGCCATCTGTCAGGGTTGATTGGAATGCAATATTCCTGCTTCTTGGCAGGGGGTTGGACTGGATGGCCCATGAGGTCTCTTCCAACTCCATGATTCTATGATTCTATGAGGCTGCTCTGTTCCGCTCTTTCAGTTTCCTTTGGACGGCGTGACCCACCCTCCCTCCCTATGGACAGTGTGAGTATAGACTGGTCGCACATGGGCCGGGTAGGAATTTTTTCCCCCCAAGTTTGCATTGGGGGTTTTTTCGCCTACCTCATACTGTTTCAGATGGGTGTGGTAATTGGCTTTTGGGTGGTGTCATTTAAATAGGTTTCCTTGAGTATTAATAAGTTTCCATGGCATGTTAAAGGTGAAATGGTTATGGTAGGCACCGTGGCACCCCGCCTTAGGGGGTGAAGTGTGGACTCCCACAAAAGTCCCCAGAAGTTTTCATAAAATGGGATCTCCCCTTGGGGCTGGATTGAGGGTTCTCACTCTTGACAAACTCTGAGGTTTGGGAGGGAGCGCCCTCATGATGGCCTTCCAACTACGATCGGCCGAGAGGTGCAGACAAAGGATTTTGCTTGGCCCTCGGGATCCTTGGTGCACGCTTGTCCTTGGAGGTGGTCAGAGGAAGTGACACCTGGCCCAGGGACTAGGCTCACTAGGTGGCCATTAAGCCATGAGTTATATGTTGCATTTTTACAGATTTTCCCTCTACAGCTTACTGCAAATTCTTTCAATAAATAGGTCAGAAAATGGCCCTTTAGATCCATGTTCTTGTGTCTGACTCTTTATTTCATGGTGGGAGTTCAAATAGTAAGTCCACCATATCCACATGCACAATGGAGGACCTCCTTGCGGCAATACCAGAGGCACTCCAAGTGGCCAGATACTGGTCAAAGGACATTTAATTAACTACCAAGCTTGCAAACACTGTGTTTTGTCTGTTTGTTTACTGAATACTTTCCTGGCTGGACCGCACTTACCTGAAACTGCAAATGTTATTTATTTATCATGTCATCAGCAACCAGACATTTGTATTACATTTTTAACAAAACAAACAAACAAACAAACAGACAAAACACAGAATTTGCAAGCTTGGTAGTTGATTAAATGTCCTTTGACCAGTATCTGGCCACTTGGAGTGCCTCCGGTGTTGCCACAAGAAGGTCCTCCATTGTGCATGTGGCAGGGCTCAGGGTGCATTGCAGCAGGTGGTCTGTAGTTTCCACTGTTGTGGATTCCACTTTGTGGTCCCATTTCTTAAGGTTGGCTCTGCATCTTGTGGTGCAGTCTGTTCAGTGCCTTCCAAGTCGCCCGGTCTTCTGTGTGTCCAGGGGGGAGTCTCTCATTTGGTATCAACCATTGATTGAGGTTCTGGGTTTGAGCCTGCCAGTTTTGGACTCTCACTTGCTGGGGTGTTCCAGCGAGTGTCTCTGTAGATCTTAGAAAACTATTTCTTGATTTAAGTCACTGGCGTGATGGCTGATACCCAAACAAGGGATGGGCTGGAGATGTCACTGCCTTGGTCCTTTCACTATTGGCTGCTACTTCCCACCGAATGTCAGGTGGTGCAATACTGGCTAGACAGTGTAATTTCTCCAGTGGTGTAGGGCGCAGAAACCCCGTGATAATGCGCATGTCTCATTAAGAGCCACATCCACTGTTTTAGCGTGGTGAGATGTGTTCCACACTGGGTATGCATACTCAGCAACAGAGTAGCATAGCACAAGGGCAGATGTCTTCACTGTTACTCAAGCATTTTACCTAGAGGTCAGCTGTTACCAACAGTGCTATGGATTTCAAACAGATATACAGGGAAGGGAAGAAATGTGCTGAGAGGAAGGCACCTCAAGCAAGTTTTTATTGTGAATGCTTTCCATCTGGAAAAATCCTGTGGATCCAGAATAGGTCTTCACAGTCATTTACAGACCCACCATCAAGATTCTACCTCTGGAAGACAAACATACCCGACCACGAGTGATCATCGATGATGATGACTGGACTGAAGTCGAGTGATGGATCCCAAGCTGCTCTATGAGTTTCATATCTGGGAGGGAATTTGAACCCATATCTCCATTCTCCCAGTCTACACTGGGGAACAAGAACAAGAAGAACACAAATCTTTGAGTTTCAGCTCTCATTGCCAAAGCAAACCACAGCGTATATGTCATAAATTTTCATGAGAAAAAAAGAGAAGAGAATTTCCTGAATATTGCATGTAAACATGGGATGACCAGAGCAATGGAGTATGGCTGCAATCCACATCTCGATGGAAGGCAGTCACCTCAACCCAGCTGGGGCCAATTTGTGTGAGTGCAGCCTTCCACAACTCTGTCTCCATCTGGATGGGGAACGCTACATACAGACAGGTGTTGCACACTTGAATCCCAAACCAGATCCAGATTCTGAGGCTGTGTGTAAATAATCAGAGGACGCCAGGCGATTGGCACTGGTGTTGACCAGCTATTTGGAAGAGAAAAGAGAGGGATGGGTTGAAACGCTCGCTCCCCAGTGAAGAGTGGATTGGCACAGTTTGTGCCGCTTGGCTGACGGGGCCGCAAGATGCCCGTTTGCACACAGATGGAGAAGAGCTCATGGCACGCTATAAAAAGAAAACATTCACAAGCCTTGCTGGTCCAATAGCCTCTCTCTACACCTGCCCTCTGAAGTATTTCTGTTTCCTGGCCTCTTAGAGAGGCATCTGTGTGAAACCATCTCAGCATGTCCCACATGCAAGGGCATCTACAGCAATCCGGGTCATGCAGCAAAGATGCTCAGGAAGCAAGGAGTAGAAGAAACGCATTGATTTATGCTGGAGATGGAAACCTTTCTGACATTTCCCTATCCCAGGAAGATAATCTCTCTGAAGTTGAGAAGTGCCAGCAAACATCATGTCAATTCATGTCCGGGATGACACTTCTTCTCTGCAGATTGTCTTAGGAGCTGACACATATCTTTTGATTACGAAAAACTATCAGGCAGAAAAATAAAATAAAAAAATAAAAAATAAAATGGGGAGTTGTTTGATGGTCCCAAGTACAGTGAAAGAAAAGAGATAAAAAATTCATGAACCAAATCATTGGTTTAAAGTTCCCCTATGGTCTCACTTCTAATATACACGGAGCAAATGCAGTAGAATGAATGCTAATAGACTATTTCATATACCCTAAACGAGTGGGCAGGCTGTAGTTATAATGAGCAAAATGGGAATTGAAACTTGAATGCAAAAAAACCCTACACTTTTGGGGGTCTGTTTCATAGCACAATTCTTTGCGTTTCTACTCAGAAGAACATTCCACTGAGCTGAATACGTGAGTAAATGAGCATAATTCTGCAACCTTAGAAAGGAAGTGGAGGAAACTATGTGCAAGTAATGAGCTACCTGCGAAAAGTGAGCTATTTGGGAAATAAACAATTCTGGGCTTTTGGAAAAGTAATGCCTCCACCTTTGTTACTTGGGTTTGGATGAGAATATTTTAATAAATCAAATACAGAAATAATCCTAAGAATGTGCTCTTTAACTACCACTATTTACTTTTTGTACATAATCACCAGACAACTGGATACATTTCTGCCAACAATGAACAAGTTTTCTGAAGTCGTCACGGAAGAAGTTGACACTCTGTTTCTACAACCAGCGTCTCACAGTTCTCTCATCCTGGGTAACCATCGTGCACAGATCTTCCGATAGCCAAGCAAAGCAATAATGTGACCCACTTGTTCTTGTAAAATGCTGATTATGCTTGAAATTGAGTGATACGACCATCAACCTGAATCAATCTGTCAACCTTTTACTTGTGAAACTGTTGCTGTCACAAGACATCCAACTCTTTGTTTGTCATGCAAGTCAGATGTTTAAACTTACTCGCCCAACGATGCGCAATACTCACATCAACACAATCATCATAAACAGCTGGCAATATCTGATGAATCTCCTTTGGGGTTACACCTTGTGCTGTCAAGAATTCAATAAGTCGCATTAATTGACCATCTGCGCAGGGTTCCATACTTTGCACTTTAACAATACAACCATTCAATGCTAAGGCTTCCTACCAAAATGGAACTGTAGAGGAGAGTCTATTGAACAAGCCAGTACCTTCCGCATACCAGTACTGCCATCTGTTGAGGAGCTATGAAAGTGGAGGCATTACTTTTCATTCAACCCACGTACAACCAATTCTTTCTTTAAAAAAAGTACTTTCCAAGCTTATACATTAAAATTGTTGGTATCTGCCATCAAGTCAACTTTGACCTATGGAAACTCTACCATGGGGTTTTATTGGCAGGATTCATTGAAAAGAGGTTACCATTGCTTTCCGCTTAGGATAGGACGGTGATTTCTCCAAGGTCACTCTCAGTTCCTATGGCTGAGTGAGATTTGGACCCTGGTCTCCAAAAACAATAGTTTGACACTCAAACACCCCATTCATATCCCTTTAGATCAGTGTTTCTCAACCTTCCTAATGCCGTGACCCCTTAATACAGTTCTCATGTTGTGGTGACCCACAACCATAAAATTATTTTTGTTGCACCTTCATAACTGTAATTTTGCAACTTATGAGTTGTAATGTAAATATCTGATATTCAGTATGTATTTTCATTGACTGGACCAAATTTGGCACAAATACACGATATGCCCAAATTTGAATACTGGTGTGGTTGGGGGTGCTTTGATTTTGTCATTTGGGAGTTGTAGTTGTTGGGATTTATAGTTCACCTACAACCAAAGAGCATTTTTAATTCCACCAATGATGGAATTCAACCAGTCTTGTCACTCAGAACTTCCATGACTAACAGAAAATACTGGAAGGGTTTGGTGGGTATTGACCTTGAGTTTTGGAGTTGTAGTTCACCTACATCCCGGTAGAGCACTGTGGACTCAGACAATGATGGATCTGGACCAAACTTGTCACAAAGCCCCAACATGCCCAAATGTGAACACTGGTAGAGTTGGGGGAAAATAGAGCTTGACATTTGAGAGTTGTAGTTGTTGGGATTCATAGTTCACCTACAACCAAAGAGCATTCTGAACTCCACCAATGATGGAATTGAACCAGTCTTGTCTCTTAGAACTTCCATGACTAACGAAAAAATACTGAAAAGGTTTGGTGGGCATTGATCTTGAGTTTTGGAGTTGTAGTTCACCTACATCCAGGTAGAGCACTGTGGGCTCAAACAATGATGGATCTGGACCAAACTTGGCACAAAGCCCCAATATGCCCAAATGTGAACAGAGGTAGAGTTGGAGGAAAATAGATCTTGACATTTGAGAGTTGTAGTTGCTGGGATTTATAGTTCACCTACTATCAAAGAGCATTCTGAACTGCACTGATGATAGAATTGGACCAAACGTCCCATCCAGAACCCCCTTGACCAATAAAAAATACTCTGTTTTCTGATGGTCTTTGGTGACCCCTCTGACACCCCCTCACGACCCCCCTAGGGGTCCTGACCCCCAGGTTGAGAAACGCTGCTTTGGATAATAACCATTAAATAGTTTTTGTGTCAGTAAAAGAGTTGTATATACCCTTCTGAAAGTGGGATTGATGTGAAAACATGAGAGACTATGGGAATAGTTTGAGTGAGAACCAAGTATTCAAAACTCTTTCCTTATAGTGGGACACAACAGAGAGATTGGCAAGTATGACAAAGTGTTATTTCATTTTTTTTCTGGGCTATTTACATTTTCTGAGTTTCAGGCAAGGCAAAGCAGTATTGATGGAACGATGAATTGAATGGCAGGAAGTCATTAAAACATGATGAAGTAAAAAGCCAACGTATAATTTATCAAAGGAAGCTGAAAAGTAAGTAGTGTAGAAAAAGTTTTTTAAAAACCAAACAAAACCAAGCTGGTTCACATGAAAAATTCATCTGTATTTATTACTTTAACACAATGATCACTCAAATATTTTCTGGGAAACCTCTTAAGACCCAGGATAGGAAAGCACCTATATATAAGATAGGGATGGGGCACTAGATATAGTTAAACTAGACGATCCTCCATCCAACTCACAAGGTTCTTCACCTGTTATGTTTGATTTGTGACCGGAAGAAGGAGGTTTAGAGCAAGGAACAGAGCTGTACATTGCTTAGAACTGATCTGTGGAACTCTTCCAATAATAATAATAATAATAATAATAATAATAATAATAATAATAATCTTTATTTATACCCCGCTACCATCTCCCCAAGGGACTCGGTGCGGCTTACATGAGGCCGAGCCCATAATACAACAATACAAGCAATAACAACAACAATACAAGCAATTAAAATCAAACAAAACAATAAAACAATCCACAAGTTTGGATCCTGTTTGAGGCATCTGAAGTTACCCAAATGTACAGTATATTCTGGCGTATAAGACTACTTTTTAACCCAAGAAAATCTTCTGAAAAGTCAGGGGTCGTCTTATACGCGGGTGTAGTCTTATGCATGGGAGTTGTCTTAACTCTATATTTTAACTGGAAAAGTTGGGGGTCGTCTTATACGCCCAGTCGTCTTATATGCCGGAATATACGGTATTAAAAATTTAAAAAATAATGCTGGACATGGGCGAAAAAGTGGTGGGGCGTTTGTGGAAACATACTAGCAGACCTAAACAATATAAAGTGCTTTGGAGGACAAAGTGCTATGGGATCATTATTCTGGGAAGGCACACTGGAACAATCACGTCTTCAAGCTCCTCCTAAAGACTGCCAGAGTTGGGGCATGCCTGATGTCCTTAGGAAGTGAGTTCCAGAGTTGAGAGGCCACCACTGAAAAGGCCCTCTCTCTCATCCCCACCAATCGTGTTTGCGATGCAGGTGGGAGTGCGAGCAGGGCCTCTCCAGATGATTGAAGAGATCGCGTGGGTTTGTATATGGAGATGCGGTCACGCTGGTAGGCGGGTCCCAAACCATTCAGGGCTTTGTAGGTGAGAACCTGCACCTTGAATTGGGTCCGGAAAATGAATGGCAGCCAGTGGAGCTCCTTAAACAGGAGGGTTGACCGCTCCCTGTAAGGAGCCCCGGTTAACAACCTGGCTGCCGCCCGTTGGACCATCTGGAATTTCCGAGCCATTTTCAAGGGCAGCCCCACGTAGAGTGCATTACAGTAATCCAATCTAGAGGTGGCTAAGGCATGGACCATCCTGGCCAGATCCGCCTTCACAAGGACTCAAACAATGGTGGATCTGGACCAAACTTGGCATGAATACTCCTTATGCCCAAATGTGAGTACTGATGGAGTTTGGGGAAAATAGACCTTGACATTTGGGAGTTGTAGTTGCTGGGATTTATAGTTCACCTACAAACAAAGAGCCCCTTGAATCCCACCAATGATAGAATTGGGCCAAACTTCCTACACAGAACCCCCATGACCAACAGAAAATACTGTGTTCTCTGATGTCTTTAGTGACCCATCTGACTTCTCCTTGTGACCCCCCCACAGGGGTCCTGACCCCCAGGTTGAGAAATGCTAGCCTAGATGAATAGTAGACATTAACTATACTCTGAGCGCATAGTGAGAAAAACCTCTTAGGATCAGAGGTAGCAAAGTGCCAGGAAAACTAAGAGTTACAAGAGAGTTGAAATAGCCCAGTCATGGATCCAGACTCAACTCTCCTATCTCCCGAACGTCGGACACATGCTTGTTCCTGTCCTTTCACGAGGATTAGACCGAAGAGCCAGTTCAGTTCTCCATCACCAGCAAGGTCATCTGCTCCGTATGCCTGCTTTCACTGTCAATATTGTGCTCACATTTCACAGGAACATTTGGGTAAATTAACCTAATTATGTTTGATAGCTAATTTTTGAGTGTGAAGGAAGTGTTGAGGCACTTCAAGTCTTTATTTAAAATGCAGCTCATCATCGCTTGCGGACAGAGAGCTGAGAAGCTCAGCATGTGGGATGAACTTGGGTTGGTAGACGGTCTATGAGAAGTTAGGAAAATCTATGGGGAGAAGAACTCAGTGGAGAGAATGACACAAAGAGTTGAGGTAACTTATAATTGTATCCCAAAAAGAGTGGCAGATTGCTGGAGGGACTCAAAAGCATTCCCTGCCTATCTTTCTTTGTGAAATGGAGAATTGTTTTGGCTCTGTGTGAAATATGGAGAATTGTCTGATCTCAAAATCAGAGCTTGGGAAAACTTCTATTTTATAGATGACAGCTCGCATAATCCTCTAGCCAACGTGTACACTAGGCATGCTGACTGGAGAATTCAGGGAGTTCTTGTGCATGTGTGTAACATTCCTTTACCAAGTGTGCATCTCTCTCTTACATGTTTGTTGTTGTTTATTTGTTCAGTCACTTCTGACTCTTTGTGACCTCATGGACCAGCCCATGCCAGAGCTCGCTGTTGACCGTCATCACCCCCAGCTCCTTCAAGGTCAAGCCAGTCGCTTCAAGGTTCCCATCCATCCACCTTGCCCTTGGTCGGCCCCTCTTCCTTTTTCCTTCCATTTTCCTCAGCAACATTCTTTACTCCAAGCTTTCCTGTCTTCTCATGATGTGGCCAAAGGACTTCATCTTTGCCTCTACTATCCTTCCCTCCAATGAGCAGTCGGGATTTATTTCCTGAAGCATGGACTGGTTGGATCTTCTGGTGGTCCAAGGCACCCTCAGAACTTTCCTCCAACACCACCATTCAAAGCATCTCTCTTCCTTCGCTCAGCCTTCCCTAAGGTCCAGCTCTCACATCCGTAGGTGACTACGGGGAATACCATTGCTTTAACTATGTGGATCTTTGTTGCCAGTGTGAGGGCTGAGAAGGATGGGATAGAAATGCGGGAAATAAATAAATAAAAACCTCATTTGGAAGAGAGTTCCAAAACCAGGGGGTCACCACAGAGAAGGCTCTGTCTCTCATCCCCACCAAGCGCGACTGTGAAGGGACCGAGAACAGGGCCTCTCCTTGATGGTTTATAGGGGAGGAAACATTTGGACAGGTAAACTGGGCCAGAACCGTTTCATTCATCTGTTTGTCCATCACTCTATTTTGTACTCTACCTCAGTGGTTCTCAGGAGCCCCCGGTGGTGCAGTGGGTTAAACCCCTGTGCTGGCAGGACTGAAGACCGACAGGTCACAGGTTCGAATCTGGGGAGAGGCGGATGAGCTCCCTCTGTCAGCTCCAGCTCCTCATGCGAGGACATGAGAGATGCCTGCTATAAGGATGATAAAACATCAAATCATCCAAGCGTCCCCTGGGCAACGTCCTTGCAGACAGCCAATTCTCTCAAACCAGAAGCGACTTGCAGTTTCTCAGGTCGCTCCTGACACGAAAAAAAAGTGGTTCTCGATCTGTGGGTCCACAGATGTTTTGGCCTTCAACTCCCAGAAATCCTAACAGCTGGTAAACTGGCTGGGATTTCTTGGAGTTGTAGGCCATATACCTGGGGACCCACAGGATGAGAACCACTGCCTTTTCCCCAAGTTGGGAGTTGGAGCAGCACCTTGGATAGCACCTTTAAGGCCAAGGCTAAAACATGGAGTGTACTTGCCATTCTGCCAACATAGAAGCCACAACCTTACGCTGATCATGTCCTATTGATGGGCTTCCCAGACATCTCCGGTGGCATCGGAATGCAAGGATTGTCTTCGACCTGATCCATCAGGGCTCTTTTTATGCAACTCATAAGCAGGGATTTAAGAAAGACAAGCTAAAAACCTGTCTAGATTAAAAGAAGCAAGTAATCCTTTGTGCTGTATAATAGCATGAAAAGTAGCCTAATCAATGTCCATCCTTTGATTTCCTCCAAATAACATCTTCTGGAAAAACACAGGAAGCAAATACTTGATCGCGTCTATCCTTTATCTTTTCTGCCCAACGCCTCCCGCTAGAGCTATCTCAAAAATATTTTATTTTTCCCAGAAGAGAGATAAGGTGTAGCATTAAACTGCCTCCTTGGAGTAATTATAGTGCCGTTGCTGGAGCTGTTTAAGATAAGGTTAGATTGCAGATTCCTGTGCTGTGTGATTATGAGGATGGCGCACAACTCGGTGGGATGGAGGGAGCCCGATTATGCGCTATCGAAGAAGCACCCTCCCAGATCGGAAATAATACAGCGACAGGTGGGATGAAGATGTAGGCTTTGTAAGCTTGAAGAAAATGGTAAAAGGAGATATCTAGAGGAAAAATAAGTGGTTCAACATGCTACTAATTTGTGTAAAGATGAGATGTCCCACACATACAAAGTAACACAGATATGTACTTCTAAGTTGGAAGAAATGTGAAGAGAGTGGCAAGTAAGACAGACTGAAATGTAATAAAATAATAACAATAGAGTAAAACAATGGAAATGTAATAACAGTAATAAATAGAGTAAAATAATAGATGTAATAATAATAATAACAGAATAATAATAATAACAACAACAACACTTTATTTGTACCCCGCTACCATCTCCCCAAGGGACTCGGTGCGGCTTACATGAGGCCGAGCCCAAATACAACAATACAGACAATAAACAACAATTCAACGCAATAAAAATAAAAAAGTAAAACATAGACAATAAAATATACAACATTATCACTAAGACAACACACAATTAAAAACAATGGGAAAGCCAAATGTAAAGTTAAAATTTGAAATAATGTTGGGACATGGACGAAAGGAGATAAGTTGTTTGTAAGGGCATACTAGCAGACCTAAAGAAATGTAAAGTGCTTTGGAGGACAAAGTGCTATGGGATCATTATTCCGGGAAGGCACACTGGAACAGCCACATCTTCAAGCTCCTCCTGAAGACTGCCAGAGTTGGGGCCGTTCTGATGTCTTTAGGGAGTGAGTTCCAGAGTCGAGGGGCCACCACCGAAAAGGCCCTCTCTCTCGTCCCCACCAAACGCGCCTGCGAGGCTGGTGGGATCGAGAGCAGGGCCTCTCCAGATGATCGAAGGGATCGTGTGGGTTCGTATATGGAGATGCAGTCATGCAGGTAGACAGGTCCCAAACCATTCAGGGCTTTGTAGGTAAGAACCTGCACCTTAAATTGGGCTCAGAGGATAAACGGCAGCCAGTGGAACTCCTTGAACAGGAGGGTTGACCTCTCTCTGTAGGGAGCACCAGTTAACATCCTGGCTGCTGCTTGTTGGACAAGTTGGAATTTCCGAGCCTTTTTCAAGGGCAGCCCCATGTAGAGTGCATTGCAGTAATCCAGTCTAGAGGTGACTAAGGCGTGACAAGAGTAGTGACAAGAGAAGGCAGGCAGACTTAACCAACTTTGACCTCCTATTTCTCCAAAACTTTATTTCTTTCTCTGGCCCAGCTTACTTGTACAAACCTATCTCCCTCTATGTTCCGCCTCATAGTTTAGGATCCACTGGGGAGGATTGCGAGGCTTGGTCCCACCAGCCTCGCAAACATGTCTGGTGGGGACGAGGGACAGGGCCTTCTTGGTGGTGACCCCTGCTTGTGGAACTCTCGCTTGCCCTCACAGCCCCCTCTGGTGACCCCTGCTTGTGGAATTTGGTCCCCAGTGAGATTAGATTGGGTCCTCCCTCCTTTCCTTTAGGAAAAAAAATTGAAATCATGGTTTTGGAACCAGGCTTTCGGCTAGCAGGCACGACAGTACCTGCACCGTGATTGTTATGACAATGGAAACAGCTATGTGATTGTATAATTAATGTTATTGTTTTTAATCTATTGTATTGTTCCTATATTGATATTTTGGCATTGAATTGTTGCCAATGTTGGCCGCTCTGAATTACCCCTTTGGGGATTGAGAAGGGCGGGGTAGAAATGTTGTAAATAAATAAATACATAGCACTAGTGACTTTTCTCCACGTGCTACCAATACCAGTGCCATGATATGTTGTGCATGAATCATAAAATCATAGAGTTGGAAGAGACCTTGTGGGCCATCTAATCCAACCCCCTTCCAAGAAGCAGAAAAATTGCATTCAAAGCACCCCTGACAGATGGCCATTTAGCCTCTGTTTAAAAGCCTCCAAAGAAAGAGCCTACACCACACTTCAAGGCAGAGAGTTCCATTGCTGAACGGCTCTCACAGTCAGGAAGTTCTTCCTCATGTTCAGATGGAATCTCCTCTCTTGTAGTTTGAAGCCATTCTTTCATTGTGTCCTAGTCTCCAAGGCAGCAGAAAGGAAGCTTGCTCCCGCCTCCCTATGACTTCCTCTCACATACCTATACATGGCTATCATGTCTCCTCTCATGCCCAGCTCTTTAAACCACTCCTCATAGGGCTTAAAACACCCTTGATCATTTTAGTCGCCCTCCTCTGGACACCTTTCAGCTTGTCAATATCTCCCTTCAATTGCAGTGCCCAGAATTGGACACAGTATTCGAAAAGAAGAAGACAGTAGAGACAGGATGAAATGAACTGAATGAAAAGTTATATTTGTGAAAGTTACTTTTCTTTGGAGATCGGGTTCCACTGCTGAACAACCCTCACAGTCAGATCACTCTGACCAAAACGTCATGAGTTCGAAGCCAGCCCGGGTTGGAGTGCTAAATTTGGTCCAGTGAATGAAAATACATTCTGCATCTATAGATATAAATCTGTAAGGGGCGTCCAACGGGACAGCAAAACTCAAAAAAACCCCCAACGAAAATTAACCAAAATTCCCATGCACATACCTCAACCCACAAGGTACAAACAAATCGAATCAAAATAAAAACAACACAACAACACACTCACAAAAGGACAAAACAACTGAGCATGCGCAATGGCGCAAAGTCCCCGGCGCGCGCACATGGCCAAACGGCCAACGCACCCTCCGCACCTCCCTCCCCCCTCCGCCCCCCGCCCACACCCACCGAGGCCCCGCCCCTGCACTCCTCCTCCTCCCACCCCCCTCCGCCAAAGCCCCCGCCCACACCCACCGACGCCCCCGCCCTGCACTCCTCCTCCTCCTCCTCCCACCCCCCTCCGTTATATGCCGAAGCCCCACCCACACCCACCGACGCCCTGCCCCTACACTCCTCCTTTCCCCCTTTTTTGTTTCCCCCCCCCTCCCCCCCCCCTCCCCACCACCCACCCACCAAGCCCCGCCCACACCCACCGACGCCCTGCCCCTGCACTCCTCCTCCTCCTCCTCGCCCCACCCCCCTCTGCTGAAGCCCCGCCCACACCCACCAACGCCCCCCTGCACTCCCTCCTCCTCCTCCCACCCCCCTCTGTTGAAGCTGTTGGGATTTATAGTTTACCAATAATCAAAGCATTCTGAACTCCATCAACGACGGAATTAAACCAAACGTGGCACACAGGACTCCCATGACCAACAGAAAGCACGAGAAGGGTTTGGTAAGCATTGGGAAGGAAGAAAGGAAGGAGGGAAGGCAGGAAAGAAAGAGGTACCAAGAAAGGAAGAGAAAGTAGAAAGGAAAAAAAATAAAAGGAAGGAAAGGCAGGAAAGAGGTAAAGAAGGAAGGAGAAAAGGAAATAAAAAAAGAAAGAAAGAAGGAAACATGGAGAGAAGAAAGGAGGCAAAGGAAGAAAGGGGGAGGGAATGAAGGAAAGAGAGAAGGATGAAACCAAGGAGCGAAAGAAGGAAAGAAAGAAAGGAGAGAAAAGTTGGAGAAAAAGGAGGAAGGAATAGGTAGGTATCTCTCTTTCATAATACTGCAGATATCTACCTCTACTTTGAAAAGATTTACTATAGGCCACAGCAACGCGTGGCAGGGTACAGCTAGTATCAGATATTTATGTTACTATTCATAACAGTAGTAAAATTACAGTTATGAAGTAACAACAAAAATAATGTTGTGGTTGGGGGTCACCACAACATGAGGAACTGTATTAAGGGGCCGTGGCATTAGAGAGGTTGAGAACCACAGCTCTAGACATAAGGACTGTATTTAGTTATTTAATGTCATTCATTTATTATATCCAAAATATTCTAATTTGACAGCTTTGCCCTGCTTAATTCTCCCCACCCCCCAAACACCCGAACATTTGGGTTCCCTGAATTGCCACTAGTTGTTAGGAATTTTAGATTTCCAGCTTTAATCAGAAAAAAAAATCAAAATATTTACACACTAACTGGTTATGCATCTTAAACAGCAATTTGAAATCAGGCATTCCTATGAAGTGGGATCATTTAGAGAAAAACGTGTTTGCGTTGGTATTTACAGTGATTTAAGTACATTTTGCAAATGTTAATGTTAGATGTCTCCCTGGTTAACACTCATATGATCAGACTGTCTGGGTATTGATGTGTTTTGCTAGGAAGTGAGGAAGGAATGTAAGCAAATTTTTCATTGGCAGTCTTTTTGGGAAAACAACATCAGTGACAACAACCTGACTGAAAGAGGCAGACAAAATTAGAAACGAAACAACCATAATTGGCCCAAATCATCACATAATTATAAATGTATGAAATTATACTAATTTATGGAGAAGAAGGAGGGAGAGCCATATAAATCTATCTTAGGAAAAATAATCCCAAGGGTTTGAGTCTGGTTGCCAGTTCCAAATAGAACAGACCCAGTGAAACATTGGGATTTACTTATGTGTTGACTCAACATTTGGCAATTGAGTCAGTGGCCCTGGTCTGGTTACTATAACTGTATGGACTCATGTATAAGTCTAGAAATTTTAGTAAAAAAAATTAACACCC
>NW_026847993.1:39421749-39467103 GCF_025583915.1 Anolis sagrei ordinatus
CATGAAAGGCACTGCAGACTACTTCAAACCAGAGAAGTCAGCCATAGCAGAGCACCTGATGAACCAACCTGGACACAGCATATTATTTGAGAACACAGAAATGCTGGACCACTCTCAACAACCACCATGTCAGACTACACAGAGAAGCCAGTGAAATCCACAAGCATGTGGACAATTTCAACAGAAAGGAGGAGAACCATGAAAATGAACAAAATCTGGCTACCAGTATTAAAAAACTCTAAAATTACAACAGCAAAACAGCAGAGAGGAAACAACCAGGCACATCTTAACACCTCTCAACAAAAGAAAGGCCTTCAAATGCTAATGAAGGTGGTCAGTTGAAACATTCACACCTAGCTCCAGCAGAGAAGAGCTCTTTGCCCCACCCCAGCCATTCCACAGATATATAAACCCATTGTCCTAATTCCAACAGACCTCACTACCTCTGAGGATGCTTGCCATAGATGCAGGCGAAACGTCAGGAGAAATGCCTCTAGAACAGTGGTTCTCAACCTGGGGGTCGGGACCCCTAGGGGGGTCGCGAGGAGGTGTCAGAGGGGTCACCAAAGAACATCAGAAAACACAGTATTTTCGGTTGGTCATGGGGGTTCTGCATGGGAAGTTTGGTCCAATTCTATCATTGGTGTGGTTCAGAATGCTCTTTGATTGTAGGTACTATAAATCCCAGCAACTACAACTCCCAACTGTCAATGCCTATTTTCCCGAAATGCCACCAGTGTTCACACTTGGGCATATTGAGTATTTGTTCCAAGTTTGGTCCAGATCCATCATTGTTTGAGTCCCCAGTGCTCTCTGGATGTAGGTGAACTACAATGCCAAAACTCAAGGTCAATGCCCATCATACCCTTCCAGTATTTTCTGTTGATCATGGGAGTTCTGTGTGCCAAGTTTGGTTCAATTCCATCATTGGTGAAGTTCAGAATGCTCTTTGATTGTAGGCGAACTATAAATGAAAGCAACTACAACTCCCAAATGACATAATCAATCCCACGCCCAATCCCAGTAGTATTCAAATTTGGGTGTTTTGGGTATTTGTGCCAAATTTGGTCCAGTGAATGAAAATACATCCTGCATATTGGATATTTACATTACAGTTCATAACAGTAGCAAAATTACTGTTATGAAGCAGCAATGAAAATAATTTTATGGTTGGGGTCACCACAACATGAGAAAGTGTATTAAGGGGTCACGGCATTAGGAAGGTTGAGAAATCCTGCTCTAGAACATGGCCCTATAGCCTGAAAAAAAAACCCACAAGAACCTAGTGACTTCAGCCATGAAAGCCTTCGACAATACATTTTCTCATTAAGCTCTGTACAATTGATCATATGTGGGATCCTCAGGCACTGCAACACACACATACACACACAATGCTTTCTTCCTTCCTTCATCCTGGGAACGTGATGTGGGAAGAATAATGTGCCACATTTCCGGGAGTTTAATAGGCCATTCTGTTTTTAACAACATGCGATGGGATGGCCATTTGACAAGCCACTTGGTACAAGTAAAATGGCAATCCATGCCTGGGGGGGCTGGGGGCAGAGCTTCAGCATCTGCCTTTCATTCTCTTCCATAATTGTATTAGCTTCTATAATGGAAATTTAGACATAATTTGGGAGCCAACCAGGAAGGCAGATGTCTAAATTCAATCGTTTGCATCCCAGAACTGTATGTGTTTGCAAGTGAGACATCTTGAAAATTTGGCCCATGCTACCTGTCAGGAAAGTTGAAATGACAGCAGATTTGAAACCCCGAATTTCTCTTTTTTCACAGTCGGGAGGATGCATTGACGACGCATTAATCTTGACAGGTAATTTATCTGTTATGTAAGCACTGTCAGTCATAATCTTTCCTGGACTTTTAATTATGTGTGGACAAGGTAGCAGAAGCAAAACGAAAAAGGGGCCTCCATTTTAATTAAGTGCGTGGCAATACGGAACAGATATTGATAGAGACCGAAGAACCAGTGATGGCTGTATTATGGTTCCCATCTGTAGGAATGGCATCGAAGCCCGTGCCTTTTGGAGTCGAGGACAGGAAAAAAACAGCAGAGGAGGGATGGTCACATATGGTCTGAAAGCAGAGAGCAAAATTGATATGAAAGCTTTTATATGGGATCCAGGAATGTGATGCATTCCATTCTGATGCATTCACTCAAGGCAAGTTGATTGGGCAATTCTCTTCCAGTCCTTTCCTTTGGCCATCTGGGGGTGAATATAATAATAATAATAATAATAATAATAATAATAATAATAATAATCTGCTTCAAGTGCAAAAGACAAAAAGCGAATACTGTAAAAACACAATCCAGAGCAGAAGAGAAAACTGGCCAAAGAAGGCTGTCCATGAACAGTTCCTGGGAAACATTGAGAGCCAAATTGACAAAGAAAAAACATGGATGTGGCTCACAAATGGGACTCTGGAAAAGGAGACAAAGGAGGGCCTGATTCTGGCAGCACAAAAACAAGCCGTTAGAACAAACGGCATCAAAACCAGAATTGAAAAGTTGACGACAGATCCCAAGTGTAGACTCTGAAAGGAAGCAAGTGAAACAATAGATCCCATCCTCAGCTGCTGCAAGAAAATTGCGCAGACAGACTATAAGCAGAGGCACAACACTGCACAATTTTTAAGGCCATCGAGTCCAACTCCCTTCACCAGGGCAAGAAAACGTAATCAAATACTGTTTACCCACAAGCATAAAGAAATTACATATATTAGAAAACAACGCTTTCTCATTACTTTGTTTTCCAGATCACCAGACTGGGCCACAGCAACACGTGGCAGGAGACGGCTAGTATATATTTTTTTCTAAGTGTCTTCAAATAGAAATTGCTTCACTCCCTTGGTCATTTTGGTTGTCTTCTTCTGGTCTTCACTTTAGCACTTTAGTAAATGATCTACCATGCATTACACAAAAGAGTCTGGTTCCTTCGTATGTTTCTCTATAGATGCACGTTCAGACATGGTCCTAGATCAGTGGTTCTCAACCTTCCTAATGCTGTGACCCCTTAATACAGTCCCTCATGTTGTAGTGACCCCCAACCATAACATTGTTTTGTTGCTACTTCATAACAGTCATTTTACTACTGTTATAAATCATAATGTAAATATCAGATATGAAAGATGTATTTTCATTCACTGAACCAAACTGGGCACAAATACCCAATGCACCCACATGTAAATGCTAGTGGGGTTGGGGGAGGATTCATTTTGTAATTTGGGAGTTGTAGTTGCTGGGATTTATAGTTCACCTATAATCAAAGAGCATTCTGAACTCCACCAGTGATGGAATTGAACCAAATATGGCACACAGAACTCCCATGACCAACAGAACACACTGGAAAGGTTTGGTGTGCATTGACCTTGAGTTTGGGAGTTGTAGTTCACCTATATCCAGAGAGCACTGTGGACTCATGCCATGGTGGATCTGGATCAAACCTGGCATTAATACTCAATATGCCCAAATGTGAACACTGGTGGAGTCTAGGGAAAATAGACCTTGACTTTTGGGAGTTGTAGTTGCTGGGATTTATAGTTCATTACAATCAAAGAACACTCTGAACACCAACGATAGAAGTGGCTCAAACTTCCCACATGGAATCCCCATGACCATTAGAAAATACTATGTTTTCTGATGGTCTTTGGCGATGCCTCTGACACCCCTTCACGACCCCCTCAGGGGTCTCGACCCCCAGGTTGAGAAACACTGCGCTAGATGAAGACAGCGGTTCCAGTAGCAGATTCTAAACCTATCTTGCAAAGGATTCAAGATCTGAGCATTTTGAGATCACAACAGTTAGCTCAGCAGTTATGTGCAACTTTCCTCATTTTTGTAACTAAACTTAAAAGTATTTCAAGTGTGACCTTTAAAATAGCTTATGTTCTGTTTGCAAATAAATACAGCATATTTCCCTGTACCAGTGGGGAATATATTCCAAGACTTTTTGTGCACGTGCAAAAACAAGAGTAATAATGAACACTATCAAATGAAGCATACATTAAAGTCTCACTGGGGGATCTAAGAAATACCTAGAGAAGACATAAAAGAAATCAGGGGCACTGGTCACATGGAGACTGCAATTCACTCATAGGAGATTTGTGGTGTGAATTGAGATGGCCCTCAGATGACGTTGGATTGCAACTCCCAACATTTTGCACCATAGCTATGCAACCAAGGGTTGCTGTGCATTGCTATGCACCAAGAGAGGCACATAATATAATATTTATGTCTATTATACAGAGAAGAGCACATACCCACCTTTTGGTTTATAACAAATTCAGACAAACTGATGTAATTAATTAGAATCTATGTTGTATCCTTTGGCTTCAGTCTGCTAAATGTTGTGTTTCACTCCTTCTCCTGCAAAGCCAACGAAGCGTAAACGTGGTAAGTAAACAGAAACGAGGTAGAAAACAGATGGTGTAGAAATGTGCCAAGTCAATAAGGCTGCAATCCCATAATTTTGATCTAGAAGGAAGACCATTTGAACCCGTTCGGTAGATAGGTATGGGGGTGTGCTGTATGTCTTTTTCATTCTTGCACATGCAACTTTCCCACAGCGCCAACCACTCAGGACGTTGCAGACAAGGAAATGACAAGCTGAAGCAGCCCTGTCTTGTCCTCTATCATCCAGGCAATCTTCGGTAAATTAGTTATTGTGCCCACAGAGAAAATTACTGCTGTTTTCAGACAGCGGGAGAGGTACATTGAACTCTCTGCTTTTCTACAATTACTCCCCTAAAGTATAGTCCCTTGTGAGCGTCTTCCCCACAGGCCATGCCTAGTTATCTTGTGGTGGTACCCAAATGATGGCAACATCTATCTTGCCATGAACTTGGGTACCTTAAAATAGGACACAGCTAGCTGTCTAGAAATCTGATAGGAAGCATTTCATACTATGGCTGGTGAAGTGATATGACGAGGGTTGAATGAAAAGTAATGCCTTCACCTTCGTTACTTGGGTTTGGATGGGAATATTTTAATAAATCAAATGCAGAAATAATCCTTAGAATGTGTTCTTTAACTACCACTATTAACTGTTCCACATAATCACCAGACAATTGGATATATTTCTGCCAACAATGAACAAGTTTTCTGAAGCCGTCACGGAAGAAGTTGACACTCTGTTTCCGCAACCAGCACTCGAGAGGCCTCCTTGGAGTTAGGTGGAAAAGAGTAGTAGAGTTGTGTGTCATCTGCGTAGAGATGGCACCCAACTCCAAAACTCCGGATGACCTCTCCCAGCGGTTTCATGTAGATGTTAAAAAGCAACTTACTTTCAACTTACTTGCCCAATGACGTACAGTATTCATATCAACACAATTACCATAAACAGCTTGCATTCTCTGATGCATCTCCTTTGGGGTGACACCTTCTGCAGTCAAGAATTCAATGAGTGCACTTTGCTTAAGTCGCATTGACCGACAGTCTGTGCAGGGTTCCATACTTCACACTTTAACAACACAACCGTTCAATGCTATGGCTTCCCACCAAAATGGAACTGTAGAGGCGAGTCTACTGAACAAGCCAGTACCTTCTGCATACCAGTACTGTCATCTGTTGAGTTATGAAGGTGGAGGCAATACTTTTCATTCAAACCTTGTAGGACTTTAAGAGTCAGAACCAACACATTGTAATTTGCTCAGAATCTAATTGGAAGCCAGTGTACTGATTTTAATATAGGTTCAGTATGTTAACTCCCAAGTGTAGCAATAGTGTGGTTGCCGTGTTTTAAATCTACTGAAGTTTCTGAACTTGGTAGAGAGCTAGCCCAATATATAGAATACTAGCTGTCCCCTGCCACGTGTTGCTGTCGCCCAGTCTGTTGATCTGGAAAATAAAGTAATGAGAAAGTGTTGGTTTCTAATATATGTAATTTCTTTATGCTTGTGGGTAAACAGTATTTCTTGCTGTTTCTTTGTCATTGTTGATGTGGAGAGTGTCTGGTTTGCCCACCCTGGAACATGCAACATATCATTGTCCTTCTTTAAGGGTCCCTTTCAAATCTATGATACTATATCTCTCTGTGTGTGAATCATCTATCTATCTATCTATATCTATCTATGGCTGGATGGCTCTTTGTCAGGAGGACTTTGATTATGTTTTCTTGCCCTGATGAAGGGAGTTGGATTGGATGGCCTTAAGTATTTTCTGTTGGTCATGGGGGTTCTGTGTGGGAAGTTTGCCCCGATTCTGTTGTTCGTGGGGTTCAGAATGCTCTTTGATTGTAGGTGAACTGTGAATCCCAGTGACTACAACTCCCAAATGTCAATGTCTATTCCCCCAAACTCCATCTGTGTTCATAGTTGGGCATATGGAATATTCATGCCAAGTTTGGTCCAGATCCATCATTGTTTGAGTCCACAGTGCTCTCTGGATGTAGGTGAACTACAACTCCAATCAAGGTCAATGCCCACCAAACCCTTCTATTTTCTGTTGGTCATGGGAGTTCTGTGTGCCAAGTTTGGTTCAATTCCATCATTGATGGAGTTCAGAATGCTCTTTGATTGTAGGTGAACTATAAATCCCAGCAACTACAAGTCCCAAATGACAAAAATCATAATTTTTTGAGTGATGGTCACTCCTTGTGTTGTGAGACGTTTTGTTGCCAAATTTGGTATGATTTCGTTCATTGGTTCTTTTGTTTTTAAGGTACTCATTATGCACAGAGCATTTATATATATATAGATTACAGAAGTTGAGCTTTGAGACTACCAGCATGTGCTTTAGGGGTTCTTGGTTCACAGTGGTTCTCAACCTATGGGTCCCCAGATGTTTTGGCCTTCAACTCCCAGAAATTCTAACAGCTGGTAAACTGGCTGGGATTTCTGGGAGTTGTAGGACCCACAGGTTGAGTATCACTCGTCTAGACCCTTCAGGAGTTCTTGGATGGTCCTCATTTTCCTATTCTATTTTTATGCTTTCAGTGTCTATTGGGTATGTGGGGAAAACGAGATAGATGGAATGGGGCATCTGGAAGTTTGAACAGAAGCAAGCCATTGTGTTGCAGATCACACTTGTCTGTCTCTTACAGGTGACTGAGAATTCCACCTTTAAAACATTCAGCCGAACAGTGGGAAATAGCATGGATCTCAGTCCTTGCGCCGCAGCAGGTATCCCTGGAGTGAACTTGGGATCAGCTATTCTTAGTTACACAGTGTTTGTGTGAGATGGCCTGTGGCTTCCTCTGATTCACTCAGGCTGTTCTTCTACTAAATGCGTATCCTTGACTCTCTGCATACAATTATTCCCCTTCCTGGGTAGCCTTTTGTCTCTGCTGTAAAACAAAATCCTCCCAAGGCTGTAACTCCTGAACATCAGAGACAGCAGTAAAATGATTATTGATCAAGGCAATCAAAACACGGTTCACGGACTTCTTCATCTCACACGGAGAACATTGGAGACACCAGGCCAGGCCTCTTCTATCCAGCCCTCCCCAAGCAAAAATCTCTAAGTGACAAATTCTCTTGTTGGAGGCAGAACACACCTTTCTTTCTTTCTTTCTTTCTTTCTTTCTTTCTTTCTTTCTTTCTTTCTTTCTTTCTTTCTTTCATTCTCCTCCTTCCTGCTAATGTTTGATGAGCAGGGAGGTTTAATTTGAAAGAACTATGAAACACATAATTCTTTCCCAGCAGTTTGAAGTAGTACATTCCAGAAAAAGCTGTATTGTGTGGCATTCATGGCTCTGCAATCTTACTTTTTATATTTGCATACTGCAGAAATGTTTCTTGGAACTCATCACAGAATTGGTTTACACAATAAAGTGACATATATAAACATTTAAAAAGTAAAACATACAGACAAACAGATATAATATAATAAAAGGTGTTGTCGTTGTCCCAGGATCCTATTGTTCTGCTCCAAACCCCATATGATACAAGAGAGAGTGATCCAGGTTAAAACCACTTATTTCCATGGAATAATATTGTTCTGACCCAAGCCCCATATGATACGGTTGCGCAATAAACAGGATAGGAAACCTTGGTAGTTCCCATTCCACCTGCTTTTCAGTGGGAACCATGGGAATAAAATGCAATAATTGGTAGGAGATCTGCACACGATTGCTCCATCCATGGATTCAATGGCCCTGTTGCACTCCAGGACTGGAAACGCCCACTGACTTTAAAACACCAGGCTGTTGAATGGAAAACAATCATTTTATTGTAGATAATTGGAAAGCAGCAAGTAAAAAGCACTTAGAAGAAATAGGTAAATCCAATTAGATAAGAAGATAAGCAGGAGCAAAAATAATCCAAGGTAAAGTTCAGCAAAGTCCATCAAACAAAGTCCACACTTCTCTAATAAATTCAGGAAAGCAGGAAACATAAATCCAAGGCACGAGTAAGCATTCATACCCTCCAAGAGTCCAAAAAATGAACAAGAAATATTTAAACAAGAAACTTCCAAGCAAAGCTTCCATGAAACAAAGGACGAGAACTACACTTGATTCCAATGATGCTTCATCTGACTATATTTACCAAACCTAGAACCCTCATTAAGCTATTCCACACACTCAGGAATTGGTTTAGTTTTACTTGAGATCCCCTTATCTTTTTCTGTCGGAGCCTGGCAGAATGCCGAAGGCACTGTTTGACCTGTCTGTTTTGACTAATTTCCTCTCGCCAATCTATTTGCTCATTAAGTCTCGCAGCTGGGCCAGGTGCCCAGTTGTTTTCAAGCCCCAAATACTGGGAATCCTCTGGTAGCAATTCAGGGAGTATACTCTCTGTTGCACTCCCTTGAGGGACATTCTTAGGGACATTCTCAAGGGCTTGTTGGAGTTCAGCCTGTGATTGTGTTTCAGGATCAAGGTGCTTTGGATGTGGGAAGTGATACCAATGAATTTCAAGATGGCAATGGTTTGGTCAATGATACTGATGCAGAGAAGGACCAGGAGACTACACTTTGCACAGGGGTCTCCTGGTCCTTCTCTGCATCAGTATCATTGACCAAACCATTGCCATCTTGAAATTCATTGGCATCACTCCCCACATCCAAAGAACCTTGATCCTGAAACACAATCACAGGCTGAACTCCAACAGGCCCTTTGAAAGCAACCACAAGGCTGATGCGGCCATAAATGATCAGTTTGTCACCCCATTGTACAGATTACTATTAATTATTATTTACTGCAAGATCCAGAGCTATAGTTACTTCTATGATTAAGCTAAACTTGGAATTCGGTTGATAAATGTTATTGTCCTGCTAAGCTGTTAGCACATTTGTATGTCAACCGGTCTTGATATCTGAACTCTGATATTTTCTGTTTGGATATTTTACACACAAATAAATCTCTAGTGGTAATTTGTACCTTTTAGCATCTACATTATGGGTGCCCAGGGCTGAAATGCCACTCCTAATTAGAGAACAATAGCCAAACATATATAATTGGGAAGAGATTGAGTAACCATTTCGAACAGCAAACATTCTATAATGTAATGTCACAATTTTTCAAACCCTCACACAAAATTAGGTGCTGTTGAATGGATAACTTAACCTAACGTCCAAACCCAGTCTTCGGCATCATTAAAAAGTAACAGGGGATAAAAAAGTAACACAAAATCTTGTACATGTGCATGAGTTGGAAATATGATAATTAAAATGCATTATTAACGGGATGACTTTCTGACCGTGTCGGCTGAGATTCTAATTTCTTTAGGAGCCCAATCTCCCGGAAGAGAGAGATAAATCCAAGTATTATTTAATTATGCTTTTAACAATAAAGGGCATTTTAATCAGCAGCTTCTCAGAAGCTCTCACCTTGTATTCATTTATCCAAACAATGAAAAAGTCAAGAGATATTTATGCTGTGAAAAATCTCCGGGAGCGGCAAGATCATTTATTTACAAGCCCCAACTTATGTCATCTGCTGTTCTCATGAATGCTTGGCCTTTAGCTTGGCTATAAAGGAAGGCGTTGGAAGGAAAGGAGGATTTAGGAGGCAAGTAGTCAAGTGATTGGTTGGAAATTACCACTTGATTTCTGTATGTGATTAAGTTCTCATGCAGATGCATCTTATGCCTTATGGCAAGGACAGAGAATACACAACTTTTTTTTGATGTTGTTGGGAAATGAATGTCAGCGTCTCTCAACACTGTCTGTATTGGCAAACATACTCTCCAAGTGTCCCAGTTTTTCACCAGCTGGATGCTCCCTCCTTCTCCTTCTTTCATCCGTTGTCCTCAGCTGACTTTGGTTGCTGCAAAGTGAGTTCAAAGTTAGAAGTAGAAACAAATTTTGTACAGAAGCAAGAGTTGACTACAAAATATATTTTACACAAATTACAATAATAGATTTTTTTTGCTTTGTTTTGTATTGGAGTGTTGCTCCCCAGGCCTGGAGACCACTATGACCACAGCACCACAGAAGAGTCCAGAGCAGTGGTCCTCAGACATTTTAAGCAGAGGGCCAGTTCATAGATCCTCAGACAGTAGGGGTGTTGTAGTTCAGCGTGTTGCTCGAGTTGCTACTCCTAGTAGCAGGGAGAACGGGTCTACTTTGGAGTCAGAGGGAGAACAGCAGCTTCAGCACATTAGAGAAATCATTATGGCTCCAAGCGATACTGACACGTTTCCAGGTTTCTCCGATTGTGAGATGGGGGATGGGGAAGTAAGCAGAGGTGTAAAGAGGGCTGCTCGGGAGCCAGAGTCTGAAGGGGAATTACAAAGGAAGCGTATTCGGGAAATACTTTGTGCACCAACAGAGGATGAAGATTTCTTTGGGTTTGAAAGGAGTTCTGGGACTGGGAGTGATATGGAAGAAGATGAGGAGTTAAATTGAACCTGTGTGCAAAAAATAAGGGATATCTGTAACCAGTCCACCTCTATTGAGGAATTTGAGGGGTTCACTGGGGATTGGCAGCCAGGGGACTCTTGGCAGGATCTGAACCCTGATAATCGTTGACAGAGGTGGAGGGATGGGCACTCAGCTGCAGGCTTGGGAGCAGCTGGGAGTGATGACAAGAGGGTGGGGAGCTCATCAAGCTCCGAGGAAGAACTTTGAGATAAAAGTGGGTTCAGTTTGAACTGCAAGTCGCAGAAGGCAAAGTGTCTTTATTGGACATAATTCTTTGTACCTGCCAACTTTCCACCTTGGGTCCTGGGCTATAGCTTCGTGTGTTCCTGTGCTCCTGTTTCCTCGGTGACTCCAGCGTTCCAGCTTTGCTTCTCAACGGAATTGACTACGGACCGGTTTGACTTCGCTTTTGGACTTCTGGACTTTGTTCGCTAATATCTTTGTGACTTTAACAGCTTTTGGTTTTGAAACTACGTTATTCCAGCTTCATAGACTGTGCTTTTGTCCTATTTTGATTTTTAAGCAATTCACTTCATCTTTTGTTTAATCCGGATTATTAGGCAGCGCTAATAAGCAGATAATAATAATAAGCAATAATAATAAGCGCTAATAAGCAATAATAATAGCGCTGCCTAATAATCTGGATTATATTTTTGTTTCTCCTATTGACTTGTTTTTGGTGCCAAATTGCTCCAGCAGACTTTAGCACTGAAATTAAGTGCTTTATAGGTCCTTTTGTTTGCAATAAAGCTGTGTTTGAACCTTTAATCTGTGTCTGGCGTTGTTTAAGGCTTCTGGGTCCTGACAAGGGGGCCCGGACTATTTTTTTTTAAAAAAAACACAAACATATCTTATTTTGTAGAACAAAAAGCCATGAAATAGCAATACAATATTTGAAAGGAAGAACAATTTTAACCAACATAAACATACCAGTACTTTAACTGGAAGCATAAGTCTGCTTTTGGCTTATGAGATAGTCAAGTTATTTAGGCTTGTTGTTATTGTGTGCCTTCAAGTCGTTTCAGACTTAGGGCAACCCTAAGTCTAATGTTTAGAATGGGGGCCATGTAGATAACCTCGGAGTGCCACATCTGGTCCATGGGCCTTAGTTTGACGACCCTGGTCCAGCGTATTAAATAGTTTATTGTAAAAACACATAAAATATGAAAAAAGTAGGAATAAGGAATGAAGACGTATAGCAATAGGTGATAGCCTCACAGGAATCCAAATGTCTCATAGAAATCCAAAGATAATGCAGTTCAGGAATAGCCAATAATCACAACTACAGCATAAATCAATAAGCAAAAGGTACGCTTAAGGTACCCATCTGTGCAGGGTTCCATACTTCACACTCTAACAACACAACCATTCAATGCTAAGGCTTCCTGCCAAAATGGAACTGTAGAGGAGAGTCTACTGAACAAGCCAGTACCTGCCACATACCAGTACTGCCATCTGTTGAGGAGTTACGAAGGTAGAGGCATTACTTTTTCTGCTAAGGCTTCCTGCCAAAAGGGAACTGTAGACGAGAGTCTACTGAACAAGCCAGTACCTGCCACATACCAGTACTGCCATCTGTTGAGGAGTTATGAAGGTGGAGGCATTACTTTTTCTGCTAAGGCTTCCTGCCAAAAGGGAACTGTAGAGGAGAGTCTACTGAACAAGCCAGGACCTGCCGCATACCAGTACTGCCATCTGTTGAGGAGTTACGAAGGTGGAAGCATTACTTTTCATTCAACCCTCATGGATGGTCTTTTCCAACTCTTAAGATCCTATACTGCTTTTTGGGTTTATGATCTGGCCAATCAGGCATTAAGCATTGAACACACACAATTCGTTATGTCATATCACCAATCACATTTGGGTATATGATATCACACAACCAATTCAGAGCAAAGTTATTTTTAATGCCTTTCAGACATTAAAGACTGGCATTTCATAGTGGCTGTTTGGGTAGTCCCAGCCACCATGTTAAAAATGGAGAAATTACCTAAATGTTGTGCAAGTTTCTGTATTCCAGGCTTTTCCTAGCGGAGCAGGGAACGAGCAGATCGGTAGCTGTCATCTTAACCAGATGTTAAATCTTTAAGTCTTTAAGAATAGCTGTTTTTTTAAAAAACCAAAACAAAAACAGCGATCTAAGATGTCTCAACTAATCTCCCACTAATCCTCTTACTCTCCCAGAGAGATTAGGAAAGCTGTGGATTAAGTTCCACTGAACATGCACTGTTGTAAGAGCAGTATATTTCAAGAGAACCTTTCTGTCAATACATGTCTCCTATGAAAATGGGTTATCCATCCCATTTTGCCACAGAATCCCGAGAGATGGTGAGAAGAATGGAGCAAGGGTGACTCTTACCTGTCACACTCTTCTAAGTCTCGAGCTTTGCCAGTATCACAGTGACCTTGCAATGTTGATTTATGCCCATTTCCAGCTATTTTATATTCAAGTATATTCAGAGTTCCAGCAAATCTTACTGCAGCTGACATAATCTACATTTAGGAACTTGGAAAACCCACCACACTCAGTGGTACTTACTAGGGCTGTGCGGTTTCGTTCGTTATTTTCGTAATTCGTTATTAATTCGTTATTTTTTGGATAACGAAGCAATATTGAACCATTCAGGAGCAACTAAAAATCGAAACAAATTTTTCAATTCGTTTCGTAATCGTTTCGTAATCGTTTCGTTATTATTTCCGCATGTCTGGTGCAAGTTTTATAGTTGTTGTTTGTTTTATCAGTGAAAAAAGATATAATTATCACACCAACAGTCAACAACAGAGGGAGAGGGAAGCTTCAGAAGTTCCCCCTGTCCCATTTGGAGGTTTTTTTAGTGTATTGCGCGGTCGCGTCTGCCATTAACACATCCAAGACATGCCATCGGCCAGCGCTGCTAGGAGTCGTCGTCCGGAGGCACTTCCTTGGACCTAGGCATGCCCAGTGGCTTTCAGAGGAGGTTAGCGGTGAGGGCAAGGAGGTCCTTGAACGGTGAGCGGTGGGGGCCGTGCGGGCATAGTCTTGGAAGAGTGGGGTAGTCTTAAACGCTGGGTATAGACCTAACTCTGTATTTTATCATCAAAAGTTGGGGGGTCGTCTTATACCCCCCCCAGGTCGCCTTGTATTCCGGAGTATACGGTACTTTCTTCCATAATTGGTTATAATTTATCTGGATTATATTATTTTAAATTTTTGGTATATAAACCTCTAGGTATTTTAACTTTTTTGCCCGCAGTTTCACCCCTAGAATAGAATGGGCTTCTTTTAAGTAAGTACCACAAAATTGGAGTATATCAACTAATTTCAAAGTAAGTACCACAAAATTTGACAGAAAATAACACTTTCAAACCAGGAACAGATTTTTTATTTCAAATTTTGTTAAACAGTGTAATATAACTGTCCATGGCATCGAATGTCCTGTGTGTATTCCCCACTACTATCAGAAGACTCTAGGCCAGAAATGGGAAGGAGTATCACCAAGAGAGAATTTAAGGCTATTTTCCTGACTGCCAGAAATATAGCTTAATGGTGTAAAATTAGAAAATGTTGACTATTTCCACTACCTTGGCAGCCACCTCTCCACAAAAGTCAATATTGAAATACAACACCACCTGAGCATTGCGAGTGCAGCCTTTTTCTGAATGAAGCACAGAGTGTTTGAGAACCGGGACATCTTTTTAAATGTTGCATGAATATTTATTTATTTATTTTCCCTTTCTTCTTTTGTTTGTCACCACCAACTTTTCCTGACTGCTCCCATCTCCTCCCGTTTAGATAAACCAGCAGATGACTTTGCTCAGTTAAGAAGTAATGAAAGGACACTTCTGAAACACATTGACCCTGGAGTTTCTTTCTTTGGCCAGACACGGACATGAAAAGTGATTTGGAAACCTTTCAGGCAAAATCGCTTTGGCTTTCACACTTGGCTGCGTAGAAGATTCTTTCAGAAAGGGGTTTATCCAGCCTGTGCTTAAAAATTCTTGACAGTAAGCTGCCCCCCTCCAAAAATAAAGCGAGGTACAGATTCCCTTTACCACCTGCTGATGTGAGGATTTATTTGAATTACTGAGCTGTCCAGATTCTTCGTGGGAGTTAGATTGCCCCAAATCTTACAGTATGCATAAGGAATAACTTAAACCGAGTCTGCCCAAATCTTCATACAATTCAGGGTTACTCAAGCATTATTTGGATCTTGTATGCAAAGATGGGATTTTGCCTTTCAGTCACTGTACAAGGAGGGAAATTGGTATCTCTATCTCAAAAACAGTTACAAATATATCTCAGAGTGCTGTGTTCACGGAGAGGCCGCTGCTCAGGATGGGTAAAAATTCTCCTTTCATTCTTTTGTATTTCCTGGAATATATCGGTTTTTTCACACTTTGATTATTTGCATGCATGTACTTAGAAGCATAATGTTGGGAAGAACAACAAGGCCCATCTTTGTTGTTGAGGTCCTTAAAGTAATTTCCGGCTTATGATAACCCTAATGTGAACCTATTAATGGTTTTTTCTTGGGCTGAGAGTGTGTGATTTGCCCAAGATCACCCGATGGGTTTCCATGGTCAAACAAGGAATTGAACTGTAGTTTCAGTTGTAGTACAACTTCTCGCCTGGGACTGCGAGAAGATCCAACCAGTCCATCCTCCAGGAAATAAAGCCCGAATGCTCATTGGAGGGAAGGATACTAGAGACAAAGTTGAAGTACTTTGGCCACATCATGAGGAGACAGTAAAGCCTAGAGAAGACAATTATGCTGGGGAAAGTGGAAGGCAAAAGGAAGAGGGGCCGACCAAGGGCAAGATGGATGGATGGCATCCTTGAAGTGACTGGACTGACCTTGAAGGAGCTGGGGGTGGTGACGGGCGACAGGGAGCTCTGGCGTGGGCTGGTCCATGAGGTCACGAAGAGTCGGAGATGACTGAATGAATGAACACACAACACTCAAATCGCTAAACCATACTGGTTCCTTAGTTCAGTAATACACCCTTGAAAGATGCCTATCCAACCAGTGCTTATTTATTTATTTATTTATTTATTTATTTATTTATTTATTTATTTATTTCCTATATTTATACCCCGGCCTTCTCCCCCCAAAGGGGGACTCTCCAAATGCAAAGAGTTTATCATCCTCTGAGTCAAACTATTACAGTTGAACAATTCCTAAAGTAAAAAAAGAGTTATTTTGATTGCTAAGGCAGAATTTTGTTGGAGTTCAGCCTGTGAATGTGTTTCAGGATCAAGGTGTTTTGGATGTGGGGAATGATGTTAATGAGGTTCAAGATGAGTTTCAAGATGGCAATGGTTTGGTCAGTGATATTGATGCAGAGAATGACCAGGAGATCCCTGTAGTTTCCCATGAGAATGTCCCTGAGGGGTGTGGGGATGATGATGTGCTTCCTGAATTGTTACCAGAGAGTTCTCATGAGAGTGAACATGAAAATAGCTTGGCACTTGCAGAAATTAATGAGCAAGTAGATAACAAGCCAAGAGATAGAAGAAGAGATTAGTCAAAACAGGAGGGCTGAATAGTGGCTTTGCCGATCTGCCCAGCTTTGACAGAAAACAATAATAAATCCTCAATTAAAGAGAAACCAATTTGTGACTACTAGTGACCTAGCTAACATGGGGATAAAAGTCTCAAGTTTGGGATATGCAGTCAGATGAAGCATTATTTAGAATCACGTCAAGTTCTCTTACTTGTTCTTACTTGGAAACCCTACTTTGAAGTTGTCAGAGTTTAATGAAGTTTTGTAATATGTTTTAAATGTAATTCATGTATTGCCAATATGGATGCCACATAGAGTGTAATGCTGTGCTGAATTGTTTACCTTTGAGGCTGTGATTGAGTAGTCATAAGATAAGCTCTCTGCTGAGTGGTGTGAGAAATTTAGGGAGTTACCCGTTTGCAGCAGAAGAGCCAAGCAGCTGTAAGAACTGTTTTGACTATAGTTTCCTGTGTGTGTTTTTTCATGCTTAGACGCTCGCTGTAGATGGATGTGCTTTTGCTCTGTGCTTAGTATACTTGAATTTGCTTGTAACATGATGTCTCCAGAGTCCATGATTTTCAGAACTGTATCTGGTGAGCCTGACAGAGCTTCTGTGAAAGGCTTTTAAGCCTGACAGAAGTTTCATGCTAAGATATTTCATGCTAAGATATTTCTTTCATTGGTCTCTCCGGATGGACATTGGTCTTTCTGGATCAAAGATGGCTTCTCCATATGGACAGTGATCTTTCTGGATGGGTCTTGGTCTTTCTGGATGAATGTTGGTATTTCTGGATGAACATTGGTCTTTCTGGATGGATGTTGGCCTCTCCATATGGATGGTGATATTTCTGGATGGTTCATGGTCTTTCTGGATGGACATTGGTGTTTCTGGATGGAAGTTGGCTTCTCCATATGGGTGGTGATCTTTCTGGATGGGTCTTGGTCTTTCTGGATGGACATTGGTCTTTCTGGATGGATATTGGCCTCTCTATATGAATGGTGATCTTTCTGGATGGGTCTTGGATTTTCTGGATGGATGTTGGTCTTTCTGGATGGACACTGGTGTTTCTGGATGGATGTTGGCCTCTCCATATGGGTGGTGATCTTTCTGGATGGGTCTTGGTCTTTATGGGTGGACATTGGTGTTTCTGGATGGAAATTGGCCTCTCCATATGGGTGGTGATCTTTCTGGATGGGTCTTGGACTTTCTGGGTGGATGTTGGTATTTCTGGATGGGCACTGGTCTTTCTAGATTGGTGTTTGCCTCTCCATATGGACGGTGATATTTCTGGATGATATTCTGGTGATATTTCTTGGACTTTCTGGATGAATGTTGGTCTATCTGGATGGATGTTGGCCTCTCCATATGGATGGTGATCTTTCTGGATGGGTTTTAGACTTTCTGGATGGATGTTGATCTTTCTGGTTGGACATTGGTGTTTCTGGATGGAAGTTGGCCTCCCCAGATGGACATTGATCTTTCTGGATGGGTGTTGGTATTTCTGGATGGACATTGGTGTTTCTGGATGGAAGTTGGCCTCTCCATATGGGTGAAGATCTTTCTGGATGGGTCTTGGACTTTCTGGGTGGATGTTGGTATTTCTGGATGGGCATTCGTCTTTCTAGATTGGTGTTTGCCTCTCCATATGGACGGTGATATTTCTGGATGATATTCTGGTGATATTTCTTGGACTTTCTGGATGAATGTTGGTCTATCTGGATGGATGTTGGCCTCTCCATATGGATGGTGATCTTTCTGGATGGGTTTTAGACTTTCTGGATGGATGTTGATCTTTCTGGTTGGACATTGGTGTTTCTGGATGGAAGTTGGCCTCCCCAGATGGACATTGATCTTTCTGGATGGGTGTTGGTCTTTCTGGATGGACATTGGTGTTTCTGGATGGATGTTGGCCTCTCCATATGGGTGGTGATCTTTCTGGATGGATCCTGGTCTTTCTGGATGGACATTGGTGTTTCTGGATGGAAGTTGGCCTCTCCATATGGACGGTGATATTTCTGGATGGGTCTTGGACTTTCTGGATGAATGTCGGTCTTTCTGGGTGAACATTGGTCTTTCTGGATGGATGTTGGCCTCTCCATATGGATGGTGATCTTTCTGGATGGGTCTTAGACTTTCTGGATGGATGTTGGTCTTTCTGGATGCACACTGGTGTTTCTGGATGGAAGTTGACCTCTCTAGATGGACATTGATTTTTCTGGATGGGTGTTGGTCTTTCTGGATGTACTTTGGTCTCTCTGGGTGGACATTGAGTTATTCAGATGGGCATTGGGCTATCTAAATGGATGCTAGATTCATCTGAAACATGCATCAGGTGCTCCTGTTGTACTCCAGCACTTCTTACATGGAAACCGGGTGTGCACAGGGGAATAACCTGATGCACATTGGATGTGATGTCATAACAGTCCCTAAGTGGACGTTGACATTGCAGAATGGCTCCGTTCTATTTCCCACACACATAATTCCACTTAGGAAGATGTATGTCTCATATTGAATTCTGGCTGACACCTTTAAGATAATGTATCTGTGTTTGCCCTAAAATATTGTAAGTCTGGGTGGGCTTGGGGGGTGGGGGTGGGGGGCAGAGGAAGAGAAGGAATGCAAGTGAAAGATGAAAGCATGCTAGTTAATTAATTAATTAATAACAGTAAAAGAGCCAACGCAGAAGGGAAAGTGATTTAATAAATCTGTGGCTGTTACTGAAACACTGTTGAATCCGAACAGAGGAACTAATGCAATAGACTTGCAAATGGAAGCTTGAAAGCATGTTTTAATTATTCTTGGCTATTCTTTCAACTTTCTTTTCAAATATTAAATTTTGACTTCTGTTTCTTGCATGATTAATCCTAATACTGATTAATTTGGAAAGAAACCTCTTATGTTGGTACGACTCCCACATATTCCTCCTGGAGGGATAATGTGTTCCAGTAACAAATATTAAGTGGTCATGTTGCAGTGACTTTTCTATAGCATAGAAGATAGAGAGAAAGGAGGAGGGAGCCGAATTAATTTATTACAACCCCAGAACACTGCTGTAGGGATCGTATTGGCAGCATTGGTTTCTTTTAAAGGATTGCAGTAGTTTTAACTTCTGTTGCACGGAGCAATGATATAGATTGAGTACCCCTTATCTGAAATGTTTGGGACCAGAGGTGTTTTGGATTGTGGATATTTTTTGGATTATGGAATACCTGTGTTTGCGTATGCATGCATAATGAGATATATTGCCAATGGGAACCTAGTGTTAACACAAAATCCATTTCTGTTTCATAAACAACTTATACACATAGCCTGCAGGTAATTTTATACACAATATTTTTCATAATTTTGTCATGAAACAAAGTGTGTGCCCATTCAACTACCAGAGAGCAAAGGTGCCATTATCTCAGCCATCCATGTGGACAATTTTGAATTTTGGAGTATTCTGGCGTTCCCGATAAAAGACGATCGACCTGTTTTTGCACTCCATTAATGTGCTCAGAAAGATAACTTCTAAAGTATCAATCCCAGATGGAAAATATTTTTATTTTCCTTATTTTATTCAATATACAGCACACCTTTTCTCCCAACATGAGATCCAAGGCAGTGTGCAACCTTTAGAAAACATGATACAATTAAAAATCTTTCAATACAAAAGTTAGAACACAAATCAAATTCGAGAAACACTAGTTAAAATGATGATGATTGTTGTTATATTAATGTACTAGCCGTCCCCTGCCAAGCTTTGCTGTGGCCCAGTGTGTATATGTGTGTGTATGTGTGTGTGTATATGTTTGTGTATATGTGTGTTTGTGTTTGTGTATATATATATATCTATATACGAGGGGTATTTTTTAAGTAAGGTCCGTTTTGTTGTAGACACTAGTAGTTCATGTGCATACTGCAACCAACGTGTGCGCCGTGTACCGGCATGCCTCGGGAACAACTGTGCTCAGTTTCCGCTCTGTAGCTCACCTGTACGGTTCTGTTCTGTGCTTTGAAAATGTTTAAGACTATCAACTCACCCTCCGCATGTGAGGTTCGCTCAGTGATACGGTTTTTGTCAGCAAGGAACCTGCCTGCTGCAGAAATTCATCAACAGATTTGTGAAGTGTACGGTGATACTGTTATGAGTGAAAGCAAAGTGTGTAAGTGGGTACGACAATTCAAAGATGGCCGTGACAACGTCCATGATGAGGACCGCTCCGGTCGCCCTTCTTTGATTACAGACGATTCGGTGGCTTCAGTTGAAGCAAGGATTCGTGAAGAGGGTTCAGAGGCATGATAAGTGTTTGAACAAACTTGGCAACTATGTCGAAAAATAGAGTGAAGTATGTACTTTCTGAAAATAAATTTACTTTTTTGAAATAAACTTTCGTTGTGTACTTATGTTCAAACGGACCTTACTTAAAAAATACCCCTCGTAAATAAAAATGTAATGTTTGTTTGTGGGGTTAACATAACTCAAAAACCACTGAGCAAATTGACACCAAATTTGGACACAAGACACCTCTCAGGTCAGTAAGTGACCATCACTCATAAAAATACAGGAAAACACAGAAGAAGAAACTTAAAAAGACAAAAAATAAAAATAAAAATACATTAATAATAATAATAATAATAATAATAATAATTAGAAACCCAGCACTGCAAAGCTAGGTTACTGTTCCTGAGCATGCGCAGAGGGTCATAGAAATATAATAATAATAACATAGAATAATATAATAATAAATATATAATACTATAAATAATAATAATAATAGAATAATAATAGAATCTATATAAATAAAAATGTAATGTTCGTTTGTGGGATGAACATAACTCAAAAACCACTGAGCGAATTGACACCAAATTTGGACACAAGACACCTTTCAGGCCAATGAGTGACCTTCACTCATAAAAATACTGGAAAACACAGCAGAAGAAACTTAAAAAGACAAAAAAAAAACATTAATAATAATAATTAGAAATCCAGCACTGCAAAGCTAGGTTACTGTTCCTGAGCATGCGCAGAGGGTCATAGAAATATAATAATAATAACATAGAATAATATAATAATAAATATATAATACTATAAATAAACTAATAATAATAATAGAATAATAATAGAATCTATATAAATAAAAATGTAATGTTCGTTTGTGGGATGAACATAACTCAAATACCACTGGATGAATTGACACCAAATTTGGACACAAGACACGTATCAGGCCAACGAGTGACCATCACTCATAAAAACACTGGAAAACACAGCAGAAGTAACTTAAAAAGACAACAAAAAATAAAAATACATTAATAATAAAAATTAGAAATTCACCACTGCAAAGCTAGGTTACTGTTCCTGAGCATGTGCAGAGGGTCATAGAAATATAATAATAATAACATAGAATAATATAACAATAAATATATAATACTATAAATAATATTAATAGAATAATAATAGAATCAATATAAATAAAAATGTAATGTTAGTTTGTGGAATGAACATAACTCAAAAACCACTGGACGAATTGACACCAAATTTGGACACAATACACCTCTCAGGCCAATGAGTGATCATCACTCATAAAAACACTTAAAAACACAGCAGAAGAGCCTTTAAAAGCAAAAAAAAAATACATTACAACACATGTGCAAAACCACATATATATACACAAACACACATATACAGAAATATATACACACACACACATATACACATATATATACACACAAAACACATATACACAGACTGGGTCACAGCAACGCGTGGCAGGGGATGGCTAGTATATATATCTGTTTGTTTGTTTTGTTCTGTTAGAAATGTAATACAATGGTATGGTTGCTGATGACACGATAAATAAATAAAATAAATAAATAGAGTAAAGTAATAAATAACCTTGACTTGAGTATAAGCCGAGGGGAGCTTTTTCAGCCTAAAAAAGGGGCTCAAAAACTAGGCTTATATTCAAGTATATACAGTATGTCAACCTACGAAGAAGTGAGCCTCCAAGTGATTTCTGGCCAATGTTTTCTGCACAAGAATGTTGGAGAGGATTCAAAATACCTTTCTAAGATATACAATTCAATCCTGGCAGAGATGGAGAAGGATTCTGGCTCCAGGACCTTCGCTTGTTGTTCATTCGTTCAGTCGTCTCCGACTCTTTGTGACCTCATGGACCAGCCCACGCCAGAGCTCCCTGTCAGCCGTCACCACCCCCAGCTCCTTCAAGGTCAGTCCAGTCACTTCAAGGATGCCATCCATCCATCTTGCCCTTGGTCGGCCCCTCTTCCTTTTGCCTTCCACTTTCCCCAGCATCATTGTCTTCTCTGGGCTTTCCTGTCTCCTCATGATGTGGACCTTCGCTAGCCCCCCCCCTTTTTTGTTGACCATCCAAATTTTGCATTTGTTGATAAGGAAAACCATTTCTTCTATTGGAGAAGTTATAAATTGTATATGATACGAGATTCATTCCAACAGGGTCTTCCAATTACCAGGGAAGCACTCAAACACAAATCATGAGCGGCACCACAGTCCTTGTCTGCATCTTCACTAACATTCATCCTTAAAGAAGAGGTCTCAAACTGATCCATCATCTGTTTTGACAGCCTGTGTGTCTAAGATTATCTGTGATCCAGAAGCTTGGCATTTATAACGTTATAAAAAAAGGACTCAAAGCAATATGGGAAGGTGATTTGGGACTGGGAGAAAATCTGGTACTCTACCCTGCTATCATCTTTATGCTAAGGCAGTATGTTTTAATGCCTTGACCATCTGGTTTATGATCTTTTCTCAGAGTCCTGATTAATGCAAAAGAAGCATCTACTTCCAGCAACCATAGCAAAGGGTAGGTTGATGCACGGAAGTCTAGCTCATCGAACAAACAATTGAATGACCTCTTCGGAGAGCAAAGGCATTATTGAACACTCAGTTTCCAAGCAGATGAATTTCCTTTTTATCGTTTCATTAGGAGTCTATTAGTTTAGTAATTATGAGGAACAGAAAGGTTATGGACAGATGGTCAATGGCAAAAAGGGACAGTTCATCTCATGGGCAGAAATATCTGAGAAAGTACTCTAAGTGTGAAGAATCTCTTGATAAATTTCTGTACTTTTCAAGTTTGGATGTCCATTGGAATCTTACACTGTGAAAATAATTTTGAAGGAGGATTTTGTTCTCCTGCAATCCCAGGAGAAATGAGATGGCTGTGCTGGAGGATCAAAGACATGACTTTCTGTCCCATATTGAACAGAATGGAGGCCTTAAGTCAGCACTAATACAGTCCAATGTAAAAGCTAGGCTTGGCTGATAAAAATTGGTTCAAAACTCGGTGGTTCGATTCTAAAGTCAGTTCTGATTTTCACAGAAAAAAAGTTTCAAAACTTTTCAAAACTTCCGAGACTTCCAAATCCTTTTGTTAATTGTTTGAAAGTGTTATTTCCTGTTTCATTGGGTGGTCTTTACTTTGAAAATAGTTGTTTTACTCCAGAAGTGGAGAAAAGCAAGTGGAGGAAATTCCTTCCTTCTCTGGTTTAAAACCAGCTTCTCTGGTTTGAGCAGAGACTAGGAAATTCCTTCCTTCTCTGGTTTAAAACTGGCTTCTCTGGCTTGAGCCGAGGCTGAGAAATTCCTTCCTTCTCTGGTTTAAAACTGGCTTCTCTGACTTTAAACTGGTTTCTCTGGCATGAGCTGAGGCCAGGGACCAGAAGCAGGGAAAAGGAAGTGGGAGAAATTCCTTCCTCCTCTGGTTTAAAACTGGCTTCTCTGGCTTTAAAACTGGCTTCTCTGGTTTGAGCCGAGGCCAGGAAATTCCTTCCTTATCTGGTTTAAAACTGGCTTCTCTGGCTTGAGCCGAGGCCAGGGACCAGAAGTGGGGAAAAGCTGAATAATTTCTGAATCACTTTCTGAATCGTAACAAAAATGGCAGAAATAGGTTTGGAAGGGAAAAGGGACTTCTGGGTTTTTTTAAAAAGCTTCAATATCCCTTCAAAAGGGTAATTTTAACTAAATTATTACGAGCAACAAGTTATCCGACGCGACTCTATCTGACGCAACTCTTCCCAAACCGGACACCAAAATGGACTTCCCACAGAAATATTCCAGACACTTGCTATCCAAAAGTCTTTAACGATTATGTATTATTTATTTATTTATTTATTTGCTTTATTTCTATACCGCATTTTTCAGCCCAAACAGGCGACTCAATGCGGTTTACATGGTACAATTATCAAACAGTGTCAGTGCAATTAAAACATAACAATGCAACAAACAGGATCAACAGCATCAATCCACAACAATTAACAATCAACAAGACAGATCAACAAAACAGACATAACATAACGCCTCAGTTGAAATCAGATCCGTTTTCATAATCCTTGTGCCATTCCTATGTTCCATTTACCGTCTTCCTATGATTGGTTGCACTGCTTAACCAAACGCTTGTTCATAAAGCCAGGTCTTAACCATTCTCCGAAACGTCAGCAGCGAAGGTGCCTGTCTGATGTCTACCGGTAGGGCATTCCATAGCCGAGGGGCCACCACTGAGAAGGCCCTGTCTCTCGTCCCCGCAGGCGGGACCGAGAGCAGGCGGGACCGAGAGCAGGGCCCCCCCGGACGATCTTAACGTCCTCGTCGGTTCATAGGTGGAGATGCGTTCGGAGAGGTAAGCAGGGCCAGAACCGTTTAGGGCTTTATAGGCTAAAGCCAGCACCTTGAATTGTGCCCGGTAGCGGATTGGCAGCCAGTGGAGCTGGCTCAGCAGAGGAATGGTATGCTCCCTGAGTGCCGCTCCCGTTAGCAACCTGGCCACCGAGCGCTGGACCATCTGAAGCTTCCGGGCAGTCTTCAAGGGCAACCCCACGTAGAGCGCGTTGCAGTAATCAATCCGGGATGTAACCAGAGCGTGGACTACCATGGCCAAGTCAGACTTCCCAAGGTACGGGCGCAACTGGCGCACAAGTTTGAGTTGTGCAAATGCTCCCCTGGACACCGCCGAAACTTGGAGGATTTTCATAAATTAGTCTGAGTGAAGCAATAGGAGTGACTCTTTCTCAACTTCTTGACCACTGGGCTACACATGTAATTTCTCTCTTCTCAGGAGGAATTATGACAAGGCGTATGGTTTGGCTTTTTTCACAATTGAGAGTAAAACCTAGAACAGATTCACTGCCCTGTGACATTGGATGCACCAGCTGCCAATGGCAGGTAGTGTAAATCCAATTTTACATAGAGAACATGACATGGCTTTGACCAAGCAATCATCTCCTCTGCAAATCTGGTTTTAATTAATTCTCTAATTTAGAGAGTTATAGAACCAAAAAGTTGGAAAAACATCCAGGGTTAGCCTAGGAAAACTACTTAAAATCTTGGAACAAGATCTGCATTTTGACATTGCTGTTGATTGTTTGGCTGAATATATGGCACTTTGTATCATTTTAGGTCAAAATCCAAAGTTATTCTTGGTGTCTGCTCTGGCACCACATTGCTATGGAGTTTTTGTACTGAAGTTCCAATGTGGTGTTGTTCATTCGTTCAGTCGTCTCCGACTCTTCGTGACCTCATGAACCAGCCCACGCCAGAGCTCCCTGTCGGCCGCAACCACCCCCAGCTCCCTCAAGGTCAGTCCAGTCACTTCAAGGATGCCATCCATCCATCTTGCCCTGGGTCGGCCCCTCTTCCTTTTTCCTTCCATTTTCCCCAGCAGGTCAGACCAAGCGTGATCCCTGGGGAAGGCAATGGCAAACCACCCCAGTATTCTTGCCAAGAAAACTAAATGGATCAGAAGTTCCCATGTAGATAGGTGCAAATTTTGAGTAGAGAAAGAATGTAAGACAAACCAGTTACTGGTTATGGTTTTTTGTCATTTTATCTCACCCATTTGGCTTGCCCATCCTGTTCAATTTTATATTGTGTGAATTTGCTTTATTGTTTTGTTTTGCTACTGTAATTATTTTCTGATGTGCATTCTGTATTTTATTGTGTTGTATTGTATCTTTTTGGGCTTGGCCTCATGTTAGCCGCCCCGAGTCCCCACTGGGGAGATGGTGGCGAGGTATAAATAAAGATTATTATTATTATTTTTATTATTATTATTGTTATTATTATTATTTACACAAAAGTATGTCACAGCAAACGAGATCTATATGCTGGATTTCGTATCACAAAATCGCAAGTCGAATACTTCCCAAGCATCTAGGACTGTGTGATGTATTTTCAAATGATGCGCGCAGATCCAAGTCAGGAGGCCTTTTGCTGTTGACAGATCGTGATTTTGTCCATGTTTATTGTTTCCAAATGCCAGCTGAGATCTTTTGGCACGGCACCCAGTTTGCCCATGACCACTGGGACCACCTGGACTGGTTGATGCCAGAGCCTTTGCAGTTCGATTTTGAAGTCTTGATAGCGGCTGAGTTTTTCCTGTTGTTTTTCCTCAATGCGACTGTCACCCGGTATGGCGACATCAATAATCCAGACTTTTTTCTTTTCCACAATCATGATGTCTGGTGTGTTGTGTTCCAAAACTTTGTCAGTCTGGATTCGAAAGTCCCACAGTATTTTATTATTATTATTATTATTATTATTATTATTATTATTATTATTATTGGGTTGTTGTAGGTTTTTTTGGGCTATATGGCCATGTTCTAGAGGCATTCTCTCCTGACGTTTCGCCTGCATCTATGGAAAGCATCCTCAGAGGTAGTGAGGTCTGTTGGAACTAGGAAAAAGAGTTTATATATCTGTGGAAAGAACTGAACCACCTCAACTGGGCTCTCCAGGCCAATGGAGACTCCACCTCAGACATCAGAAGAGCTGCAAGACCAAGAACAAGCCACGAGAGTCAAGACGAAGATCCACCCAGAGGAAAAGTGTTCCTGCCATACATCAAGGGAACCACTGACCGCATAGGGAAGCTGATGAGGAAACACAACATACAAACTATCTCCAGACCCACCAAGAAAATCCAACAAATGCTATTCAGCAAAGGACAAGAGGGATCCTCTCACCTCTGCAGGAGTCTACCGTGCACCATGCAGCTGTGGACAAGTCTACATAGGGACCACCAAACGCAGCATTGCCCAAACAAGAATCAAGGAACATGAAAGGCACTGCAGACTACTTCAACCAGAGAAGTCAGCCATAGCAGAGCACCTGATGAACCAACCTGGACACAGCAGTTTATTTGAGAACACAGAAATGCTGGACCACTCCAACAACCACCATGTCAGACTACACAGAGAAGCCATTGAAATCCACAAGCATGTGGACAATTTCAACAGAAAGGAAGAAACCATGAAAATGAACAAAATCTGGCTACCAGTATTAAAAAACTCTAAAATTACAACAGCAAAACAGAGAGGAAACAACCAGGCACATCTTAACACCTCTCAACAAAAGTTTGCTCCAGGCACTGTCAGGCCATTATATGCTAATCAAGGTGGTCAGTTGAAACATTCCCACCTAGCTCCAGCAAACAAGAGTCCTTTGTCCCACCCTGGTCATTCCACAGATATATAAACCCTTTTTCCTAGTTCCAACAGACCTCACTACCTCTGAGGATGCTTGCCATAGATGCAGGCGAAACGTCAGGAGAGAATGCCTCTAGACCATGGCCATATAGTCTGAAAAAACCTACAACAACCCAGTGATTCAGGCCATGAAAGCCTTTGACAATACATTATTATTATTATTAGTGGGCATAATGACCTAAATACCACAAGTAATACAATGAATTAAAATAATACTTTATTTTTTCTTTGTAATGCAACGAGTCACATTTTTTTATATTTTTAGTGATTTAAAAGGGATTTAAATAGGATTTAGAAGCCTTTTGAGCAGAACATTTCAATTTCTGCCATTGTCTAAAATTCTTTTTAAAAGTTATTACTGGGAGCTGCCAGTAATGGGAAAGTTGCAAAGTTTAGGAAAAGCTTGCGAAGTTTTATGCAGAGGTTGACTGGATAGAGTTTGGTCAGCTGCCCTATCTGAAAAATTATAACTCACTGGAAAGATAAGAGATAAAGGGAGCCGGCTTCCTAGAAATTTTTCATCTACAGATCTGACTTCAAAAGATGGACCACCAATAAATCAACAGGAGTTTTGGGTAGTACAATTTGACACAATGATTTACAATTGGAAAGTAAGCCAACGAGCTGTGTCTCAGCTTGATGTAAACATGCTGGGTGGACGACATGTAAGACTGTGATAGTTGATTACATTAATTTAACTAATTCTGGGGGAGCGAGAGTGTACTGTTGTTTGTAAATGTACTTTACATCCAAATAAAGCAGTAATTAAGAAAAGAAAAACTGCACGAGGTTTGAAGGCTTTCTCGCACTGGGAAGGCAATTGCTAACATTACTACGCGTGTCATCCGGACATTTATTTATTTAAAACATTTATATTCCTCCATTCTCACCCCGAAGGGGACTCAGGACAGAGCACATCATACAAATGGCAAACTTTCAATGCCGGGACATGAATAAATTATATGCATACATAAACATTAAAAACATTTGTCCAAAACCATAAGCATGTGGACACCGGGATTGTGGCGCAGCTGGCTGAGTGTCAGCTGCATTAAGATCACTCTGACCAAAAGGTCATGAGTTCGAAGCCAGCCCGGGCTGGAGTGGGTGTCCAGCCATTGTGTAGCCTGTTGTCGACCTTTGCAACCCGAAAGACAGTTGCATCTGTCAAGTAGGAAAATAAGGTACCACCTTGTGTGGGAGGCTAAATTAACTAATTTATGAAGCCATAAAGAAAACTCCAGGGAATGTGGAATGCGGAAGAACTTCATCGGCGTCGCTGATGGACGATGAAAGCAGCAGCTCCCCTGGCGGCCAGAAAAAAGTTAAATAGCCTCTGTGTACTGTCTGTATTCATTGTCTGTCAACTGGCATTGAATGTTTGCCATATATGTGTATACTGTATACCCTGAGTCCCCTGCGGGGTGAGAAGGGCGGAATATAAAAACTGTAAATAAATAAATAAATAAATAAATAAATAATTTCAACAGAAAGGAGGAAACCATGAATTTAAAAAGTCTAAAATTATAACAGCAAAACAACACTCAAACACAGGGAAATTCCATAGAGGAAACAATCAAGGACAGCTAATCACCTCTCAACAAAGGATTCCCCCAGGCACTAACAAGCCACACCTAAAAACTGCCAGACCATCCAATGCTAATCAAGATGGTCAATTGAAACATTCACACCGAGCTCCAACAGACAAAAGTTATTTCTCCCACCCTAAACCTCACAACCTCTGAGAATGCCTGCCATAGATGCAGGTGAAACGTCAGGAGAGAATGCTTCTAGAACATGGCCATATTATTATTATTATTATTATTATTATTATTATTAAACTTTATTCGTACCCCGCGAGCATCTCCCGAAGGACTCGATGCGGCTTACAAAGGCCAAGGCCTCAAAACATAGCATAAACAATACACAACTGAAAACAAATCAAACAATTAAAGCAATATTAAAACAACAAAACAATAAAAGCAATACACCAAAACACAGTAAAAACTGGGGCCGGGCCAAAGTAATGGGTACAGATTAAAAGTGCTGATGTGACAGGTGGTATGTCGGATTTCAGGGCAAGTGCAGTGTGCCAGCAATCTTAAGTTCTACTATAGCCCAAAAAACCTACAACAACCCAGTGATTGGAAGCCTTCAATAATATATTTGTCTAAACATTAAAATACGCTGTTTAAAAGCATCTTGATCATCGAAATCTTGTAAGGTTACAAGATTTTTTAAAAAAATACAAATAATGAATATATTTTAATAAAACTTACATGGATTGTAGTATAGGGATCACATTATTTTTCCACATAATCACCATTCAGTTCAATACATTTTGTCATCTGTGGGATGAGTTTTTGATGCCTGTGTCATAGAAGTTCCCTTCGCCTTTTACAGCCAGTTCTTCACTTCGATTTTCACCTCATTGTCGTCGGAAAAGTGTTTTCCACCCTGGTGTTCCTTCACAATTTAGTGAACAGTTGATAGTAACTGGGTGTGAGATCGGGGCTGTGAGAGGGGTGGCTTAAAACATGCCAACCAAATAAAGTCAACATGTGTCTAGATGCAGGGAAGTCATGCTCGCCATGCTCTGTTTTGCCTTGGTTAGGTCACACCTGGAGTATTGTGTCCAATTCTGTGCACTGCAATTGAAGAGAGATATTGGCAAGTTGAATGTGTCCAGAGGAGGGCGACTAAAATGATCAAGGGTCTGGAGAACAAGCCCTATGAGGAGTCGCTTAAAGAACAGGGCATGTTTAGCCTTCAGAAGAGAAAGCTGAGGGGAGACATGATAGCCATGTGTAAGTATGTGCCCTAGAGCGTGGTAGAGGCTTCTTCTTTTGAAGCTTAAACAGAGGCTGAATGGCCATCTGTCAGGGGTGCTTTGAATGCAATATTCCTGCTTCTTGACAGCATGGGGTTGGACTGGATGGCCCATGAGGTCTCTTCCAACTCCATGATTCTATGATTCTTGTGTTGAAGAATTACATTTCTGCTTGGAATGCTAGAAAACTCATTCTGAGACCATCTAAGGCAGGGGTCCCCAAACTACGGCCCGTGGGCCACTTCCAGCCTGGCAAGGACACTTATCCGGCCCACGGAGGAGGAGCGCCCCCCCCACACACAGTGCCCCTCCCTTGGCTGGCTCACGCTATCCGTCAGGCCCAATGGGCAGCACGAGCCAGCCAAGGGAGGCTGCCCCAGCGCTCCATGCAGTCATGCCGGCCACATGACCTTGGAGGTGTACGGACAACGCCGGCTCTTCGACTTAGAAATGCAGATGAGCACCACACCCCAGAGTCAGACACGACTGGACTTCATGTCAGAGGAAAACCTTTAACTAGGAAAATTGTGGAAGATCCAGGGTGGGAGAAAGAACTCTTGTCTGTTGGAGGTAGGTATGAATGTTTCAATTGGCCACCTTGATTACCATTTCATAGCCTGACAGTTTTTAGGGAGAATCCTTTCTTGAGAGGTGATTAGCTGGCCCTGATTGTTTCTTGTCTGGAGTTCCCCTGTGTTTGAGTGTTGTTCTTTATTTACAGTTATAATTTTAGAGTTTTTTAAATACTGGTAGCCAGATTTTGTTCAGACTAGAAATAGGAAGATTTCCCATTCTCTGCTCCTGGAATTACTGCCTAAAGAGGGCTAGAAAGAACCCCCTCTAAGGGCCCTTCCACACAGCAAAATAAGATATGTGCAATGTGCATAGGAATTTTTTAATTGATTTTTTTTAAAAAAAACTTGTAGTCCGGCCCTCCAACGGTCTGAGCGACAGTGAACTGGCCCCCAGTTTAAAAAGTTTGAGGACCCCTGATCTAAGGAGTATGAATTCCATTAAATAACTAAAGAAGGAACCAATCTCTCACTAACTAAAGCTTCTATGGCATTTAGCCAGTCTCCATGAGACAATAGAAAGGATGGAACAGTAGCAAAGATCCAACAGTGTACTTGAGTATCTAACACAAGCAATACTAAGGGCTCATCTAAACGGGCCACAAAATCTGCAGCTAGTCTGAAGGTGTGATGCTTTGAATCAGCCTTCTTGTTTACCATGGGGTTTACACCACTCCACTCAGAACTGCACGAGTGGGCATGGGGAAATCTCACATTCCAGTTGGGTTAAATGTGGTTCGACGCCAGAGGGCAGTCACATTTACTTTTGATGATTTTCACTGCTGTAGTGTTAACCATGGCTGACTGTTGTTTGGTGCCATGGCCAATGTCAGCAAAGGTGCCATGCAACTTGGAAAGGAGAGGGGGAAAGGGGGAATAGGGCAATCCTCCTCTCCAAGTTGTTATTAACATCAGGGAAGGTGCTGAGTGGTGGCCAGGAACTTTCTGGAGCTCCATGCTACAGCAACAAAAACAACAAAGGTCAGCATCCTCCTGTTTTAATGACGGCAACTTGCCGTGATGTTTAGATGTTTCCATGCTTGGCTGTTGTCTTCCCAAGTGAAGAAACAACGTTCAGAACACAAAACAGATCTCAACAAATCTAGAGTCTTTGTTGCAAATGCTGCCACTTGTTGCTTGTTGCTTGTTGGCCAGCAATATGACAAGATCACCATTCCTTATCTCTTCCTTTGTTCCGTTGTGTAGTGGAGAGCTGGAAAAGCATATGCCACTGGCTCATGCAAACAGTTGGCCCGGCTTTGAATCGGAACTAGGCCCATTTAGTCTTACTATGTTATCACATGTGAAAAAATAAGTGTTCTACGATGCTCTTGCCCCAGTTCACTTACGGAGCTCCACGGCACCCACAAAACAATGTAGGCTGACTTCTGGTGAGGCTCCGTGGGTGAACTGGGATGGCAGCATGGTAGGACACTGTGCCACCAATACGGTAGCCTCCCCCCAGTGGGGTTATCACAGGATTTATCCACGTGGTGACACCTCCCCATGTGTGATGGAGAAACATCTGCTGGATGGGGCTCCAGAGTTGAATCAGAACTGTTCCAATTCTTATGACCTCATTACATATACAAAAAAGGCATCCTAGGACGCTTCTGACCTAGTTCACTCATGGAGCCCCATGCCACCCATCAGATGACATAGGCTTCGTGGGTGAACTGGGGTGGCATAGGACACTGTGCCGCCAATATGGTAACCTCCGTGTGCTGTCACACCTTGGGGCTATAATTCTTAATGAAGGTGGCATGGACGTGGCATCTTTCCCCAGGGGATTGCTTCTTGCCCTCCTATAGGAAACTGGAACTCTCAAAAACCCAAAACGCTGTAAATACCTCAAAATAAGTTTTATTGATCACAAAGAGTTATTTCTTTAAAGCAATGAGCTAGAAACTTTAGAGGGGTGAAGGAAAATATACGTTACAGTCTCAGTTAGTCCTGGGTCCAAGGTGTTTAAAGCTGAGAAGCCTTTCCAAGTTTCCTCTTTCCTCAATGGCTGTGAATGCCGGAGCTAACCACAACCCCAGTTCAGATGGCCTATGTTTTGAAGACTCAGAATCTTCCTTTGGTGCCAAAAGAACCGGTTTGAAGGCGCTTGAGACTTCCAACCTCGTTCAGGTTGGTCTGAACATGAAGCACAAGTCTCAAGGGTAAAAAACCTCAGAACTGGTGCTAAGAGGTAATTTAAATCAGGGTCTTTTAGAGTCAAGTCTCTTACTCATATCCATATGGTAGGAACTCTGATGGCAGAATGAAAAAGGAAAGCACTCCCCTCCTTCAGGAAGAGGTGGAGCCAAACAATACTGATTGACAGCTATAAATAACCAATCAATCCAAACTATACATAAGCAGGGTAAAAAGGCAGAATTAAGCATGATACAACAGTTTAAATCTTGCAGCTAACAGTTCTACACATAGGTGGTGCCACTCGCGCCGTCACACACCCCATGTTCCATTAGGAACAACTGGGTTATTAATCCACATGGCCACACTTCCCCATGTGTGATGTGGAAACGCTGCCAACTGAAGTGCTGGAGTGCAGGCCTGTAGCGAGGGGGTGGTTTTAGGGGTTCAACCCCCCCCCGAAATGTTTCAGATTTTAAAAAAACCTGGTTTACTCATGAATTTTAACTGGTTAACCAAATCCCCATGCTAAGTCTATGAGATGCAAAAAATCAAGAGTCCCTCCAGAACTGCAAGCACTATCTCAAGCAAATATTGACAATTTATTCACACTGTCATTACTTGCAGCAATAGCTGATGTAGTGAAGCAACCAAGTTGGTGGGGGGGGGGGGGGTTGAATGCTCTCATTAAGGAGGCCAGACTTGGTGGAGGTGGTTGACAGGGGTGGAGCTGCAGGCTATTGAATTCTGCTCTGCCCCCTGCTGTGCTCTTTGCTTCAGCATGAGCTAGGAGGCAGGTTTCAACCCCCCCCAAATTTCAACACCCCCCCCCCCCCGAAAATTTCAACCCCTCCCAAAAATTTTTTCTGGCTACGGCCCTGCTGGAGTGTCCCCAGTGCTGCCCTAATTCACCATGGAGGGTGGCAAATGGTGATGTGATGAGGTCCATAGACACACAGAAGTGTGGAGCTGCTCTGAAACTTCAAGGAAACTCTGGGGCATCTGCAACTCTACCTAATTTGGGGCAAAAAACCCATCAAAGTGACTTTGTGCTGCATTGGGAATGAGATGGCCATGCATCTTAACACCCACGGAGCAACATCTTGCCCTAAAGCTTTCCTCTCAGAAGTCCTTAGATTTTTTCTTCTTCTTCCAGCCTCAATCACCTGCAGTTCTTTAAACTGGACATCTCCATATTAGGGAGTATAATGGCTGGTGGAAGCTTTGGGGTGCAGCCAAAGTACGCTTCCAGATTTAGGCTGGCATTTTTTAAAAAAAAAATCCTCAAAGATAGTTGTGACAGACCCAACTTCTTTCTCCTTCCCTCCCTCCTTGCCTCCCTTCCCAGGGGAGATGATATCCTTTCCTGGTTTCCTCTAAAACTGATAGTGTCTGATAAACAAGAAATGCTAGCTTTACACTGCAGGTTCCATTTTGAATTTACAGATGGCACATATTATATCTGGATTGTGATAAAAGCACGATAAAAGGAAATTTGATGCTGCGAGTCTCTTTAGTTAGCTTTGACAAATGGTTCAATAGGCCCCTTTCAATGATGGCATGCATGAGCAAGTTAAACAGTTTAGGATCACTTATGGTGAATGATATAAGTGGCGGCTATTGGGCCATTAATCAAATCGGAAGCGCCAGGCGTTCCATGTTGTTATATCTCTCCGATGGTCTTTCTCTTTCTCTGCTATTTTTATGTGTTATAAAGAATGGCACTTTTTTTCCTCGGGTGCAATAATGATTGATGGAAAAAGTTGGATTTTTTTTTTTTAGGTGGGGGAAAGGAGGGCATCATTGGGATTCCTTTTTTTTTTTGTTGATGTTGCGTTGTATTATCTTCAGGTAAGGAATTAAGGCCTGTTTCCCCAGTAGAGGACACTCTGCTCCTGCAATTTTGCCTGCAAGCCACTGAAATAAATCAAGTGAGAGATGATGTTTTGTGTTTGGCATTCTGCATGGACACCATGACTGACACTGCAATTATATGCGCGTGTGTCTCTGTGTGAGTGTGTAGGGTGTTTGTGTGTTGATGATGGTGGAGGAGGAAAGGAGAAGGCTGCTTGGCATTGTTTATGCGTCTCTGAAAGTAGATCAGAGTGCTTTGAACTACTGGCTGAGGCAATCTCTGCAAGGTTTCATTACAATGCATAATTGTATTTTTACCCTTCATAAGGGTCTCCAAAGTGTTTCCCTCTGTTTTTCACAGCTTTTAGTGAATGACACTCCTCATAATTAAATAACTGATTGGACAAGAAAACACCAGATAATTTCCCCCTTTTCCTTTCCTTTTTCTGTTGTTGTTGAAAAGCATGATTTAGCCGAGATGTATTTGAATGGTGACACAAAAGCATTCGCATTTCATTTCTTTCTCTCCTCTCTCCATGTCTCTCTTTGTTAACATATCCTTCAAGGACACTGCTTGACTTTATCAGTAGCTACATGAAAATGTGTGTTTAGGACAGAAAACATTATGTGCTGGTAATCCTATTAATCTCAGCTTGCATCGCTGACTGTAATACATACATGTGTACATGTGTGGACATATACTAGGGCTGGGCGGTTTCGTTTCATTAATTCGTAATTCGTTAATAATTCGTTAATTTTTTCAATTACAAAACGATAACGAACCATTCTGGAGCAATTATTTAAAAAAACGAATTTTCAAAAACGTTTTGTAAATGCTTCGTATTTCGATATTGTATTCGTTTCGTTATTGTTTTGAGGTCGTTTCGTTATTATTTCCGCATGTCTGGGCCAGTTTTATGGTTTAATTAGTGAAAAAAAAATATAATATCACACCAACAGTCAACAACAGAGGGAGAGGGAAGCTTCAGAAGGTTTTGGAGGTTTTTTATTTCGCGGTCGCGTCCGCCATTAACGAATCGATTCGTTATTTTTTTACCATTTACGAAATTTCGTAAATATCGAACTTTTTAAAAGGAAAATTTTGTAATTATTTTAAATATCGAAACAAAAAAAAACCCCCAAATACAAATCGATTTTAGAAACAAATTTTTCTGTTGTTACCCAGGCCTAACATATACCTATGCGTACATGAATCTTATAGTTTACTCAGTTACAAATTATTACTGTGACCCAGAAATATCTGATGCAGAAAATGTTTACATGATACCACACTGATTGTCACTATCAAGGGCCAAGCTATTAAAAAAGCATATACGTGACTTGGAGGAGTATGGAGGGGATCACTGTGTGATGTATTGTTGTTGTAGACAGCACAGAACAGCTTGGATCCTACTGGTAGCCTCACCTGAGGTAGACCATTGAATCAATATTTGAAAGTATTGTCAAAGGCTTTCATGACCAAAATAATTGGGTTGCTGTAAGTTTTTCGGGCTGCATGGCCATGTTTCAGAAGTATTCTCTCCTGACGTTCCACCTGTATCTATGGCAGGCATCCTCAGAGGTTGTGAGGTCCTCATAACCTCTGAGGATGTCCTCACAACCTCTGAGGATGCCTGCCATGCATTTATGGTAGGCATCTATGACAAGCATCCTCAGAGATTGTGAGGTCCTCACAACTTCTGAGAATGTCCTCACAACCTCTGAGGATGCCTGCCATACATCTGTGGCAGATATCTATGGCAGGCATCTTTAGAGGGTGTGAGGTTCTCACAACCTCTGAGGATGTCCTCACAACCTCTGAAGATGCCTGCCATGCATCTATGGCAGGCATCTTCAGCAGTTGCGAGGTCCTCACAACCTCTGATAATGTCCTCACAACCTTTGAGGATGCCTGCCATGCATCTATGGCAGGCATCCTCAGAGGGTGTGAGGTCCTCACAACCTCTGAGGATGTCCTCACAACCTCTGAGGATGCTTCTGATTTTTCAGCATCTATGGCAGGCATCCTCAGAGGTTGTGAGGTCCTCAAAATCCTCTGAGGATGCCTGCATAGATGCAGGCAAAACTGTTTTATCTTGCCTGCAGGCATCTATGGCAGGCATCCTCAGAGGTTGTGAGGTCCTCATAATATATGAGGATGTCCTCACAACCTCTGAGGATGCTTGCTATGCATTTATGGCAGGCATCTATGGCAGGCATCCTCCAAGGTTGTGAGGTTCTCACAACCTTTGAAGGTGTCCTCACAACCTCTGAGGATGCTTGCCATAGAGGCAGGTGAAGCATCAGGAGAGAATACTTCTGAAACATGGCCATACAGCCCCAAAACTTTACAGAACCCAATTGTTGAAAGGTTTGTTTCAATGTTATTGTTTCAATGAATATAGGGTGGTGGGCTTAAATCGGGTGAGCAAAATATGCAAAAAGTGAAAAGTTTGGTTGTTACAGAGGATGAAATGTATCACCTCTCTTATGCAATGATCCAAATTCTATAGAACTTACCCTGATGCTGTCTCCCCTTCCATGGCCATTTAAGTGGGCAGTGGAGAATGGGTGCATTAGAGATTATTCCGGCTAAGGGAATATAACTATTTATTTATTTATTTATTTACTTTGCTTATATACCGCTGTATCTCAAGCCCGAAGGCGACTCACAGCGGTTCACAAACAGTAGAAACAGTAGAAACAGCAGTGGTTCCATGCAACATATAACAATTGACTTAACACATTATCCATAAATTACCAATAAGCAATTACAATGCACAATTATTACAAAAAACAACCGTACCCAATCTTCTCATCATCCAAGCGTAGTCCAGATTCGTCGTCCATTGTTCCATTCCTATGTTCCATTACCAGATTGTACTAAATTACTCAAACGCCTGCACAAACATCCAGGTCTTCACCTTTTTGCGGAATACCATTAGAGATGGTGCTAGTCTAATGTCTGTAGGAAGGGCGTTCCACAGCCGAGGAGCCACCACCGAGAAGGCCCTATCTCTCGTCCCCGCCAGCCGAGCTTGAGAAGCAGGCGGGATCGAGAGCAGGGTCTCCCCGGAAGATCTCAAACTCCTGGTGGGTTCATAGGCAGAGATGCGGTCAGATAGGTAGCTTGGGCCGGAAACGTTTAGGGCTTTAAAGGCCAACGCCAGCACTTTGAATTCAGCCCGGTAGCAGATCGGTAGCCAGTGGAGTTGGCGCAACAGGGGGGTTGTATGCTCCCTGCGCTCCGCTCCTGTTAAAATCATGGCTGCCGAGCGTTGGACTAGTTGGAGCTTCCGAGCTGTCTTCAAAGGCAACCCCACGTAGAGAGCGTTGCAGTAGTCTAAACGGGATGTAACCAGAGCGTGGACTACCGTGGCCAAGTCAGACTTCCCAAGGTACGGGCGCAGCTGGCGCACAAGCTTTAGCTGTGCAAATGCTCCCCTGGTCACCGCCGAAACCTGGGGTTCCAGGCTCAGCGATGAGTCCAGGGTCACACCCAAGCTGCGAACCTGCGTCTTCAGGGGGAGTGCGGCCCCATCCAACACAGGCTGTAACCTATGCCCTGTTCGGCCTTGCGACTGACCAGGAGGACCTCTGTCTTGTCTGGATTCAATTTCAACTAGATACAGACTGGCATTTTGATGGATCTTCCAAAGATTTTGGAGATTGACATGGTTCTATGGTTGGTTTCATGGACATAGCCAGACACGTTTCTGGAGCTCCCACCACCCAATGCTGGGGAGGAGAGAGGCAAGTACTATGAAAGGGATGGGGGATGCAATAGATCACCCTTGCCTATCTCCCAAAACTCACTTAGATCATTGTTTGAAACTGGTAGCTGAATGGAGGCCTAAGATAGACATCCCAATGTTCTCCAGATGTAATGTTCTCCTACTTGTAAAGATGATACAGATTGGAAAATGGCCTCCCGTGAGCGTTTTCAGCAAGAAGTCCAGCTAACAATGCCAAGAGGTGACTCTGAGATGTACTTCATGCAAATTTTGTGCTCTGCTACTGAATTACAACCTTGTCCCACATTCCGAAAGCCTATTAACCTGAATGTAGCACACCGTTATGGCATTATAGAAATCCTTTCTGCTAACCAGGGAGCCAATGCAACTAGAGTCATTAATTTAATCTTCGCTAATGGGGCACTGCCGAAAGCAACATCTTAGACAATGATTGGCAAGGATCCCAACATCTGTGGCAATGGTATTTTAAAGTCGTGAAACATATTTCTTGTAATTAGCACCTTGACTTGGGGGAAAGCGATCAAGTTAGGTTTGATATAAGAAAGGCCTGCCATCCGTTGTTGAGAAACTTCCCTTCCAGAGCCCAGGAGATCAGCAATAACAAGCAAGTGCAAGGCAACCTCAGAGCCTACACGTCTTGACATGAACTTTGGCATTATCAGCAACATGCAGCCGGAGCAGCAGGTCTTGGTTGTGTTCCAAGAGGGCTGTTCTTTTGTGGCGAGAGCCTCCATTTGTTGGCATTACCGGTGACACAAAAGCCTTGGCAAAACTACAGTTTGTCTGCCAGGTGAGCAATCCCACATCTCCCCCTCTAATTGTTAGCATTCACATTTTCAGTCAGGCAAAGGATGCCAGCTTCATAAGTGCTTGCAAAGCTGGAGAACCAGCTTTTCTCTAGAATAGAGCTGGCCCTCTGTATCCACAGATTCTATATCTATGGATTCAATTGCATACAGCTTGAAAATATCTTTTTAAGCCCCCAAAAGCAAATTTTGAGTTTGTCATTATATATAATGAAGGCCATTTTACTGCACCATTGTATATATTGGGACATGAACATTTACAGATTTTGGTATCCATGGGGGATCTTGGAACAGAATGCATGGATACAAAGGGAACACGGTACAGAGGGCCAAACAAACAGGGTAATTATGATAAGATATCTTCAGTTCCCTTTGTTGTTTAGTTAACAGCAGCTATGGAACAGGGGCATTTGCAGAAGCTGGAGATGCTACTTTTTTGGAACTACAGCTCATTGAATACAGGCTGGAATCCTAATGATGCATTACCCGAGGATAATTTCACTGGTATAGGGGTTCACAGTGGGAGGAAAAATGCCATAAACATAATGGTTATGAAGGATGTTATGCACTCAACAGATAGGCACGTAGAGGTGGCAAATATTGCTTGATTTTTCTTCCTGGTGGGGACGAGGGACAGGGCCTTCTCGGTGGTGGCCCCGCGACTCTGGAACTCTCTCCCACCGGAGATCAGAACTGCCCCTTCTATCCTGACATTTAGGAAACAGGTGAAGACGTGGTTATGGAGACAGGCATTCGATGAGTGAGCCAACACCCTGAGATATGGATGGAAGATGATGTATAATCGATTTTAGTATGACGACTGACCACTGTAGTTTTGAATATATTTGTTGTTTTAATGTGTTATTGTAATATGAACTATGATGTTTTACCGATTGTATGTGTTTTTATGGTTGGAAACCGGTCTGAGTCCCTCAAAAGAGGTGAGAAGGTCGGTATATAAAACTTTGAAATAAATAAATAAATAAATTCCTGGTGTGGTCCTGGAAAGTTGGGGGAAAATGTAAAATCAAAAATGAACACAGTTGTGAGTTGTTTTACATCAATAGTTCTTAACCTGTGGGATCACCAGTGGGCCACAAGGATGAAAATCTTGTCCGCGAGCCTCCTTCCTCTTTATTTTATTTTATTTTATTTTCATTTCCGTTGCGCTGTCTGCCACTCCTTCCCTGTCACTGACCAGTTCCAACCCCTTGGATAGACCACATTCACTCTATTAAATATGGTTTCCTGTGGGCAGGTAGATCGTGACTACTTGATGGCATATGTTCTGTATGTTGCACTCTAGGACAGGAAAAGCCCTCTGATTTTAAAACACCACACCATTGAATGGAAAACAATCCTTTTATTGAAGATAATTACAAAGCAGCAAGTAAAAAGCACTTAAAAGTAATAGGTAAATCCAATTAGGCAAGAAGATAAGCAGGAGCAAAATTTATCCAGGGTAAAGTTCAGCAAAGTCCATAAAACAAAGTCCACACTTCTCTAATATAATTTAGGAAAACAGGAAACATTAATCCAAGGCATGAGTAGGCATTCATACACTGTAAGAGTCCAAACCATGAACAAGAAATACCTAAACAAGAATCTTGCAAGCAAAGCTTCCATGAAACAAAGGACGAGAATACACTTGATTCCAACGATGCTTCAGGTGACTATATTTCCCATACATGAAACTTTTATCCCCTCGTTAAGCTATTCCACACCCTCAGAAATTGGTTTTGTTTTACTTGAGATCCCCTTATCTTTTTCTGTCGAAGCCTGGCAGACTGCCGAAGGCACTGTTCGGCCTGTCTGTTTTGACTAATTTCCTCTCGCCTATCTATTTGCTCATTAAGTCTCACAGCTGGGCCAGGTGCCCAGTTGTTTTCAAGACCCAAATCTTGGGAACCCTCTGGTAACAATTCAGGGAGTATACTATCTGTTGCACTCCCTTGAGGGACATTCTCATGGGAAACTACTCTTTGCACAGCGGTCTCCTGGTCCTTCTCTGCATCAGTATCATTGACCAAGCCATTGCCATCTTGAAATTCATTGGCATCACTTCCCACATCCAAAGCACCCTGCTCCTGAAGCACAATCACAGGCTGAACTCCAACACTGTATCAGAAACTAGAGCTGACGTGGTCTATCCAATGCAATTTTTTGAATCCAATAACCAAACAAAATCTAAAGTTGACCAAAAACTGATTCGTAACCCTTTTGGTACTAATGTTGGAGAGTGGTCCCTGGTCAAAGTGGTCCCTGGTCAGAAAAAGGTTTTGAGCCACTGTTTTACATTGTCAATCTCTGCTTGTGTTCCCTCCTGTTTGCTTCATTTCATCTGTTTGGACATTAACTGTGTTCATGCAGTTATTTTTGAGTCCTCCGTGATCTCTCCATATCTTTGCTCCTTCCCCAAAGGCCCAGAGGCTCCCAAGAGAATGCCATCACCTTTTATGAACACTTTTGTCAAAAGCGATATTGCTTACATATTGCTGGGAGAACTGATAGCACGAATCTAAGTGCTTGTCATATAAATTACGCTGAGTATTTCTGACAACGGGCCCACAGTGTCTACATCGTGAGTAATAGGAAAACCAGCTCTGAGGAAGATGCGGTGGTCATTATTTTGAGCCAAGAAATGTGAAGTTTATTTGTTCCTCCTTCTTAGAGAATGGCTGAAGTTCAAATAGCGGTGACCTTCTTCCTTCTCAAGAGCCTTCAAATTGTGACAACCCTGCAAGTTTTTCAACTATCTTTTTGGCCTTCAAATAAGGTCATGTGTTTAAGAAACACAGAGGTGTTTCTCATCTTAAAGATGTTCACCTTTTCGGTGTCATGTTTCTGCACAGTTAGAAAATCACTAGATGCAGTTTCTCCATAGTTGTGTGCCCATGCTGTGGGAAAGTGTAGCCAATGAACTTCCATACAAACATCAGAGATACAAGCATGCAAAAAGATGTTGTCTCACTTAATTACACAAAGCAGGCAAATTGTCACTGTTGCTGGAGGATCACCTTTTGTGGTGTTCCCTATTGCATGGCACCATGTGCATCCCATTGCCAGTCTGCCTTCTCGCTGTGATTTTCCATCCTTTACTATTAATTGGTAAAGCCTGACAATAGCTCCTAGTCCCTCTATTTCAGTGTTTCTCAACTTGGGGGTTGGGATCCCTGGGTGGGGGGGGGGGATTCATGAGGAGCATCAGAGGGGTTGCCAAAGGCCATCAGAAAATACAGTATTTTCTGTTGCTCATGGGGGTTCTGTATGGAAGGTTTGGCCCAGTTCTATTGGTGGGGTTCAGAATGCTCTTTCATTGTAGGTGGCTTTTTGAGCAGCCTTTCCAAAATGCAGTATAGCAGACAAATTCCGATCTACGGAATGACTAGACAATGCGATTGGATAATGATTTTGTAATGAGACGCTGAGGATTTATGTTTTCAATCGGTTTTATTATTTCATCTGATGTTATTTATGCTAAATGTTTTTAATTGTCTTTATGTTATTGTTGTTGTTCATTCCTTCAGTCGTTTCCAACTCTTCATGACCTCATGGACCAGTCCACGCCAGAGCTCCCTGTCAGCCGTCACCTCCCCCAGCTCCTTCAAGGTCAATCCAGTCACTTCAAGGATCCCATCCATCTTACCCTTGGTCGGCCCCTCTTCCTTCTTCCTTCCATTTCTCCCAGCATCATACTCTTCTCTAAGCTTTCCTTTCTTCTCATGATGTGGCCAAAGTACTTCATCTTGGCCTCTACTATTCTTCCCTCCAATGAGCAATCAGGCTTTATTTCTTGAAGTATGGACTGGTTGTATCTTCTCACTGTCCAAGGCACTCTCAGAACTTTCCTCCAACACCACGGTTCAAAAGCATCGATCTTCCTTCGCTCAGCCTTCCCTAAGGTCCAGCTCTCACATCCGTAGGTGACTACGGGGAATACCATGGCTTTGACTAGGCGGATCTTTGTTGCCAGTCTGATGTCTCTACTCTTTCCTATTTTATCGAGACTGGACATTGCTCTCCTCCCAAGAAGGAAGCGTCTCCTGATTTCCTGGCTTCAGTCTGCGTCTGCAGTAATCTCTGCACCTAGAAATACAAAGTCTGTCACGGCCTCCACATTTTCTCCCTCTATTTCCCAGTTGTCAATCATTCTTGTTGCCATAATCTTAGTTCTTTTAATGTTTAACTACAACCCAGCTTTTGCTCTTTCTTCTTTCACCTTGATTAGAAGGCTCCTCAGCTCCTCCTCGCTTTTGGCCATCAAAGTGGTATCATCTGCATATCTAAGGTTGTCAATGTTTCTTCCAGCAATTTTCACCCCAGCCTTGCATTCCTCAAGCCCCGCACATCGCATGATGTGTTCTGCATACAAGTTGAACAGATTGGGGGAGAGTAGACAACCCTGCCATACGCCTTTCCCAATCTTGAACCAGTCTGTTGTTCCATGGTCAGTTCTTACTGTTGCTACTCGGTCCTTGTACAGAAAGGCGGTATAGAAATATGGTAAATAACTAAATAAATAAACTATAAATCCCAGCAACTACAAGTCCCAAATGTCAAAGTCCATTTTCCCCAAACATTTGTGTTCACATTTGGGGATATAGAGTATTCATGCCAAGTTAGGTCCAGACCCATCATTGTTTAAGTCCTAGATGTAGATGAAATACAACTCAAAACTCAATGTCAATGCTCATCAAACCCTTCCAGTATTTTATGTTAGTCAGGGCATTGAATGTTTGCCATGTATGTGTGCACTGTGATCTACCCTGAGTCGCCTTAGGTGTGAGAAGGGTGGAATATAGTAAAGAATATAGCAAAGGTTTTCCCCTGGCATTAAGTCCAGTCGGGTCTGACTCTGGGGGTTGGTGCTCTAAGCGGAAGAGTCGGCGTTGTCCGTAGACTCCTCCAAAATCATGTGGCTACTGGTAGGACTGCATGGAGCACCGTTACTTTCTTGCCGGAGTAGTACCTATTGATCTACTCACATTTGCATGTTTTTGAACTGCTAGGTTGACAGAAGCTGGGGCTAACAGTGGGAGCTCATGCTGCTTCTCAGATTCGAACCTGCAACCTTTTGGTTAGCAAGTTCAGCATCTCAGCAATTTAACCCACCACTGTGCCATTAGGGATCCCATATATAGGAGGAAGAGAAGTAGGTTGTCATAATGCCATATCCATCTCTGTCCTACCTACATGCTGCAGAGTCCTTGACTGATATAGAACTTCTGTCTGCCATCTAGAAGGCTGGACCAGTCTAGGACATAATGCAGTGCTTCTCAACCTACTTAATGTCGTGACCCCTTAGTACAGTTCCTCATGTTGTGGTGACCCCCAACCATAACATTATTTTTGTTGCTACTTCATAACAGTCATTTTGCTCCTGTTATGAATCGTAATGTAAATATCTGATATGCAGGATGGATTTTCATTCACTGGACCAAATTTGGCACAAATACCCAATACGTCCAAATTTGAATACTGGTGGGGTTGCGTAATGCTGGAGTTGCTGGGATTTATAGTTCGCCTAAAATCGAAGAGCCTTCTGAACTCCACCAATGATGGAATTGAATCAAACTTGGCACACAGAATTCC